>JAWNOT010000036.1:2967500-3192500 GCA_035045825.1 Drosophila eohydei | reverse complement strand
CGCGCTGAAAGCATTTGCTATTCACGGCCGCGTTTTAGGGTAAATTTATGTAAATAACAAAATCACAAAATCACAAAATCCTTAAATTGTCATTAGCTAAGCCTTTCAAGCTTCGCGCTGTTTGCTCTTTTTTTCTTTCCCTTTTTTCTACTTTTTTTTTAATGTCATTTGCGTTTATGCTTGGCGTCAAAGTGTGTCCCGGCTGCAGCTCCATTTGCCCAACATTTTCAATTGCTTTAACCCCAAAAGCCAATTAGAACTTCTCAATTGTAGCGAATGCCAAGCTCCAAACAAAGTTGAAAATGCTTTTTTATTGCTGCGCAATTTAGTGTCCAATGCTGAGAGCAAATTAGTCAATTTTAAACAATATTAAACAAATTTATAAACTTGCTTGGGCTGAAAGCGATTTGCAGTATATTCCCATAATATTTTTCATACATTATATATATATATTCAAAATAACTTTTCGAATTCAAAAAAAGAAAATTTACGTTATACACTCGTAGCAAGGGTATCTGATAGTCGAGCACACTTCAGGTGCGCTTCTATTATAATCTATAACTCACTCAGCTTACCTGAGCAATGGAAGGTACCAAAAAAAAAAACATCGAAAAGTGTTGTCAATTGGCGCACGCATCCGGTTTGCCATTTGCTTTTGTGCGTTGTGTGTTTATGCCCCTTAGGTTGGGGCATAAACAAGCTGAGCATAGACTACGCTGAAGGTTTGACATTGGACAAGGCTAACTAAATGGGCAGACATCTTGGAGAATCTGCAGAATAGAGAGTTTGATTATCATTTAGATAAAACTTATTCGATAAATTATGCTATCGATTACTATCGATATTATATTAGAGCACTTGAATGTCTGCATAAGTCTGTCATAAATATATATATATATATATATATATATATATATACATGTATGCTTATGGTTGTATGTAGAGAAACTCGCCTGGGCATCTGCTAGTCGATCATGCCCGCTTAAGTTTGTTGCTTGCGTCTTTTTATTCTAGAGACTTGATTCGCTTTCCGTTTCAGTTTTGGGCCTAACTCGAACCGACTCGAATGCTTTGCTTGTTTATCATGTTCAAAATGTTGCAGCGCATATGTATGTGTCTCTCTCTGTGTGTGTGTGTGTATGTATCTGTGTGCATTTCCGTTTCCGCTTGCGATAGTTTCCTCTGCGTTGTCGGATTGCTGATGGCTTGATTGCGACTTTATGGCACGCAATGTTTCTGATGCTTTTATTGCTAAAGACCTCGTTTCTCTTTTCATCTGTGTGTGTGTGTGTGTGTGTGTGTGGTTTATTGTGGTGTTAAGCATATCCAAGACGATACTCTGGTCATCTATGGCGCACAAATGATGTGCCAATAAACTTGGGCGCCGCTCAATTGTATCCAATAAAATTCATCTTGGCTTATATGAGCAGCTAGAGCATGACCACGCCCACATTCCTAAAACACATTAACAAAAGCAACGGCAGCAGCAGCAGCAGCATCTGCGTTGCCTTAAGCCCTTGTCAAATGTCATGTGGGTTTATCTCTTTGGCAACGCTTCAATTGTCATTAAATATTGCTGCCGCTGCTGCTGCTGCCGCTGCTGCTGCTGCCGCTTTCAATTTCGAGGCCTTGTCCAATGCTGCGTATACTTAACTTCAATTGAACTTAACTTCCATTCTCGAATGAATGAGTTTTTCTTCTTCCTTTGTTGTTCGTCCTCAACTCCATATATCTGTTCAGTCATTCCGCTAGCAACTAGTTGGCGCCCAAAACTAACAAATGCAAAGCACGTCTCAACTCTCGACTCGCTGGCGTAAAAGTTTAGCGCATGGTCTTAAACGTATTAAATTGAATGGTCAGACAATAACAACAGCAACAACAATGGGAACAACAATGAGAACAACTAAACACTCAAATGGTATACCATGTACTTGTGTGTAAGCGCATTTTCCTCGTATCTTTGCTGCAGCTGTTGTGGCTATGACACTCGAGCAAAACGGATGACGTGTGTGTGTGTGTGTGTGTGTGTGTGTGTTTGTCAAGTACAACAGGATGTGTTGCCACAGCAATGCACAGCACATTTCAGTTCCTGCGTTTATCATTATCAACAACTCAGGTTGTCCCTTTGCTTACTTCTTGCTCGTCTTCTTCTTGTTTATCTAAATTAATGGAGTAAGTTTAGTTTTTAAAGTCTAATCACAAAAACAAATAAACAAATGTCTTGATTTAAGTCTGCGCTGTGGAAAATTAAAGAAAATTCCAAAATATAAGAATTGTTTTAAAAAATGTCTTGGAATTTAAGATTAATGTTTTAAAGTAATGTTGTCATGTAATGCGATATACTCGTTACCTAATCAAGCCGGATATTTCTGATATATTGTTTTGGCCAAAAATTCTAGTAACTAGCAGAAAGAGACGTGGCCATGTGTAGCTGTATGCAACTGACTTCATAAATGAAGGTGTCCAAGTCGGAACCTTGAAGAGCTTTAGCTAGAGCTAGAGCTGGAGCTAGAGCTACAGCTAGAGCTAGAGCTAGAGCTAGAGCTAGAGCTAGAGCTAGAGCTAGAGCTAGAGCTGGCGCTAGAGCTAGAGCTGGAGCTGGAGCTAGAACTTTAGATAGGGCTAGAGCTAGAGCTAGAGCTAGAGCTAGAGCTAGAGCTAGAGCTAGAGCTAGAGCTAGAGCTAGAGTTAGAGCTAGAGCTAGAACTTTAGATAGGGCTAGAGCTAGAGCTAGAGCTAGAGCTAGAGCTAGAGCTTGAGCTAGAGTTAGAGCTAGAGCTAGAGCTAGAGCTAGAGCTAGAGCTAGAGCTAGAGCTGGAGCTGGAGCTAGAACTTTAGATAGGGCTAGAGCTAGAGCTAGAGCTAGAGCTAGAGCCAGAGCCAGAGCCAGAGCTAGAGCCAGAGCTAGAGCCAGAGCTAGAGCCAGAGCTAGAGCCAGAGCTAGAGCTAGAGCTAGAGCTGGAGCTGGAGCTAGAACTTTAGATAGGGCTAGAGCTAGAGCCAGAGCCAGAGCCAGAGCCAGAGCCAGAGCCAGAGCTAGAGCCAGAGCCAGAGCCAGAGCTAGAGCCAGAGCTAGAGCCAGAGCTAGAGCCAGAGCTAGAGTTAGAGCTAGAGCTAGAGCTAGAGCTAGAGCCAGAGCTAGAGCCAGAGCCAGAGCTAGAGCTGGAGCTAGAGCCAGAGCCAGAGCTAGAGCCAGAGCCAGAGCTAGAGCCAGAGCCAGAGCCAGAGCCAGAGCTAGAGCTAGAGCCAGAGCTAGAGCTAGAGCTAGAGCTAGAGCTAGAGCTAGAGCTGGAGCTGGAGCTAGAACTTTAGATAGGGCTAGAGCTAGAGCTAGAGCTAGAGCTAGAGCTAGAGCTAGAGCTAGAGCTAGAGCTAGAGCTAGAGCTAGAGCTAGAGCTAGAGCTAGAGCTAGAGCTAGAGCTAGAGCTGGAGCTGGAGCTAGAACTTTAGATAGGGCTAGAGCTAGAGCTAGAGCTAGAGCTAGAGCTAGAGCTAGAGCTAGAGCTAGAGCTAGAGCTAGAGCTAGAGCTAGAGCTAGAGCTAGAGCCAGAGCTAGAGCCAGAGCCAGAGCCAGAGCCAGAGCTAGAGTTAGAGCTAGAGCTAGAGCTAGAGCTAGAGCTAGAGCTAGAGCTAGAGCTAGAGCTAGAGCTGGAGCTAGAACTTTAGATAGGGCTAGAGCTAGAGCTAGAGCTAGAGCTAGAGCTAGAGCTAGAGCTAGAGCTAGAGCTAGAGCTAGAGCTAGAGCTAGAGCTAGAGCTAGAGCTAGAGCTAGAGCTAGAGCTAGAGCTAGAGCTAGAGCTAGAGCTGGAGCTAGAGCTGGAGCTGGATCTGGAGCTAGAACTTTAGATAGGGTTAGAGCTGGAGCTAGAGCTAGAGCTAGAGCTGGAGCTGGAGCTAGAGCTGGAGCTAGAGCTAGAGCTGGAGCTGGAGCTAGAGCTAGAGCTAGAGCTGATATTTTAGTAGTTGGCTCTACTAAAGCATACATAAATCAAGTCTAATTCAAGTTCAACAATAATTTTTCTTCATATGCCAGCTTCAGTTACTCAAATAGAGTACGTCTTAGCTCCTAAGATTTGGTATTTCGATTGTTCAGAAGTCTACACAAATATCGAGCTGTTCAATTATATACGAGTTCTGTTCAACAACTATCGATATTAAGGACAGCATCGAAGCATTATAAAAAATTACAAAAAATGATTTCGTAACTCTAAAATCATCATTACGCTAGAATATTTAATCACCCCACTAGGTGTCCGCTTAACTCAAGTATTATTATGCGGCGTTCTTTTCATATACAATACAAATTCAGATTTTAGTTTTAAATTTTGAAATAATCTTTTTACACTGCTCTACACTTGGCTTAGAAGCCTGAATGTCAGTGCCAACTTAGCACTAATGACTTTTTGACTTAGCAACACGAACTGATGATTAACTCTTGGGGTTTCCATCTAACAATAGTGCTACGTTTAGCACATCAAATGGTTTGCAGCTGTTGCCTTGCCAAGTCTTTATCGGATCTATCTTTTACTTTCTATACCCATTGAAAAGTGCGCTGCAGGGTATAATGGCTTACCTGAATCAGCAGACGTAATATACGCTCTAAAGTATATTTATAATTGTGATCTGGAGAGCGAGCATTTTCTGTATACACAAAGTACGCCGTATCTACTAGTCGTGCACTCCCGACTGCAGCGCTCTTACGTGATACTGGAGTCTATCTGTAATACTCTTCGATATTTATACTCTCGATTGCGTCCATTGAGTCACAGCTTAGATCTCTTGAGCAGAGGAAGCTTGAAACTTGTTTTCCTGAGTATTGCCAACTCATTCATGTTTCGGTAAGGGTATTTCAGCGTCGTACTGCGGCAGCTATATTTTTTTATTCTTTTTTTTGGCGTTGCATTTTTTAGGTTCCCTTTTGTGGCGATAGTTTGTTGGCTGTTGCGTCCCAATTAAAAAGCAACAACAGTTTTCCGTCTTCCGGCTGCTGCTGCAGCTGCTCGTCGTGGCGGTTGTTATGATTGTTGTCTGCCATTTGCCAGGCTCCACTGTTAAGGTGCTAATGGCCGGCGATTTAAGTCGGGAAGTCAGAACGAGCTGTTGTTGGTTTTGTTGCTATGGCTTAAAGCTTTAACAGCTTGAGCTTATGAACTGGATGTGATTTTCCATCTAACATAAATTCCAAGTGATTAAGGCCCACACACACACGCACACACACACACACACGCTCAGGCAAGCGCTGGAAACAATGGAACACTCTAAGCCTAACTAAGTGCTCGTCGGCCCTAAAGCGTTTGCCATAGAATTTTCGCCCATACCCTGTAAACAATTTACAATTAAGCTGAGCAGCTCGGCCTCAAGTTGAATTCCTGCTCTAAATATATTTCACATATTTTTATGATTCAGTAAAATTATTATAATCACACACAATTTGCTCCATATAAATCTCAAATTTCTTTCACTCAAAGCTCGTTTCGGCTAGGGTATCCAGGCTGCGGGGCTATCTATGATTAGGCGTTTTCTTTGTTGTTTTTTGGTTCATGGTTTTTGCGTATGTATACGATATGTAAGTCCATGTGCGTAGTAGATAATTACGCTCAAGGACGGACTCGCCTGCTGGTTGCTGCCAGCCTCGTGGCATGGCAAAAAGTGGAACGAATCTCGTGATGCGACATCAGAAAGTTAACGTGAAATGTGAACTTAGCTGGCATTAGGACAAATATTAAATGAGTCTTCAAAATTTGTAGTTTTGTTAGACCAAAAGTAATGCAAATATCTCATGAAAATCACATAGAAAGGCTGAAGTTCTTAGCATTTGCTCATCCGAATCCACATCTGCTGTTATTTCAATGCAATTTCAACATTTCGCTCGCATTGAAATTTATTTCACTTGCCAAAAGTTTTTTTTCGCTCAGAATTTGCATACAAAGCGCTGAAAGGTGAATCCACTTAGAAAACATTTTCATAAATGCATTTTGAGGTCGTTTTATGGGCCCTCATCATTGAGAGCATTTCGAGCAGAGCTCGTAAATATTTAGCGAACATTGTAACAAAATGCCATTCAGCCATTCAAGTATGCAAATGAGCTGTCTACATTGTCAATTCACGTCCAATGATTTCATGGCTTATTCTTTTACCGACCTGACTGACACCCACAAATTGATGTCCGACATGTTGTGCAGATTAAGCAGGTTATGACGGCGGGAGTGAGTGTCATATATATGGATAGAGATATGGAAGTATGAGAGTAGTGAGAGTTGCTCTGCATCATTTGGACTGAATAGCAACTTAGTCTTTAGCTTCATTTTGATTGGGTGGAGGCAGCTCGCATGATCACGTGATGATCAACAGTGATTGAAAGGCAGATTTATGGCAAAGGGTCGGACAGACAAACAGATAGACAGACGGACGGACAGAGAGAGAGAGAGAGACAGAGATGCGCGGAGAGATAGAGAAATAGATGAACGAACAGACGGATGGACGCAGAGAGAGATAGACGTAGAGACAGACGGGTAGACAGAGAGATATGCAGAGAGATACACTGAGAGATAGACTGAGAGAGAGACTGGCAGATGGACAGACAGAAACATAGAGAGACGGCCGAATGGACAAACGGACAGAGAGATAGAGAGACAGAGAGATAGACTGGGAGAGAGACTGGCAGATGCACAGACAGACAAATAGCCAGACAGGATGACAGCGAGACAGAGAGATAAATGAACATATAGACAGACAGACAGAGAGACCAACTGACTGACACATGGAAAGACGAAAGAGAGACAGACAGCGAGATAGATGAATGGACAGGCAGACGTGAGACGGCTGTCAGACAGACAGGTTTGGATGGACTCAGCTTGTTGTCACGATCAAGCATACCAAGAACTCTATAAGACGTGCCACGCCTTTCTCTGTCTGTCTGTCCAGCTGCAGCCATTTTCGGCTCAGTTCGGCCAGGCTCGTTGGCAGTGAAACGAAGTCAGTTTGAAATCCAAGCACAAGTTTTTAGCTTGCGTGGAGCTAAGCTGATATATCAATTAGCGCTTAAGACTTGAAGTGCTGTTTATTGCAGCTATTTATGGGCAAACAAGGCGCAATTAATTATCCGCAATAATTGCAAAGAGCCGTAAATAAATGAGCGTCCGTCCGTAAAGTGCCAATGGCAATAAATTAAATTTTATTGCGTATTGATTACTGGCGACGATTAAATAATCTTTGCGTGGCTTTGTGTTGATTTCCATATGCAGCCGATTGACAATTGACTTCAGCTGCCAGCTGGCAGCATTTGTTTGATTTGTTATGCAACAACAAAATTGGCAACAAGCGTTTGGACCTTAATCAATGGCAACAGCAGCAGAAGTGTCAAAAAGTCACAATGTAAACGCCTTTTGTTGTCGTAGGTGAAAAGCTTAACAAATGAGCCAAAACTGTTCGAGTGACACACACACACACACACACACACACACACACGCACACAGCTGCTCACAAATGATTGATTATGCGAGATATATTGGCTGTTTGTTTTGCTGTCTCCTTTCGCAGCTCTCGCCCTCTCACTCTCACTCGCGCTCGCTCACTCCATACACTTCAGGATCCATTTTATTTTCATTACTGAGCGCTGAAATTTTAATGAGCTTTTGATGCGAAATACACGTTAAGCTGCATGCCGCATTATTTATGTTAAATACGTTAAATATTTTAATGGCCCAGTTGTTTAAGCCAAATTGACTAAGAGCCCTCGCATCGACCAACCAACTGCAGCTCTAAGCACCTATCAAATTGGCCAAATCTATCTATCAGTGGACAACAGACGACAGGTTCTTTGCTGCTCAAATGAAGTCCGCAAATTAATCAAGTTTGGCTTCTATCGAATCCATTTCTCAATTGAAAATTTGTTTGTAAAGCAAAACTTGAAACTTTCAATAAATTCCAACAGCAACATGTGGACGGCTCTACATCATGAAAGAGAAGTTTTGTTTTCTGGCCTCTTTGCTAATGATCGACTCTAAGAAAATCAGCTGTGCCCACGGCCATATAGATAAGTTATTTTCCGGAGAAGGAGACTTGTTAATCTGTAAAAATATTCTGAAATAGGCGTAGATTGCTGTAGCTCGTGCAGCTGAGTGCAGCATCGATCGCCGTAGCTCAGACTATTAAAAGAGTCCAGTAAAACTTTGCTCAGCTATGATGATCTCTGCATTTGTCTGCCAAATTTATTAGCTCTAGCTCTGCATGGCGAATCGATCATTCTGAACGATCGATTCGATCTCAACTTGGCACTTAACAGTGGTCACAGATAGATGATATCGTAAGCTAAAATAGTATTTAAAAATATTGAAAGCTTTCATATAAGCTAACTGATCAGAAGCTCAAAAATCTGTCCAGCTCTTGGCAGTAAGAGTTGGAATAGCTCTTCAATTATTTTTTTTTGGCAAAATGAAATCGAAATTACTTTCAAATTTTTAAAAAAGAGTTTTAAGTAATGCGTGTTTTAAGCAAAGTCACTCTCAAATAGCCAAAAACATTATATCTTATTCGATTATAGAAAGCTAAGCAGCTGAGCTGTAGTTACTCAGCAATCAGGAGCTAATGAAATTTTGTCAGTTGCCCAACTGAATGCAATGCAAATTGGCCTTTACACTTGGAACAACTTTTCGCTTAAATATATATTTTTGTTGCCTTAAAGCTAAGCTCAATTTATGTGATTATTTGTGCTGAGTTGCGTTTGGGGAAAGTTTTGCCTTGGATCAAATGGAAATCCGCGCAGTTGCTGCTTCAGCCAAGGCCAACTGTTAGATGGGATTCCTATGCAGTTATATATGTCTCTTATACATATATATATATAGATACATATATATCCCACTGCTAGTTTGCATAGACAGCTTGGTCAGCATGCGCGGCAATAATTGTCCTGGAATTAAATTTCGCTTTCAAATTTGCATTTTGTGTGCGTTTCGCAAAAATATTTAAACTTTGTATGCGCCAATCTATAATTGTGTGTGTGAGTGTGTGTGTGTGTAGATTTATGTGACTTTCAATTGTTCATGCATGCCAGCGAGACAGCAGAAGAAATAAAAATAAAGTTAAAGAAAATGTTGTCGCTGAGCCAATTATGGCAATTTCGCTGGTTGAACTTTGATGGTTCCAACCATTTCGGTTCTTCAATTATGCAAATGCTACCAAAACAATTCCATTAAGGCATAAATTATTGCGTACATTTTAAAAGAGAATCGAATGCGTCCAAACATGCCACTGCAGAAACAGACGAAAAAACAACAACTAAGAGCAGAGCAGTGCCCGACTAGGGCATACCCTGAACTCCAATCAACACTTTCTTTTAAGCATGCTTAACAAACTGCACATGTAGATATTCTCTCTCACACACACACACACACACACACACACACACACACACACACATTTTAAGCAAATATCATGAGCCATAGAATATTAAAGTTATAAGCTTCAGCTGCGTATGGTATACAGGAAAATGCCAGGTTTCCAGATTTGGGCATGGCTGATCCTCTGTGCAGTGTGTTCAGGGTATGCAAAAAGTCAATAGAGAAATACGGAAGGAATGGATTTCAGGATTCCAATAAATGTTTATATAGAAGATATATTGATAGATATCTATGATTCGATATTTGAGCAAATGATTTATGGATGCATATTTTGAATGAATTTTTGTTTTGACTATAAACAATGATTACTTAGCATGCATTGTGAGCGTGGATGTGTACGTGGCTCGTGCCATGCCACAAAGTGGGCAACTGGGCGTCAGAGTGGTGCAGCTGTCGATATGTTGTGGCTGTGGCAAATCGAAATTGTGGCAGCATTTGCATATTTTGTAGATTGGCCCAAACAATCAGCATGTTGCACAGTGAGCTGTGAGTTGTCAAGAGTGGCAAGTGGCAAGTGGCAAATGGTAAATGGCAAATGGCAAATGGCAAGTGGCAAGTGGCAGAGTGCAACAGTTAAGACAATTGCGACTGTTGGCTGCCGCCAAATGGAATCAAGCTGAGTGCTTCGAAAAATATAGACATGTGTGTGTGTGTGTGTGTGTGTGTGTGTGTGTGTGTGTGTAGGTGTAGGTGTGCGTGGCTGGGCATATGAAATGCGCCTGTTCATGTACTCTGTGGCAGCAGCTACAACTTTTGGGCTCGGTCATATTTACTTCAATGGCAATGCAAACAACTGAAGCAAGAAGAAGTTCTCACACTCACACACACGCACTCACACAGGCACAAACACACAGCCATGTACAAAATATGAAAACTGCATGTGCTGGCAATGAAATTAACATAGACTCTATGAAGTGAGTGTTAGAGAGCGAGCGGGAGGGGGAGAGAAAGTCCTCTACTCAGCTGAATTGGTTTGGGTAACTTGTGGACCTATGCGCTGCGCGTGTGGGGTTGCCTCTGACCGTAAGCAGCGATAGCAGCAACTGGCAGCAGATCATTTGCTCAACATCTGGCTACCTGTCACGTCAGCCTCGAATCGAAGCCCTCACCTCAAGCGTGCGCGTTCCATTAAAAAACTTTTTATTTCGGGGTTCATTTTTTTTTCTCTTCTTGCCTGCGTGTGTCGAATGTCAAACAATTTCATGAGCGACAGATTTTTGAATAACCTTTGTGCAAAAGTTTCGTAACGATATTCCCGCAACATGCACACAGAGGCACACACACACACACATACGCACATATACACATGTAAGCCAAGATGAATGTGTTAATATGCTTTTTACGAGGCCATCCACAACATACCAGTTGGCTAAAGTAATTCAAAACATTTGATTTAATGTTGTGGACTCATCCCATTTGACACGGAGAGATTATATTGTTTCTGCATTATATTTTGGGTATTCAAAGAAATAAGTTTAGATATGAAAATATTACAAACTCTGACTGTTGAAATTGTATAAAAGAATATATGAATTTATTAAATATATTTATAACTATTCCAGGCTGTGCTAATCTGGCTAAAAGTTTTTTTTGACAGTCTGCAAAGCCTGAAGCAAATTAAAGTATTTTTATTTAAGCACTGTTAAGCAACAGTCAAATTATTTATTTATATAAAACAGAAAAATAATTGTAATAAATTGTACACCAATTTTCAAGTGATTTCAAAATGTTTATTAATTTTTAAGTCACCACAGAATTTTTAAGATATTAAATTAAATTAATTTAAATTAAAAAAAAACTGTAAAAGCGTTATATTAATTTTTAAGCAATTCAAAAGTATTCCAAATACTTCAAAAAAATAAATTTAATTAAGGAAACAGCAAATAAATATGAATAGAAACTATTAAGAATCCCAAAATATTAATAATATTAAATTTAATATATTAATAAAAAAAAACAATTTACAAAATTTTATTATAATTATTATATGTTTAAAATATAACATTTTTCTTCTTGAAATTTTTTATTGAATTAATCTATACCAAAGATGCTTAGCTTAATCTTATCGTAATCCCTATTGCATATAAATAGCCCTTTTAATAATTCAATTTTTCGGCATTCCGGCAAAGAAATGCCATACACATATATAATTTGAAAATATTTAAAAACTGTTTGGCTTGGAGCTTAATCCGTGGGCCCCGAGTCCAATGCTGCGGCATGGCCAAATAAAAAATACAAAATTCAAGGCTCTGCAATTGTCGGGTCAAATAATATGCAAAATTCTGGACCCCAAACGTTGCCTGCCCAATGCTAATGAGATGCGCAAATTAAGGCTGACCACAATGAGCAGCAGCAGTGGGCGTGGCCACTGGGGCAGAGTTTAAATACGAACAAAAAGGTAGCTCGAAAACTCTTTCGCAAAAGCTTTAAAAGAAGACCAAAAATGGCAGCAAGCGAAATAAAAATCATTAAAAAAAAAAACAAAAACAATAACAAGGCGCGGCAGTTGGCTTTCCTCATTTGCGCTGCTTCCTGCAAAAAGGGGCTCACTCATCTATTGGCTTGCCATTGGCAGTTGCTTTCAGTAAGCAATCAAACAGGTGCTTCAGGCTGTTTCTATATCGTATATAGTATATTCTTTAGCAGATATCGTATACCATATGTCGTATACCGTATAATATGTATCGCATCGTATATCGTATATCGTATATCGAATATTGTACATCGTATATCGTATATTGTATATTGTATATCGTATATCGTATACCGTATATCGTATATCGTATATCGTATATCGTATATCGTATATCGTATATCGTATATCGTATATCGTATATCGTATATCGTATATCGTATATCGTATATCGTATATCGTATATCGTATACCGTATATCGTATATCGTATATCGTATATCGTATATCGTATATCGTATGTCGTATATCGTATACTGTATATCGTATATCGTATATTGTATATCGTATATCGTGTATCGTATATCGTATATTGTATTTCTTATTTCTGATATCGAATATCGTTTTCTTATATCGTATTTCTTGTATCGTATATCGTATATAAAATATCGTATGTATACGACTCATTGTTCCTCAACTGTATATGATTTACGATTTTATGATTTATATACCCATATATTCTTTTGTAGTAATATTATTATGATGTAGTTGCCCTCCGTGGATGCCACGTGCATACCCCAAGTGAGTCGCAAATTTATGGCAAGTGAGCGTGGCTAAGGGCGCTGAGGTGGCGACTGGCAGCTGGTGCTTACCTGTTGGCGTCTGGCGTCTGCCACTGCTGCGATTTCAATTATTTTTCGCACATTGTTGACTTTGCTCGCAACGCACGCAAATTGAAAGCGAAGCAGCTAAAACAACAGCAACATCATTGACAACCAAGCCCCAAACACCCTTTACAGCGTACCCAACGGAGCATCAGCTATCAGCGAGGTGCAGAGTGAATATGCTTAATATAGAGTTTTGATCAAGTTAGCTGTTAGAGCTACTCTTGCCATATAAAGGAAAGTTTGTATCTTATATACGATTAGGTCGGAAGTGTTTCCCAGCTGAATCTAAGCTGTTGATGTTTGTTAGAAATGCATAATCTATGCTCCATCCAGACATTGATTATTCATAGAGAACTTCTTCATTGGGAGTTGCCTTTCATGCCAAGATCAGGTCTTTAAGTTATTGTAGAAGAATCACAAAGTCGTTAGGGTATTTTATTTGCAAATATGTTTCAATCAAGTTTAGTTCCTGGACTTTTAAAGGCTTGTGGCAACCATTTGTTATGCTTAACGCGCAGCGCCTTGAGCTGACTGATTCAAGCTGATTAACACATTTTGCTGAGCTTTATTGAACTATGCTGCAGTTGGTTTGTACGCTCGATTTCGTGTAAGTCGTGTTGCCACCTTCAAAAGTCCGCTCCATTTGTCAATCAACAGCAGCAGCAACAACAACAACAACAACAACGGTGTTGAGTGCACTGCAAGTAGTATGAGTCGTGTTGTATCCTGAAGGACATGCCGCACGCCCCTGCCACCTACAATTTGTTCTCCCTTCTGCGTTTTAACTCGTATTTATTTCATTTCATTTATTTGTGCTATCGCGCGTTGTGGCTGCCAAGCCGGAAATGCAGCTTGTTGTTGTTGTTGTTGTTGTTGCTGTTGTTGTTGTCCTGACAACACTTGAGCACAAATGGCATTGTCTATGCCAAGTTGCCAGCTAGTCGAGCGCAGCGCAGCGAAACTTGGCAGCATTTCGTTTGTCTCCATGCAGCAGCAGCAGCAACCGATGTTGCACATGATGCGCATTGCTTCGCGATTCCTCCGCGGCCCGCTTCTCTGACACTAGCGCAGCTGCCTAAGCACATAGCCTTGGCTGGCGCCCACTTAAGTATGCTAAGATTTCCGTTGCGCTGGCGCTGCGCTACTTTATTATAGTAACAGCAAAAGCAAAGGCAACAGCAACAGCAACAGCAACAACGGCAACAATAATAACAAATAAATATAAATAATGAAATACAAAGTCATTTCTCGCTGACAATGATAGCTCTCCCTCTCACTCTCTCACTCTCTCCGTCTCTCTCTGTCTGCCTGCGTGTGGGTGTTGGGCATGACAGCTGTGATATGTCTGCTCATAAGCAACAGCAGCAGCAGCATTATTCCAGATATTTTGTATTTGTATGCGCTGCTGCTTGAAGACAATGAAAGCGAGAAAACACTCAGCGACACTCTGTCAAAGGAAAGCGGGAAAACTGAAACCAAATCAGTCACAAAATAGGCAGCAGAAGAAACCATTGCGTTTCGTGGTGTTAATGCGGTTCGCAGCATTGACACATGCCAACGCAACGCGATTCTGACTCTGTGTCAAAATGTGACCTTTGTATCTATGGGGACTTTCTGAATGTGTTTAGCTAGCAGTTCCGACCTGGCTATGCCCTATAATCGAGCTGCATGCAAATTAAACTGATAGAGGAGAGAGTGGCACAGACGGAGAAAGAGATAGAGACAGATACAGAAAATGATAGAAAGAGAGTAAGAACGGGAGCGAGAGAGATTGCAAGAGGGAGAGATGCAGAGAGCGTAAGAGATAGAAAGAGTTGCAGTGAGAAATAGAGAGAGCTAGTTAAGTTGGGAGAGATCCAAATAGATAAGGAGAGAGAGAAAGATAGAGGGAGTGAGCCAGAGAACAGATTCCCTCCCAGATGCACTGCCATGGAATTGCTTCAGCAAACATCAGCTTCAGCTCATCGCGCCCCTCATGAGCCACTTGTTATGGGCACTAGAATAAGGTTTGTGGCTCTCTGCAGGGAGAGAGCTGAAAGCTAGTTTCACTTAATTCGAAATTCGAATTGATAAAAAATGTTTACATTTGCTGTAATGGGCAAATAAGAGACGAATCGAATGCAGTGAACAGATTTTAAATGATTCTGTGGAATCTCTTGTTGCCTGCTCGGTGACTGCTTGGCAATTGTTGTTCATCAACAATTCGCAACCTGGAGCCGTATACATGTTTCACACACCCACGCACACACGCACACCCACGGACACGCATATATATGCAAATGCTGAGAATAATAGACACTTGGCTTGAATGACAACGGGAATTGAGAAGAGGAGCTCGGGCTCTATGCTCAGTGTTGGTATTTGTTTGCGGCTCGATGGAAAATCAAAGGCAAAGCCGCAGACCGACGACTTTAGTTGCCCAAACTGCCACGCCCACCACATATCCATTGGGAGAGATTGTTAGCAAAATGGCAGAACTTAAGGCAAAATGAAGGAGATAAAAAAACACACACACAACAATACAAATAAAACCATAGAAAGTCTCCTGGCAAGAGTGACAATGTGTATACCCTATAAAGGGAGTCAAGCGTGGGCGGATCGATGCTGCAACATGCAACAACATTCCAATGAACTAATTACTTATGCAAACGCAGCCACACAGAGAGGAAACTGGCCGCAGGACACGCTCAAATATCCAATCGGTTATGGCTCTTTCATTTTTTACTCACACTCTCCCCCCCTCTCTCTCTCTCTGGTTGGCAACGGGGCAAACAATTGCCCATTGATTGTTGCCGCAGGAGGCACAAAGGGGCAGCAAACAGTGCGCAGCGCCCAGCAAGTGCACTGAAAATATGACATGCATATGAAAGGGACTCAAATGCCAAAAACTCTGTGAAACATCTGAAATTTATAAACTTAATGCAAAAGTGACTTTTTCTACTCTGCGATATTCGATTAAATTATTCGGAATGATAGCTTAGTGATCAGGTGTGATCAGGTCTATGTGAAGTAATAATTGACGACTTCATTTTGATCTCGTTTTGCTATAAGAAATTGGAAATGAAATTTTTCATAGCAGCTAAAGATTGTTTCTTTTAGAGGCTTACAAATTTGAGTTGCCAACTTTGCCTTATTAGACAGCTCATTGAACCGCTAATAGTTGCTATTCATTGAGCTTGGCTTGACATTTTATTATGGCTAGACTTGCACCAGAGCAACGCTTGCAAGTTGTTCAAATTTCTTGTTGAAATAATGGTCATTTCTTGTTAAAATTATGGTTCTCTTCACTTTGATCATGCATGCAACTGAGCTAAGTGGTATAAAGCTATAAGTTCTTGTAGGAAATGGTCATCATTGTGCTGATTGTGTAAATTTGTATTTCCGATTGCGCCTACTACACATCAGCCATGGCGGATACACAGCTGAAAGTATATTTAAAAATTAATGTCATAAAACGTGCTATGTTAAAAAGCTCGTTTTATAGATATTTAAAATAGAATTTTTAATTTTGTTCTAGTCTAGTCTAGTGTAACTTTAAAAAACACATCATATTTTTAAAGTATTTTCGCGTAAATTGCAAAGCTGAAAACATTTATCATGAATTCCGAATTGGAAAGCCGTCAATTATTTAGACAGACTCTAAGCGCATTAAATTGTTAGGCTTTCAGACTAATGCCACAAAGTAAAACTAAGAGTCGAAATCTGAGCAGAAGTGGTAAAAAAATTGCTGACCCCTGCAAGGTGTGCTATTTACTACTATCTATCATACCACTATTTAAGCTATCTGCCATTCCCTTGGACATATCTGAAACTGAGTATAAAGGAGCTGCTCAAATATCAGAAGTCATAAACTCGTATCTGTCTCTCTCTCCCTCCACAACGATCTTGAGTTGGCTTCATCAGTAGATGGCAAAGACACCTCCGATATGAGTGTTAATAAGCTAGGATATGTCGTAGTCGAGCAGACGCCGTGCACAGGTGCTGAGTTTGCTTGCATCTTAGTTGTGCGCGCTGTCATATGCAGTTCGACAAGAAGTTGCGGGCAGCCTGACCGGCTCGAGCCGTTGCGGATGTGAGCTCTAGTCGCTGGCGATCCAGCAGTGGAGAGCACTCGAGAGCGCCGAGGGACTGAAGTTAAATTGAGCTGCCAGCGAGTTGCTGCTGCCAAAGGACACCACTCGCGGCTGTCACTTGCCGCTGAAGTGGAATGACGGATGCTGTGCGGTAGTTGCAATAGAATGCATCAGCCTGCCTGGCTGCCTGGCTGCCTGACTGCCGGTCTGTCTGTTGGGCCAGTCCACAGCCGCGAGCTGTGGCGCCCCAGTTTCCCAGCGCGTCATTGCTTGTGAATAAATAAAGAGGCGCAAATTAAATTTGAAATTTGTTGCCGCGTCGCCGCAAGGGCCGTGCGGCAGTGGTAAGTGAAATGCGGCTGCGACTGCGACTGCGACTCCCACGGCTCGTAAACAAATGCAATCGAGCGCAGAGCGAGCTGCACTTGTTGTCTCCACGATTATTACCAATCACAACAACTTAATAGATGTTAATTCCATCTTCTTTCTCCCAGTCAGTGCCCCTATCTCTATCTGTCTCCTTGTGTTGCTTCACATGATAAGACAAAAGTTGCTCGCAAAGAGCCAAAGGACATTCATTAGAGCTGCCACACGCAGCACGCACACACGCAGCACACACACACGCACACACACGCTACTCACATGCGTATACTTAATTTTTTTTACATGCTACGAGCAACGACGGCAGCAGTAAATTTCTCACATAATTTGGCGTTTCCTTTTATATTTCGTTATCTTCATATTTCCATCTTTTCTTTTTGGTTTTTACAGGGTATCGAGCATGCAGCAGTATATGCCCAATACCCATATTGAGTTGGCAAAAATATAATTCATATAAATCATAACTGAAAGCATATTAAGAATTCAGTTTAATAACAAATTCTGTTTTCTAATAAAAATTCTCGTTTTTAGCTCTACGACTTTTTGGATTATATTTTTGATAAAAATTTCTGCTGCAACAATAAATTCAAATGCAAAATTCATGAGCTCGAACTTAGTTCGATCAAATTTTGATTTATTTCTAACTATAAAATACAAATTGGAATTTGGACTCACAACTCGTATTTTCTGTGATTTGCTACGTTTCTTTTACATTTAGCCTTAGTCCCCTCTCTCTCTCTCTCTCTCTCTCTCGCCTTTCTTTGCGCTTCTCAAAGTGAGCAGAGTATCGCAGCAGTCGAACACACTCAATTGACGCATTTTAATTTGCCTTTTGTTGTTGCCTAAGCATCATTTACTTGGCCAGTTGGCCTGGCCTGGCTTGGCCTGGCACTTTGACTTGGCTCTGCTGGAGTTGGCTTTAAAGCAGAAGGCAGCCATGTCAGCCAAGTTGGGCCGAAAGCCTTGCGGTGGCAAATGCCAACTTCCGTATGCGATGTACGTCTTGTTGTGCTGCTGCTTATATGTATTTATGACAGCATTTGGGCCTGGGCCCGACCCAGTTATCAAGGCCACGCACCATTGAGCGTTATGCTCCAATCAACGTTCAGCTGCACTTGATGTGCCGACAGACACGAGAATATTTTGCTTATGTCGTTTGACATTTCACAGATACTCATAAAAATATAGTTCTTTATAGCTTGCTTCCCTCTCTACCACTCTCTCTCCTTGCCCCTCTTTGTGATTGTTGCAAACATTGGGCTAATGATCTCTTTACTTGCAGCTCAGCGCGAAGCCAGCACGATGCAGACCAATGTGCAAATTGATTCGAAGAATCTGCGCAGCAACGATGACAACTTTCGCTCACGCAGCCATCACATAACCATCGAGGTGAGTGCCACAAGTCAACTGTAATTAACATTCAACTTGCCACTTGTGGCAGCCAAACAATTTATGCACCAATTCCAATTGATCCTGACTACCTTGGCGAATTGGCCCGCTCTATTGGAACACAGCACTCAGTACCCATTTGTATATTAATTGCAATATTGACAATTGCCTGTGTGCGCAAGTTGCTGTCAAACCGAGCCGTAGACTCAACTGCACAAAGCTGGCTAATGGGCCTGGGGGCGTATGAGTTATTTCCGAGCTAAAATTCTGCATTTAGTTGCTGCTTCTGGTGCAAGCAAATTCCTTTTGAAACATCTTGTCATTTGCTTGGCAAATGATTCAAGCTAGAGTTTAATTAAAATACACACGCAACAAACACACACACGACTAGCGATAACTGGCAATGGCAAAGTCAAAGAAAACTCCAATTTGAAGCTACAAATTGAGCTTTTTTTTTGTTAATAAAATGTAGGTAAATATAGTATTGAATTTAATAATAATAACAGTACTAATAATAAAAACTGTAATTTTTAATAATAATGGTAATAACAATAAAAAGCTTAATTAGTATTAATTAATTAAGCTTATTAGTCAGTGAGCTTTTAGTAGCCAAGCATCAAAACAGCTTCAGCTTCTGCATTGATTCCTGTCTACTAAATTCTCTTCCATTGTTTAACTGTTAATAATAATATACTATATTTAATTCTTATCGCTGAATGAGCTGCAGCAATCTAAGCTGCAGTCTGCTCTGAGTATCTGGGGCACTTGGAGAGGCTGAGTGATAAACAAAACTTTATGTTGAGCAGATCGTCGCTTCGAGGAGCGATTAGCTAATGCCTATGGCCATTGACTGTTATTTGAGCATTTGACATTGACGATACTATCAAAGCAATTTCAATCTTAAGCAAATTAATCTGGGAGTTCAGCCAATATAATAATTGCTGTGAGACTTAGCTGCTTAGCTGAGTAAGCACTATGAGAGTCTTAGATGTGGTAAGTCTAGAAGTCAAAGATTTTTTATTTTTAATACGAAATTATGAGAAAAAACTTAAATAAAGACGATTTAGTTTAAAAAGCTTTTAACATTTACTCAAAGAGAAAGTTCATTTTAATGAATGCCAAAATATTGTTTGCTGGGTTATCAGCAGAAAGCTTAGCTGCAGAAAGCGCCAATTTGAGCTTTGTGCAGACAATTGCCGGCAGAGGGCGAGAGAGAGAGAGAGAGAGTTGTAACTGCATTAATTGAAATGCAGTTAAAAATTAACAATGCCAATTCATCATGTCATTAGACACATTATTTATCTAAATTAATGAAATATATACAAATTGCATTTAGAAACCGTTATAAATTGTGTGGAAGAAAAGCAAAAAAGTCAGGCAAATGCAACAAGTGTTTAAAGCTTTTAGGCTTAACTGCTCGCTCTCTGTCTCTCTTCGTCTGACTCCCGCTGCACTGCACAGACGCAATGGCTGCTTGTGACAGAGCTTTAAAGCTGCTCGAAAGCTTCGCCAACAGCCGCTGCCATGGCACGCAGCATCAGTCAGCTGCGCTGCACAGTAACCGAAACTTGAGGCGAATATCACCAATGGGAATCATCTGATTTTTGTTGCTGCTGCTGCTGCTTTGCTGCTTTGCTGCTTTTCTCAATGAATGAATGCCAGCGACGCGTCGGCCGCTGCCGCCTTTGCTAGTCGTGCATCGTGGGGACGTGGGTGCGCGCTGTCGGTGTTCATCAGTTGGCAGCGTCGTCGTCGGTCGTCAGTCGCTGGCAACATTTTGGCGCGTGTTGACATGCAAACGATTTTCGGTTAACGCGACGCGCGAAGCTTCTACCGTTAAACGCTTTGAGTTCTTTACCGTTATCCGCTTGTTATACGCTTCAAATCAAATTGTAACAGTAAAACAACAGTTGCAACTGCTTCGTTTCTTGCTTTGTCGTAAATCGCACCAAAATTTCTCATTTGTTTTTGTTGTTGTTTTTTTTTTTCCTTTTTTTTCTCGTGCTGTTATTGTTGTTGTCGTCCCGATTGTTGTTACTCTGCTTGGCTTGCTTCAAATTGTTTGCCAAAAGGTGACCCAAAACCGTAGGCAAAAGTGTTTCTTTGAAGCTCAATTGCGCTGCCATTATTAACTATATACATATATAAATATATATATATATATATTTTTTTTTTAATGTGCGGCTAGTCATAAAAGATTTCGTCAAATTTTGGCGGCCATATTCCTTTGTCTTGAGTGCTTGTGTCTGTGTGCGTGCGTGTGTGTGTGCCGGCATTTTGTTTGGCGCGTAAAATGGCGTCTGTTATCAGCGAGGTGGCTTATCAGCTGCACAGGCCACTAAATCATTGCCTCGACACACAATAAGCGTGTTGCTGTTGTTGTTCACATTGCAGTGCTCCCAGCAGACACACACGCATGCATACACACACATGCATATGGGACAGGAAATAAAACACAAAGCACTTGTCTGCTGCATGTAAACAGAATACATAAATATGAATGCGAATCTCTGTGTGGCACTCAGCTAGTGTGATTATCATTTATTGTTTACATTGTCGCAACTGGCGCAACAATGGCGCGACACTGACGAGCCGTTAAAATCTGTGAGCGGAAACGGAAATCCATGTAATGGCATTTTTAATGCGTACAATTGCTAGCTGAAATGCGTTTTTAATTTGTCATTTGTCAACGACTAACGGAAATATACACACACACACACACACACACGCACACTCATGTGACTACATAAATTCTTATTATATAGAAATTCTCAACTTATAACTGACACTACTTCAACACACATACACACACTCTGAGTCCTGCCTTTGTTGACAGCTCTCCAATTGTTGTCAACTTAACAACTATTCTTTATGCCATATGACATAAAGTAGTTGCAGACGCTGAAGTAAAAACAATTTTTGTTGCATACTTTTCAGCGCGAGCAGCAGCAACTTTGAGTTGCTAAGTTGAGAGCGTAAAAAGCAAGTGAAATAAGCGGGAATTGTGAGGAATTATGAAAACTTATATTAAATACATATTTCTTACTTAATTGCTGCAGACAAAATTGCTTAATTGAGTGTGGGCTCTAAGGAAAAATGAGAGAAATGTTAGCAAAAAATGGGAATTCTTTGTTTGAAAAGCCGCAAACAATATATAATATAGAAAATATATAGATAAATATATAAAGTTATTAATATCTATTCCCATTCAAATAAAATTATAAATAAATAGAAAGAGCTGCAAAAAAAACTATTTTTTATGTGTATATAAAATATTTAATGTGGCAACTGCTGAATGACATTGACCATGAATCGTTAAGGTCAAGCATTTGCAGCTTGTTGCATGCCACAGCGATAATCGTAAATATACATAATATGTATATATATACATATATATATATATATATATAATATAGTAAACTAGTGAGGAGAGACAGCGAGCAATCAAGACTTTGCCCTGCAGGGCCAGCAGCGCTGCTCAACTGGCGTAAGCAAGGGTCTGGCTGGAGGTGTCTATGTCGCTTTATCTTTATGAAATTATGAATGCGAAACAGACCAGCTGCCAATTTGCAGCAACAGCAGCAGTTCTTCAGTGGCTAATAAAAGGCCAGTGGCCACTTGTGACAGCGACTCGAGCGCGGGCCAAGCGCGAATGCAACTCAATTCAAACGAGATTCGGTCCATTGTGCTGGGCTGCATTTGAGTACGTGTCGCTGGCTGCTTTCTGAATGGCCTAAAAGTTAAAAGCACAAAGAGCCCAGAGTTTTTTTTGCCAGTCAGGCCAACTAAAAAGTAAAAAAGCAGCCAGAAAGCCAAAGACTTTTGCCACTGGCCGAGCTGTAAAGTTTTACAACTTATTGAATGCATTGCTGCAACTAGAGGGTATCTCATGGGCTAATACCCTCACTTAGTTAGCTTAGATCAAGCCAATGGAGACCTTTAGCTTGATTTAGAGGGTATCTCATAGCCTAGTAACCAAACAGAGTTAGCCTAAGCCAAGTTTATGTAGTCCTCTGGCTGCAGCTAGAGGGTATCTCATAGCCTAGCAGCTAAACATAGTTGCCCTAAGTATATGAGCCAAGTTAATGGAGTCAACTGGCTTGACTCAGAGGGCATCTTCTAGCCTAGCAACCACACAGCTAGAGGGTATCTCATAGCCTAGCAGCTAAGCATAGTTAGCCTTAGTAGATGAGCTAAGTTAATGCAGTCAACTAGCTTGACTTAGAGGGTATCTTCTAGCCTAGCAACCACACAGAGTTAGCCTAAGCCAAGTTAATGGAGTCATCTGGCTGCCATTGGACGACTGTTGTGATTGCGCTTTGGCCCTTTTGCTATTGCCCACTTAGCGATTCAAGCAAGTTAAATTGAACATAAGCGTTTGAGCAAATAGCGCGAGCAACCGCAAAATACAAAAAGAAAATCAAAAGAAATTGTTTTAAATGGCTTCGAGTTGCCTGTCCATTTGGGCTTGGATTGGGGGCAGCAGCAGCAGGAGTAGCTGCGGAGCTTCCTCTTAAGGCGGGTCAATGACTGTGTGTGTGTGTGTGTGTTAAGGGTGTTGCTGCTGTCGCTATTTTAGGGCACTCAGCGTGATTATCATATTACATTTGGCTGTTTATGAGTCTCGCTTTTGATCACACGCAAAGTTTGTTTTTCTATGCCGTCGGAAATCCCTAAAGCCGCCGAAGTCTGTGCGTATTAAAAAGCTGAAAACGTTTGCCAATTTGCAGGTTCCCATGGAACTCTGCTTGATTTGTTTGCCTTTCACACAGGCAGAGGCAGGCCTTGTCGTAGTACAAAATATGAAATGTAGCTGGTTTACCTAAGGCTTCTGCTTGGTTGCCCACAAGCGCAAATCGAGTTAAACTTGCAAATTGGGCTTGCCCAAGACACACACACAGACATACACACACACACACACTAGTGAAATATATAGTGTTTGTCTAACTAAAAGATAGTCCACTCAAGGCTCTTGTTGTTGCTGCTAGCTTCTCGCCTAAAACTAAACGGTCAACGAGCATTCCTCTCTCTCCCTCCCACTCTCTCTCTCTCTCTGTCCCTCTCTGTCTGTTTGCTTATATAATTATGTAAGCCACTTAAGGGAGCTCAGTTTTAATGCAGTTAAAACTTGTCAGTACCTTTTAGGCATAATCGTGTTGATTTAAATGTTTCTAGCCAGTTGACAGCAGCCGTAGTAGAACAATGTCACAGTTAATAACAAAACACAGCACACACATGGATGCTCGAAACATATGACCATATGCTAGAGCAGGCCAACGCCCAACACACACGCTCACACACACGCACACACGCACACACGCTCACACAACTTTCTACAGGCTATAAAACATTTGCAGCATCATTTTTGGGCTAAGACAGCTCAGAGTACAGTAAGGCATGTTACCACTTTGCTGCCAAGAACGAGCTACGTGTGTGCGTTTATTAGGATTCATAAAATTTCAATTAACTGAACACACACACACACACACACACACACATTAGCCGACAGAGGGCTGCCTATGGCTGTTTGAAAACGCGCGATTTTCGAGTCGAAAACTTTCAAATTTGAATGTGAAACTGAAAATCGACCTGAAATACGCCTGGCTACATAGCATTAAGTGCGAATGCGCTCACTCAACTTCAATAGTCCTGACAGGCCTATTAAATATTCATAACTGCAGTTGCAACTCGTGAAACTTTTGGCATTGCGAACGCCACAAATGAAACTTAATTTAAATAAATAATTGGAATCCGTGCAAAAGGGGAAATTAAGCAGTAAATCAAATGTAAACATAAAACACACACACACACACACAAATATATATATATATATTAATTGCTACTTGTCATTGTCAATGCATCAGCCTTTCTATGCAATTCTCAGTTGGCCAGCTGAACTTTTTGACTCACATAAATTCAAGCTGTACTTGTTTGGCTTCTCTCTGGCATATCTATATACGTATCTGCATATATGTCGCCAGTGCTGTTATCTATAGCCAGTGCTCACTGTATTGCGCATATTGTCGTCTCCATCTGCTCGCCGAACCGCGCCCCGCTGCGCAGACCCATACAGTGCATATGAAAAGTTGTGGTCATCTATTTGTCTCCAGTGTGGCAAGTGGCAGAACGACGGAGTCGCATTGTCCTGTCTGCTCGCATTCATTGTTGTCTCGCCTCCTGTGCACCGTCTGGCTACCTTTCGATGCGAGATTGTGCCATCAGCAGCTGCCCTTTGCCAATGTAAACAATTTAATTTGCTTAGTTGGCGTAATATTCGCCATCAATAAAAAGTAGCGTACGAAACTTTTGTGTGGGGGAGGCGGGGAGAGGAGTCAACGATAAGAAGAAGAACATGCACAAATACATAAGCTTGTATATACGTATGTGTGTGTGTGTGTGTGTGTGTGTGTGTGAGTTTCTCAAACAATGACTATCGATAACAGTTGGGCTCATCTTGGCCTTGTATTGCACAATTCATTGCTGGCTGGCTCTGCAATTGAGTGGCAAGGCCCACTTGAAATAAATCCAAGCAACACCACACACACTCACACACACACACACACACACTTACATTGTTTAGGCCTCACATTAAATCGTTATGAACAACGCCTTTTGTGTCATGTTCTCTCTCTCTCTCTCTCTCTCTCTCTCTCTTGTCTCTCTCTGCCCCACTTGTTGACCGAGTTGTAATTGTTAATCTCCTGCATTGATTTTCCACTTGACGCCTTTGTGGGATATTTAGGCCAGGTTTTTGTCGGCAAAGTAATTGAATTAACGTTCAGCCACTGACTGATGAAGTGGCTTCCACGGCCACGACAAATGCTTCCGTCTCCATCTACGCTTTTCTACAAAGCCCAGCCGAGCTACGTCTCTGGTTTCGCTTCTCAATTAATTGCATTCGTTGTCAGATTCTGCGCAACGTA
Source organism: Drosophila eohydei (assembly GCA_035045825.1). Classification (NCBI taxonomy): domain Eukaryota; kingdom Metazoa; phylum Arthropoda; class Insecta; order Diptera; family Drosophilidae; genus Drosophila; species Drosophila eohydei. The sequence goes on along the minus strand of JAWNOT010000036.1, from coordinate 3,167,037 downwards.
GCGTATGATTAACGCATCAACAACGACAACGAGTTCAGATGGCAAGACACTCGCACATATCGCAGCTGAAATACCCTATGAAGATCTCAAAGAGAGTCATTTATATATATATATATACATATGGCAACATATCGTCTGAGAAAACATATTCTGCAAAGCATCAGCTCAACTTTTCTTCATTCAACTCAAGTCTCAGAGTTCTGTCTGAAAGTTGCCAGAGACATTAGCAGCCAGCAAATGCAGGGACTTCTGCTTCCGGTCTTTTGAAGCTGATCAAGAGCGCGTATAGCTCTTGAAATTGGATCACAATCTGATGATACCCTCATTGAGGGCATTAAGCTCAACAATTATTACTGCTTCATAGCGCCGTTTATCCTGCTCGACGGCGACGAATGCTGATGGGCGGATGGCTTTTTGAGAACGCGTTCGTCATCAGCTGGCTGACATCAGAGCCAACGGCTTCATGAATTACTTATGAAAGCATGCGAGGGCCTATCTGGACGCAGCTTCCCTTATGAACAATATGCACCTAATTGAATACATTTCTCTTTTAAGCCAATAGTCGACTGAGCCCACGAAAAAAAAGGTAGACTGTAAACTCGTTCACCTGCCTGTGGCCCGCCACGCTCCAATTGGCTCGCTTTCATAAGCTCTGCCCATAAAGTGGATAAAAAGTGCCGAGCGAAGTTCTAAAAGTGCAGCAGAAACATTAGCTAATTGCAGACGTTTCTGTGGGCAGGGCTAAGAATAGACTTTCGATAGGGTCAGATAAGCCTAGCCTCTCTATGCGATTCTCAGTGACAAGTTTTTGCTTCTAAATATGATACACTTTAAGTACAACTATAGGGTATACCCCAGTTCTGTTACCCTACTCAGCACTTCTCTAGAGATTAGCTCCCACATCTTGATAGCGTTAGATAGTTAGTGTGTGTGTGTGTATCTTGATTAAGCTGAAAAGACTGTATATCTAGAATATGTATTACATGGAAACAGAGACTGAGCAGAGGGACAGAGAGCTTGACAAGCTTATCATGAATCATTTGGCCAATTCATGAATAACAAGCAATTATGCGGGTCGATACGAAAAACAGGCAAGGAGCCAACGAATGCAAATCAACGTATCGCCTAGGTCTAGGTGTTTGCCCTGCGTGTGTGTGTGTGTGTGTGTGTGAGTGTGCGGCTGACAGCTGTCAGTTGAGCAGCTGGAACTGATTTATGCATCGCATATCGCATTCAGGTCTTTGCCCAATGCCCAAGCTCAATTTCACCTGGTCATCAAAAGAAAGGCGAATAGACCCCATGAAGGCAAGGAGAAGAAGCAGCAGATCCCTTCATCTATTTCCGTGAATGCAGGCCTACTTCAAAGTCTAGAGGCAAAGCTGCTTTTTTGATGTTTTTTATTCGTTCAAGTTTTGCTGCCTTTTGTCATAAGTTACTTAATTATGGGCGCAGAGCTTTTTTGTTTTCCAGCTGACGGGGTTTCTCTCTGTGTGATAGGGGTAAGGCTGTGCAGGGGGGTGGGGTGGAGTGCAGGGCCTGGTCGTGTCATCCAATAATTTATGCTAAACGCACGCCCCGCTTTTTAAGCAATTTCATTTAATTTTCATTAGCAAAAGCCGCAAATTGGTAGCAACAGCCAAAGAAACTTTGGCCCGAAAACATTTTTCATTAATATTAAAATATTCAAATTAAGAACCAGCCTCAGTCAGCTGAACCAAGGGCGACATGGGGCGTGGCCGTGGGCGGGCAGCAACACAAAATTTGGCGACTATATTTCTGCATTTAGCCCGGCCCAAATGTTAAGCTAGTGCGAAGCAGCGTCCACCGGCACCACGCCCCCGCCAGCCCCCACCTTCCCAAGCAAGGTAAATATCAAATTTGGTAATTTACAATTCATAGATGGGTTTTCAGCGAAAATAATTGTAATTATGAGTATTTTCATAATATTTGAATATATCAATTAGGCCACAAAAAATGGAAACAAAATTTGTATAAAGCCGAGTTAAAGCCCTTTTGAGCCGACCAAAGACAGTTCCTTTTCTTTACTTTATTTTTTTTTTATTTTTATTGTCAGCAAATTGGTCAAGCTTAGGCTAAGGCTCTTGCGTTGATTTTAATTAAGCAACATCGTCAGTATACCAAAACCAACCCCACCCCCTCTCTCTGGTCCATCGCGCCCTCGAGCTAAGGCTGCTGCTGCTGCTGCTGCTGCTGCTGCTACTGCGATTGGTAATACTGAATCGGACCTTGTGCTGAAATCTTAGCGACCCCGGTCATAAATCAAATAAACGCCAACTAAGCCGAATAAGTGAAAGCAACAAAAAAAGTCGAGAACAAAGTAAAAGAATTTCGCAGCGAATTCTGCATACTCTGCTGTATTGAGATATATATTATTTGGTATATATAATTCTATTAATATATCTATTTTTATATTTACTATATTTAATTTTTATGTTGTATGACGTATTTATATAACTATCTTATATAATTTGCATATTAAATGCAAAAAATAAAAAAAATAGGTAAGTGTATAGAGATTTGTATTAAGTATTTTTATTTATTTTTAAAATATTTAGTATTTTACTTATTTATTTATTAATATTTTTAATTGTTATATTTTTATGTATTTCTTAATTAAATAAATATCATTTTATTGTTTATTATTTGATTGTGAAAAATTCTTTTGAATATTTTAATATTTATTTTTCAATCTTATATATATTAAATATTAATTTAAAATATATTTAAAATAAATTTGGATATATATTTAGTTGCTTATGTTTTATATCTGTGTTTATTTGCATATTTTAAATATTTTTATTACAAATTAAAATTTTTGTTTTTTTTTTTCAAATTATTTTTTAAGCATACATTATTTTATATACATATTTTTTTCAAAATAATTTAAAAAAAAATATTTTTTTAAAGTAAATTCTTTTTATAAATAAATAAAGAAAATATTTTTTAAATTTATTATTATTTTTTTGTTTTTTCAACTAAATTTTAATTTAATTTTCAATTTTTTTCCCTTAAAAAAAATAATCAATATATATTTTTTAATAATTTCATTGCATACTTTTTTTGATAGCATTTATAATATATTATTTTGGTATCATTTGTTTTGTTGTAAAAACGAATTTCTACCATATTTTTGTTAATTTTTGTTTTGTATTACATTTTGGCTTTTATGTGTGTAAAATTGAGTTTATTAGTTAAAGTTTTTATTAAATTATTTGTTTTTTGTTTTATTTTGTAAAGTGAGTTTCGCTCAAATCACAAGTGAAATCAATTTGCTGCACAAATTCGATTAAAGCAGCGATATGCCCACTGTGCATTGTCAACTGATACACGCACTGGATCGAGTGGGCAAGTGGGCGTAGCTGTATATGTATATATAAATATATATATATATGTTTTTTTTTTGGCGGCATGTCTAGGTTCACGGTCAGAGCACATGATAAAAATTGACACCATTTGCCGGTCTATTCGACTACTTGGCCATACAAATATGTATGTATATAAAGGAGAGATAGAGAGAGAGAGAGGGAGACGGAGTATGAGGGGTAAGAGAGGGGGGTAAGAGAGAGCGAAAGTAAAGGAAAGTGGGCAGTAAAAGGCCTTGCCTGCGTTTTGGTCAGTAATAAAAATGTCATTGCATTAGTGTGAATGTGTGTGTGTGTGTGAGAGTGTGTGTGAGAGTGTGCGAAAGTAATAAAAGTTTAGTATGTGACACATTGTGTGTTATATCCTGATGTTGATGCTTGTTGTTTATGCTGTTGTTGTTGTTTATGTTGCTGTTGCCGTTGCCGTTGCCGTTGCCGCTGTCGTTGCTGTTGCTGTTGCTATTATTGTTGTCGCTGTCGTTGACCCCCCACATGCATTAGCCTAGGGTCAGGAAGTTGGCACTTTAGAGCACTGCGCCCTTGGCCATTCGAAAGGCTTTAGATCCAAGGCGATATTTAGCCATTTGCCATGCAGATTATGGTTTTCTGTGTATTTGCTTGTTGAGGCTTTACTGTACTGGGCTAGGGGGTGTGGTAGTGGGGCAACGATTACGCTTATTTGCTTTGTGTTTCTTGCTGGCTGTCAATCTGTCTGCGACATTTGCCTTGATTGATTCGATTTGACTTAATTCACGCATATTAATCATACGCCCCGTGGCAACTGAGATGAAAACCAAATCAAAGCCGAGGCCACAGCCGAGAACGAAACTGAAATCCAAACTGAATCAGCAGCAAACAGCAGATTTTCGACATTTGAGGCATTTTCCCAGTAAGCAAACAGTCCTCGAGGCTGCTGCTGCTGCTGAAAAAGTAATTATGCATAAAATATCCAAAGCTGAGGCGCGTAGGCGCGAGGTCCTTGGAGTTGAAACTGGAACTCAAATTGGGACACGTAGGCGGTCCTAATGAGTACTAAGTACTGGCTGCCTCGCACTTGCCCGCTAACCCACTAGCCGCCAGCTGGCAGAGTTTTCCGAGCTGCCAGTTGCCGCTTGGCGTTATTTATTGATTACGTGTCATATCACTCATACGCTACGTTGTGCGACGCTCGGCTACGTTTCGATTGAAATGTAACGGCAAATGAGACGTGCTGAGCCAGCAGAGACATGGCAAGCGGGACGCCAGCGAAACTTGTGCAAATAATTAAGTGCGCTTAAGTGATTTGCCCGATGGAGACACAATAAAACTGCCAGCAGACAGTGCAGAGCAGAGACAGAATGAAAGGGGCAACGAGATAGCTGCCTGCAGATAGATGATGACGATGGCGCTAGCGATGGCGATGACGATGACGCTGCCAGCGGCACAAGTCACTCATCAATTTTGTTACAGAAAAAAGTGTATATGTGTGAATGTGAGGGTGTATGTGAGTGTGTGTGTGGGTGTGTGCGAGTGAGTGTGTTCGTGCTTCTCTTTCAACTCAGACCGATGACCCCCTGGAGGCAAAGCTGTTTGAAGTTCATCTGACTTTTAGCTCTGGCTGCATTTCTAATCAAAACTCGTCATATTTATTCATTAAAATTGAGATCTGAATGTGTGCGCTGGCTTAAATGAAACAAAAATATTACCATTGAAGAAGCCATTGGCAATCGTTTTTATACATTTGTGCTGTGAACTTAAAGATAATTAAAAATATATTGAGAGCGAACTGATTGCCAATTGATATGTCAACTATATTTCTGTATGAATGCGACCATAAATAATAAAATAAATAATATATATATATATATATATATATATATATATATATATATATATATATATATATATATATATATATATATATTGTAGCAGACAAATTGCTTAGTTTGCTTTACTATCGACTCAATTACTAGTCGTAGAAATCGAAAGGCAATTTCAGTGCATTAAATTCGGCTTCAATTGGAGGTCGCACTACAAAAATTCGTATAGTTCGCTCAAGCTTACATTTGTGGTTAGCTTGAGGCTGTGTGTGTGTGTGTGTGGTTAGTTGTTGGTCGTCTCAACTGCCGCCTTTGATCAAAATGTGAAAATTTTTGGGGTTTTGTTGGCTCAACAAATTTGTTCAAACAATTGCCGAACTGAGTCCAAGACTCGAATCTGATTACGAGCGACGAGTGAGTCTAGGACTTGCCTTGAGCTGAGTGAATTGGCAGGGGGCGCACTCAGATAACAAGTTGGCTGGCCGTCTGGCATGGGCGAAGATGGGCTCTTATAGCTAGTTGGCGCTTTGTTTGACTGCCCTCGGGCTCATCAACAAATTGCAGCACTTTTGTTGTAGCGCATAAATCCCAGTGGCCTGCAGCTGCAGGTAACCCAGCCAGAGCCAGAGCCAGAGCCAGTCAGGCGCTCAAGCAAGGGCAATGGCAATGGCGAGGGCAACTGCCCAGCTGTCCTGGCGCAGCAACAGCAGCAAGGACTTTGCTTTGTTGCCAGATTCTTTGGAAGAAGGTCGCTTGGTAACTTACTATTGCCTTTGCTGGGCTGTGCGGGATGCGGCATTGCCTGGCTGGCGATGAAGGCCAGCGCGGCAATTAATGTTGCAGTCCCCCCTACACACACACACACACACACACACGCACACATCTGTCTGCAGACACGTGCCCATAGCTGAGAGTATTAAGAATGCATATCTCATATGCCAGCCGGGCGCAAATAAATATGAATAAGTCAAAAGTGCATTTTAATTAACTGCCCGCAATTGTTTGCCCTTGTTGCAGCAACCCCACTGCATCCAGCTTGCCGCCCCTAAATCTGGCTGTCGGTTCAATTGCGCATTCGTTCGCCACTCTCTCAGTCCCTGCCTGGTCCCAGGTGCATCCAGTTAAATCCCGAATTGTATCAGCAAAATAAAAATCTGCGGCTAATGGAATGAAACACGGTTCAGCAAGCGCAAATTGTAAACTGAATTAAGCAACAGTGGCTGCTAACAGTATGCACATCTATCACTTAGTTGTAAATATTTCATTCTCAATTTATATAAAAGCAAAATAGAATCGAAATAGCACAGCTGAACGAGTGCCAGTTATCCTGTAGCCAGTTAGCTCTTGACTCACACAGAGCTGCCCCGTAGTCTAGTCTATATATACTCTATATTAGTGGCAGACATTAGTGAACAACTCTGAAGTTTAATCAAGAGCCAATAATTAGGATATGGCTGTTGCTATTGAATCTGAAGAGATATTGTAATCGATAATAATAATCGATAACATTTTTTGGACAGCATTTATTGCCTTTAGTAGAGAAAGTGTCTTTAAAATAATTTAGTCTCATCCCAAACCTGACTAACATCATCAAAAATAGCTCTAAGCATCGGTGATCAATAATCGATAAGTATCGATAACCTGTCAAAGAACTGTGACAGCTTATAATTTATAGTTAGACTGACTTGGCTTTCCGTTGCCTCAATTTTACAACACTCAACGCGTACGTGGTATACGCCAAACTTTAGTCCGCTTCGATCGCTTGAACAGCTTAGACAGAGAACTAGTTCTGACTGTCCAATTAGGCATACTAATTACTTTTCGATTTGAAATACATCTTGACTAATTACGAAAAGCTTCGCGGTGCGCTGCTTTTTGGTAGGCATTTTGGGACTCGTTCGAGTCCTTCAGCAAATATGTTCAATAAAAAAGTTGTTAAATCGTAAAGCGCGCAAAGTTCGCATACACAAAAAGGCTACAACAATATCAAATTTCAATTATTGCATAGCCACGCCCAGCGCTGTGTGTGCTTCTCCCTCTCTCTCTCTCTCTCTCTCTCTCTCTCTGTGTGTGTGTAGCACATGAATATGGCCAAAAATTGGAAAAGTGCTCGTAATTATGAACCGTGGACAAAGGCGCGGCGCGACGCGACGGGTGCAAAAATTTCTTTATTTTCTTTCTGACAACTTTGGCAGTTAAAGTGCTTCTCTAGCAGGAGCTCTCCCTCCGCCTGTTGGAGCTGTTGTTGTTGTTGGTTATTGCAATTTAATTAGAAAAAAACAAAGTGGAAAATTTTGCTTTAGCCAAGCTTCTTAATGTGGGCGTGTCCATTTGGCCTTGCGGTAAGCTTGGCTTTGGCAGGCTGAGGCAGCTGCTGGCTGGGGCTGGGGCTGGGGCAGGGGCAGGGGCAGGGGCAGGGGCTGTTTAGTAACTAACGAAGCGTGGCACGCCATTTGCCTTTGGCTTCTCGTCGCGTTCTCGTTGCTTTCGCTGTGCTCCACAAATATGGCGCAGAAGGAGGAAAATCGCGCGTAGCTCAAATGATGTGCGCCCATTTGGAGACAAAGCCGCCGGCCACCAAAGGCCACCCAACAAGAACACTGTTACAACTAGCTGTATATATATGTTACAGCTGCGGTTGCCCTGATACCTAATGGTTTTTGTTTCTTCTTTTGGGCCAGTAACCTCAAGTCCATGTCAATTATTTGCATTTCGGTTTCGTTTTGATGTGGCAACTGCCAGATGGACGCCGAGCACGTTACGGAAAGGTGCTTCGATGGCATGCAAGACCTCGCAGCGGGCAGCAGGCAGCGGGCAGCGGGCAGCGACCAGTTGGTTAAGCTGAGTTCGTTTCAGTTGGTTTTGGGGGCGGCGGGTGTGTCGCAGCGTTTGCCAGGGAATTGAGGCGCTCATGCATAATTTCTGTGCCGCTCTCAAACTGAGTCTGGCCACAGCCATTTGGCTGCCATTTTAGCATGCCACAAAACTTTTTGTCCGTCAGCTTGGCATCAAAAAGAAAAAAATAGTCGAGAAAACCAGTTAAGTGTTGAGCGGCAGCAATGCCGACTGCGAAATATCCTATGCTGACTGACAGCAAACTCTATGATTGACTTGAGAAATGATAAATAAAACTTGATAGGTGCTGGATAATAATGTAAAGTGAACGACTTTTAAATAGCCGACAGCTCACACAGCTCCGTAGAGTAAACACCTATTTCTATTAAGCAATAAAGAAACACAAAGTTGTTTATATATTATTATATAACTTTATTGTTATAACTACAACAAATGCAGAAATTAAAATGTTGAAAATTTCTCAATAATTATTTCTGCTAGGCGAGCTGCAAAGATTTTTTTTACTGTAAAAAATATAAAAAAAATGTCAATTTTTAAATAAGCAATATATAATTTGCGACACACGGGCATATAGCCGTCGCGCCGCTTGCTACAGGGTATCAAATGAAATGCTGTAAATGGCAGGCAAGCGAGAATCTGGAGTTGCAATGGAAACGGCATGGAAATGGAAGTGGAAGTGGAAGTGGACGTGGAGAAAAAGGTTGCAACATGTGTAAAAACAACGAAGGCCAAGCCACATGCATACGAGTGCGCATAATTATGGAACGCTTGAGCGTCCTGTGATTTGCATATTTTATGCTGCAACAAATATAATGCACAATACACACACACACGCACACACACACGTGCCCACCCGTTATGAATATTGCGTATTAAAATGCAAATTAAACACAAATTAGCACGCCTTCAAAGTGGGCGTCGAGTGTTGGCACACGCGGCTAACCCAGATATACCCTATATATACATAGATAGATGCCATGTATGTGAGCACAGGCTGTTAACACGTGTCGCCTTGCATTAGGCGCCGCTGCCATGGAGAGAGCGCCTCAGCTGGGCTCCCTCAAGTGCTGACGGCTTTGCACAGTGGCACAGTGGGGCCACGCTAAGTGCGCTGCTGTCGCGCACTTGACCGCCATCATTCAATTTCAATTTCAATTTACTGGACAATTCGCTGGCAATTATGTCACTCATCTGACAGCAGCAGCAGCAGCAACAGCAGCAACAACTTTTTACGAACGCGGCGTATCTGGTGTCAAGAACAATTGAGTTATTGTACCCAGAAGAGAGGGAGTTACAATTTGATTACCGTTTGTGTGCGGCACGAGAGAAAGACAGCTTTTCCCAGAGGTGCTTAGACACGAGAGCTTTCCTCGTTGAAACGTACACACAGGTTAAAATTGCAGATGTCAGTGTAGAGTTTGATCTGAAGGCTTCGTGTGTGAGTCGAGACTAGTTCTATGAGCAGATGTATTATCTAAAGAATTCCACATATATATTGTATATCTTAATTATTTTAAAAGATTGAATATATATGATTGAATATATATATTATGTATTCTATAAGATATTATCGATAATCCATTCCCCAAGCTCACTTGATGTGTCGCTCAGGGTATTTTCAAGTCGTGCACTTCCTCGAGAAAGCGCGTTCAGCTTTATGTGACCTCGCTAACTGCAGTTAATCAAAAATTTTAATATATATACTGAATGACATTGAAAAATTTGTATGTAACGCTAAAGAGCTCGGTTCAGTTCCCTCCCTCCAACAATTATTATAATAAAAAAAAATTTGTGTATAACAAATTTAATTAAAATATTATAATTTGCATAATCGAATCAATGGAATGTTTACTTTTTCCATTTAATACTTACAATTGGAACTGAATGACCCTACACCAGTGAGGGAATTATGACTAGCTTAAAGTGTTTGCAACAGGCAGAAGCAGGTGTGGCTGGATCTATGAATCTTTTAAATCATCGATCACTTTTACTATAGCCATGAAAGTGATATCAATATTTTTAGTGCTACATTTACATTTTATAAATGGGAAAAATCTTAAGCTTTTTGGACTTGTCACGCATATGGTAAAGGGTTTGGTCTCTTAGCAACTGCAACAAGGTTCAGGGTATGTCCTAGTCACTTTGTGCACTCTTCTAGCATATTTAATTAAAATATATGTATTTTTTAAATTGAGAAATAATCAAAAGTTTTATTACAATTGGATTGATGCATTAGAATAAATTGAAATTGCCTTTGCGTTTGTATTACAAGTATAACTTTTATTGAGGCTGCAGTGCGTAGCTCTAATGCAAATAAGACAACCCGTAAATGCTTATAATAATAACATTTTATACTCTTTATAACGCTGACAACTCGGCGGGCATCGTCGAGCTTCACAATGCTAAATGTGTATGTGTGCAAAGACAATTTCGCTGTTCTCTCGCGTTGTCACCTGGCCAGAAGCAGTGGCAGTGCCCCATGCTCTGACTGCTCGTAAAGCGCGTGTAATTCCGTTAATACCAATTTCAACGCTTGCAAATTGCGCATACGACGCGTGTGGCATGGCAAGCCATGGCGCGGTTTGTCCTCCACGAGAACAAGCGTTACACATATTTTTTTTTTGCTTAGGAAATGAAAATTTCAATACGTCAGCAGCGGCAACGGCAACGGCAACACCACAACTCCCAGCACGAATGGCAACGACAAGACGAAGTACTCAACCCTCACCGTGGCGTTGACTGTTGTCATATGTCTTCCGGTGTTTATTGACAGACGTGGGTGGCAAATGCTCTCCGAGGGCAATGTGGATGTGGCACATAACTTTTCCCTATGCCAAAACTTTAATTAGCGTCTCTCCTATGTGCATTGACAGCGACATTTGAGGCCCATTCACAGTCGTTCGAGCACATACAAATTAAATTGGATCTGCGCTCTTCAAGCTCTTTAATATTGGCTTGGCACAACCTGGGCGGCGTGAATACAATTTTCGACTGTGCTTTATTTGAGTATTTTGAGCATATGTGTTTAAAACAAATGCTGGCTTACGGATTGAGACTTGTAAAAACAAAAATCGTTCGTTTTCTTACTTTGAAAAAATTGTTTAAAATTTGTTAATATTTTTAAAATATTTTAAAATGTTTTAATGTTTTCAAAATACTTTAAATATATTTTCCTTGTCTATTTACATTATATAAATTATTTTAAAATATAATATTTATTTCTAAATATATTTGAATTACCTTTAAAATATATTTTGAAATATTTATATTTTTTAAAGTTTTTTAAAAATTAATTATTAGTTTTTTAATATTTTGAAAATATTTTACAACTATATTCTTAAGTTTATAAGTTATATTATCAATTCTCCAATAATTTTAAAATTATTTAGAATCATTTTATGAGTTCTTAAATATTTAAGACTGATTAAAATTGATTGTTGCTGACTTAATATTTTTATGGTATTTGAATTATTTTCAATAAAGGAAACCTTTTTAGCTTTTCTTGAGCGCAGTGAGATTATATTACCGAATCGGTTCAGCTTATAAGCCTCACTCACATTTAGAAAGGATTTGTAGAAAATTCATTTTCAAATTTGAAAAACAAGCGAAGTTCAATTCAATTTAAAGTCGATCGAATGTTTCGAGGGTATTGCATAGTTGAACTAGATGACATTTATGCCGCATGTAACATGATTTCGAACTACTTGTGCATCGGGTGTAGGGTGAGCCGTTGACTCAATCGATACAACTGGCAGCTACATGTAGATTAAGTCAATTAAACGCGATTGCGTTTCGAATGTGTTTTTCAGTTTTTGCAGTTTTCAAGTACTGCGACTGAGCGACCAAGTGAAATACAATAGTAAAAAAATAAATAATTACAAAAATCATTGCTAAGCGAGTACAAGACCAAAAAAGAGATAAACAAACGTGTTTCACAACAACAATAACAACAACGAGTTATACATAAAGAGTTACATATAAATATATAAAAGAAAATGTCGGTCGACTTGAGTGTCCAACAGGAGCCGACCATATCCGTGATAACCACAGTGCCCGTGGCACAAAATGGCGGCGAAATGGATGCCCTGCTGCTGGGCCGCATTGGGGTGAGTACAACAAGCAAACAAGAAACAACAAACAAAAACAACAACAACATAATGCAACTCAATTTGAAAAAGCAAAGAAAAAACAAGTAAACAAATACACGAACAGCTTACTGAAAGCAATACAAATACTTAAATATTTCACAACTAAACTTAACTAAGTAGCAAAATGCGTGACATCTAGATCACAATATATATAAGTATATATATACATATACAATGTATATATATATATATATATACATACATATTTCTATATTTATTTGTTTCAATATAAATGTGCGCGCACAACTTTTTCTTTGGCGCGCATATTAGCTATGAAAATATTTGACTTGGCTTTCATATTTCCACTTGTTCGACTTCTTGAGTTATGTTCTGTGTCATATCGAGTCATCCATTTCACACTTGCAACTCTAGTATTTATACTAGCTGCAGCATTTTCCACTTCCATTACCACAGCCATTTCTATTTCCATTTCCATTTCGATTTCGATTTCAATTTTCTCCACTTAACACAGTTCTCTTAGCTTTCTATCAAATTTAACTCTTAGCTTTAACTTCTAGTCTTAACTGAAAGTATGTTGTAGTTGCAACTTCTCGCTTCTCTATGCTGAGCATACGTATGCTATATATACTTATGATCCAGCTACTATCACTACTGCTCTACACACATATATAGATATATATATTTATATATTAATCCAATTGCCATTCGCTTAGCTTTCTTCGCACAGCGTAAGTATCGTAGTCATTAATGAATTGTACACGATTCCAATGCCAGCACAGCAAGGCACGCCCTCTACTGAATCTAAGGTATATCTATATACATATATACATATATATAAATATGTATATTCATGGTAGGAATAGTCATCAATCATTGTATTTCAATTTAGTTGCCTTCAAACTTTGCTGGCGTTTCGTTCGCAACAATTAAGAAATTTGTTTTTTTTTTCGTTTCGGCTTTGAAAGTGAAAAGTTTTTCTATGAAAATTAAATTCTCGCTAATTGCGCTTGAATCATAAATTATGGTCTTAAGCCTTCACAACTACATTGATGACGTCAATGGACAAAAGGTAATGAGCACACCGACAAGAGCTGCATCCAGCTAAGCCGAATGAGAAGCTCTTCAAAATTCAGAATTACAAAACTATCTGTGTTGCCGTGCGTGTGTGTTTCTGCTTGTTTAAGGGTATTCAAATGGGCAAGAAGAAGTTTAATTATGCTAAGCTATAGCTAACAGAAAGTCAATTCAGTTGAATATAGTTAGGCTACATAGAGTTGGCATAGGGAAGATAGTTTCTGAGAGGCTAAAAATCTCGATTTGTTAAGATATAAAAATGCTATAGGAATTATAAGAGCAAAGTCTTCGAAGCACAGAGACCAAAGCAAGTCTGTGAAGCACGCAGTTCATAGAAAAAAATATCTAATAAAAAAGTATAGAACTGATACAAAGGTTACTGAAATCTGAGCTGAGAAAGCGAGTAAAGATAAATACTTTAAATATGTCGTCAAATCTCTTCTAATGTAAAAATAGCTAGCTTGTTTGCAGCTTAATATATTTGATATAAAATTCCAAAAAAAAAGAAATTAATTTTTTAAAAATGTATTTGAAAGAAAATCAAGCGTCAATTTTATATTTCTAGTACAGAGAAGCAAAATAAAATGTTTTAACAATATTATATTCTACCATAAAGTCGCTGGCTTGCCGGGTATCTCAAAGTCTGTCAGTTTGCTGCTCAGAGCCCTACGCCAGTGTGTGTTAAGTATATGGAATGTCTGCTGGCAGATATATAGCATGTACTGCTAGCAGAATGTCTTTAAGCTCCGCCCACGCATTCGTGTTAATTGGCAGCTTAGCTTTCGAGCGAGTGGAAACTTTTGCTGCTATTGTGCTGCATAGTTGAGCTTATCGCTTCGCCAGCTGCTGTAGCTGCTGTAGCCAGCTATCCGGCAGTTGCTATAAATTGCTGTACACTAAATTGCAGCATCCGTACGTGTGCAGGTAAGTGCCGTCCGATAATGAGCTGGCTCAATTCAATTTAACTCGCCCGACCCACAAAAGGGAACAGGTGAACGAACCAATTAAGATAAGAACGGCAACCAGGAAGCAGAAAGTAGCCGCTTGGCCATTCAAATTTCTTGCTCTTTTTATTAATTTTAATTTTAAATATTTATTTTTTGCCCTGCTATATTTTATTTGTATGGCTGCCGCTCTCAAGGACAATTTCAATGGCGTCGCAGGCTTCGGGGCGAACATGTGAAACAAGCTCATTAAAGTGCCAAGTGCAACCATCTGATTATGTATACCATAAAAATGGAAATAGAATTTTTTGGCAAAGCAGCTGCCGCTGCAGCCTTTCAGCTCTGTTGCGCCACCAAATAAGGGCGGCAGGGGAGGTTGGGGTAGCTGCTTTATGCCAACGCCAGAGCAGCTGCATTCGCCTGCAAAGTCGGGACTATGTTCACAATCTGTTTCCCTTCTTTTTATTTCATAGTTTTTCTTTTCTTTTGCTTCTGTTGTACGAATTCACATGGAAATCTGCACACACTCATCAGCTGGCCGCCAATGCCACATGGATATGTAAGTATATTGAAATGCTTGTTACTCAGCTTAGCTTTCGATTCGAATTGCATGAATGCCTTTAGTAGCTCAGGCTTGCCTTTGCATGTCACATCAAATGCTATCAGATATTAAATATTGTTTGTCTTACTTTGTTTTCTCATTTATGAAGTCTTCTCTTTCTAGCAAACATTATGCATTTCACTTCTTTTCCACAGCTGTGAGTGAAATCAGAGACAAACTGCGCTTAAACTCAGCTTTTCTGTGTTCTATATTGTTGAGTGTTGTGCATAGGTTATGCAGTCAGTCAATCACATATATATATATATATATATATATATATATATATATATATATATATATATATATATATATACGTATATGTAAGCAAAATCATGCGTAGAAAATGCTTTCAGAGTGCGCACAAATTTTTAGTTTCTGTTCGAAAATTGTTGCACTTATGAAAGAACAAAGCAATCACAGCTTGGAATGTTATTTATATTTTATATTTTCTAGAATTTCCTATACATATATGTATACGTCTGTGTGTGTGTGTGTGTGTGTGTGTGTCTCACACGACCTGCTGAAATATGGGCTGCCTAGGGAAGCTTGCAAAGAATGTGTGTATGTGTCGACTCGCCCAACATAGTCTAAAGTTAAAAAGCATTTTTTACATCGAAAGCAAAGCAAGCACAAAAAAATCCATAAAGGTGACCAAAGGATTTATGCTTAAATATTTATAAAAATATTTTTCTTTGGTATTTGTTTTAAGGTATTTCTAGAACTTATTTTAAACTTTTTATTATGATTTAATAAAATAAATAAATAAATTTACTAGGTATTAAATTATTGTTCGTTATTTTTTAGCTTATTTTTTTATTTATTTAAGTCGCATTTAAGGTTCTGTTTTATATTAATATATATAAATATATATTCTTTATGCTTGTAAGTGAAATTCATGAGTGTGAGCGAGAGACGAATAGAGATCGTTTTGCCTTTGCTTTGCAGCCTTATCATGTGAGCCAAGCCATCTTCATGGACTCACATATATATATATGTATATATACATATATATATATATATATATATATATATATATATATATATATATATATATATATATATATAATCTACATTGTGCATGCCTCTGTGACTGCCATAAAGGTAATCGAAATTTTATAATCTTACGCATCGCCAACTGCGGCGCCACGCCCACCACTCCCCGCCTCAAAGGCAGCTAAAAGTTGTTTCAAGTTGTTTGGCATTTGTTAGGCGAGCGCCTCTGATTGCATCTGGCATGCTGCAGTGGGGCGTGGCACCGACTTGTGCAGTTTTGGCAAATTGACAGAGCTGTTCACCGTGTTAGCTAAGCAGAGCCGGCAGCATGCAACAAATGCAACAACTGTCGCATAATTGATGAGCCCAGTAGACAGCGAGCGCCGAGTGGCGCATGAGCAAGGGAAACAGAGCTGGCTGACTGCACGTTAATCGAATTAAATGCTGGCCAAGTTGTTGTTGCTGTTGCTATAGTCACACACATATATGCAAGTATCTCTCTGTGTGTGTGTGTGTGTGTGAAAGCTGTACAATATGGCGTAACCGTTTGCCTAGAGCGTCAAGCTTGATTGAGTTCAAAATCTGATTTGTTCAGCGCTCTCACATTGCAAATTGAAATAAAAACGAAACGTGACATTTGGTTGTGGCAACAGGCACCCGCAGGCCTCTTACCACATACATACAACACACACATGCACACACACGCACACACACTAAGATGTGTGAGAGAATCGTTGGCATGTAAAATATATCTAACAATATGGCAGAGCAGTTAAAGCTGATTGCGGCAATGGCAGGCAGCTCAGTTCGCAGCTACCCTAGAGCCAAATGTGTGTGTGTGTGGGTGTGTGTGTGTGTATACTCGTATATCTTTGTACGGCTTGCGGGTGCCAAACAATCAAATAAAGTTTTGCGTTCTACCCCTTTTTTCTTAGTTTATTGTCAAAATCAATAGATGTCAGCATTTAACAGTTGCCAATGCCAATGCCACTGCCAATGCCAATGCCTGCTGGCGTTCTGGCCAGGTTGTGTGCTTACCCATGGCTTGGCCATTTCTAGCTGTCAGTTGCTTTGTGCTTTATTAGATTTTCTTTGGCGCAGGTAAGTGGAAAATGTTTCTCCCCCTATATAGATATAGCTATTGATGTGCGTATATATACATATATATATATGTATATGTGTAGTTCCGTTAATCCCTAGTGTATTTTCTTTTATCTACTGCGCTATCATCTTGCCTGCTTTACTAATACTAACACACACAGACACAGAGAGACAACGACACATATAAATAATATCCATACAAATGTTGTTTATATATAAAAATATATATAACAAAAGTTTTAATATGCAATCATTTTAAAATATAAATTATTCTTTTCTCTTCTATTCCCCCACACACACATACACAACAACAACAACAATTCATATATATATATATATCCAATATACATTCAACCAATTCAATATATACTTTATGTACTTGTGTGTATCTGTGTCTATTAAAACCAAAACCAAAACCAAAACCAACAACAACAACAAAAACAACATAAAATTGATAATAATTAAAAAAATACTAAATAACGATGCAGCATTCGGTAAGTGGAAACTGTTAATTATACATTAATATATTGCATACTTTTCGGTTACTTTTCTTTTGCCTTTCTGCTGTATGCCGTGTGCCACACGGCGTATGATTAATATTTGAGCAGCATTTACCAGCTATTAGGCTTGTTAGTTCATACGAGCGAGTGCTCCGCTACGTGTGTGTTTGTGTGTGTTTGTGTTTGTGTTTGATGTTTTTTCTCTTCCTTTGATTCATAGCAACATAATTTCCTCAATGCTCAGCTGCACTCGCTGCTGCTGCATCTGAGTTCCGTTTGGCTCAACTTTAAACTGAATTGTGCTCAACTCGTCGATCGACTGGCAAGCTCCCAGCACAATATTAAATAATTTAATAAATGGCAAAACATAAACACTTTCTCCATGCTCTGAGAACTGACAGCTGCACTGTCATATTTAATGCGCTTAGTGTATTGCAGAAACTACTCAGCCATTATTTGGGTATTACAGGGGCTAAGCCGCTTAGCTGGGCTTTCTCATATCAAGCGAGTGGAATGCCTGGGGAGACCACAAAACCATGGAAACTAGTTCAGCTAGAGGCAGAGGCAAAGATCTATATGTTAATATGGAATCAGTTTAAGCTGTGTGTCGCAGCTCAAATTTATAAGCATGAAGATAGTCCAATAAGGAAAGCTGACATATGATCATGACGATGCGCGTCTATAAAGTGAACAGAGCATATAGGTTTTGTGTGTACATGAAATTTAGAATAAGTCTCGGTTACTATAAAGATCTCCCCCCTCTCTCTCTCTCTCTCTCTCTCTCTCTCTCTCTCTCTCTTTATCTTTATCATATATGCCCAATCTACTCTGTAGGCAGTCTGCTGAGAAACATGAATTAATAATGCAAACGTTGGCAATCTTCTAGCAGCTATGATTAATGCGGTTTAATGTGAAGCAGCAGCAGCAGCAGCAGCAGCTCAGATAAGTCCAAGTAGCTAGCAGGTAGTCAAGTAAGACAAAAGTCTGCTCTGCCTGGCTAATGGACAGCCAGCGGCAAAACGACAGCTCGCTGGGTTAACTGCGCCATTGGCAGGGCCTGAGCTATCTAACGATGCCATTATATTGTCATGAATATGATTATGTCGGCGACTAGGTGTGGCACGTGGTGCTGGTCGTGATGGCTGTGGCGCTGTCATGTCGCAAGGCCCACGCGCATAATTCACGGCAAACTTTTGCGCCTCTTAAGTAAATAGCGCAAACTGGAACTGGAATAGAATTATGCGTGCCAGCCGGCTCAAAGTATGCACAAATTTCTGTGCATGACAATTTATGCGACGAGCGTGTAAAGAATTTGCGCCACTTGCCGCTCTGCCCCACGCTCCAGTCTCGCTTTGTGTCTAATTGCGCGTAGGTGCAGCTGCTCTTGGGCCAAAAGGTTAGCGTCAGGTGCTGTCTGCCATAATTAAAGCCGCAGTAGTAGCGGCAGCTGCTTTAGTCTTGGCCTGACAAAAGTTCAAGTTCACAGCGTTGCCGGGCTCGACCTTGCTGCAAAACTGACAAAAATACCCACACACGTTGCAGCGAGCCAGGGGACCGCAGCTCAAGTGCAACGCTGGCGATGCGGCGTTCGTGGCAAGGTTAGTTAAGGTCCATAATATTTTCTACTTATAATTCACGTGGCGAGCTTTAAAGATATTTATGATGTACCCACAAGCAGCCAGCCAGTCAGCCAGTCAGGCAGTGAGGCAGGCAAACAAAACAGAACATCTAAGCCACATCAAGTATACGTCATGTTGTGCCGCAGCTATGCAAGAAATGTTTTTTATTACACAGCCGCACATCGCGCACATTTCCAACTTTAATAAAGCCATCATGCTGGCTCTTTTGTAAACATTTAATGCCCAGCAATAATTGTGGCCAGTGCCTGAGCATAGCTGGCCAGACGGCTGTCGCTAATGAATGCTGGAAGAAAGCCAAGGCGAGGATTGAGAACTGTAATCGATTCACAATCAAGCTGAAGCCACGTTCTCGATCCGTCTTCATTTAAGCAATTAGTTTATAAATGATACGAAAACAAATATTTTCTTACGCTGTGAAAAATTGCAAAAATTTAAATAATATTTAAAAATAAACCCGGCCCAGACCGAGTCTCTGTCAATGTCTTTGCCAGCACATTCGATATTAATATGGCGAAACGTTTGCTGATTTCGGGTATTATATTTTGTCAGGCTAGGAATTTCGGTGGGAATGCCAGCAAGAGGAAAAAAGAAAAAAGAAAACTGCCAGCAGTAAACAATTTTCGCGGATAAACTCAAATCCGGCGATATAAAAACAATAAGCGTCTGAAGCCGTAGCGGAAGCGGAGGTGGCAGCTGGAAGCTGGGCGAGAAGCGCTCGCCTCTAAGAGAAACATTTGCGTTTACAAATCGATTGTGAAATTGCGCTTATCAGCAAATATAAATCACAATATCCAGGCGTAAGCTAGACAATATTGTCGAGACATGAAGTTTTTTGGGCTATGAAATTCGAGCTGTTTCAGTCGCTGTCTTTGTTGTAATTGTCAGCCAAGATGCGAGGCGAGCTCATAAAATGCAGGGCAAGGCGCGGCCAAGAACCGATGAGTAGACAAAAGAGCGATAAGAGCACTTTATGTCATTCATGTGTGTGTGTGTTAAGTGGGCGTGGCCATGTCTCTGTGTGTGTAACTGTGATGTAAAGCTTAAGTTAATAGCGAATATTTACAAATCGATTTTGTTGTGATTGCGAAAACAATTTGAAAATGGCTTTGAGCGATTTCCAAAGAACTCAAGCGGCAAGCTGGCAAACATGGCCCCCCACCCATACCCACCCACACCCACACCCACACACGTACACGAATACCACATGCTCGTAGTGAACTCATACTCATGCGCTTTTGTGACAATGGCAAGGCTGCACAATTCGCAGTTGCCGTTGCTGCAAATCCTTTTCTATTGTGCTCACACACACGCACACCCACACACACACACACACAGTGCACTCACGATGCAGTTGGCTGTTGGCAGAGACAATCCCATTTGTCAGCAACGCCTGACAACATTCACGTTTGCCAATTTGTCGCGGCTGTCGGTTAAATAGCGTCCAACTGATTTGACTGGACATTCGGTCCGCTCGATTGACGGAAGAAGCCTGGCGAGTGAAGCATCAAACCCATTTTACCAAGAGCTGAATGCGAATGGAAAGCTCTGATAAGCGCGTGATATGTTTTCAGTCCAACACAACAAATTCGTGCCCCGAAAAGCTTGTCTCGTGCGTGTTTATCGTGTTTATTAAGCCATTAAGCGAATCTCAGCAAACAGTATGTTTGCGTGTCCTGCTGCATTGATGTTTATCGTACGTGCTCGTCCTGTCTCACTTGGCTTACTGTGCACAGTTGAAGAAGCTAGCGAAGCTAGAGACCTTTATGCTGCCTCGGCTTACAAAGCGCTAGCAACTCTTAGCCTGAAATGCCAATATTTACTTAGACCAGCGTGACATGAGATGATCAGGCTGGCACTGGCAACATGAGAGCGCGAATCAATGGATTAACATTTATGAGAACTGCAGGCAGAAGAAGGCAGCTTCAAACATAACAAGTAAGATAAGTCCAGACGGGACTGCCCGACTAACAGATACCCGGAACCTTAGGCAGCGGTGGACTAAGCGGTGGCTGTGCTTGGGCTGCGCTAAGACTGAGCTGCGGTTGCTCTTCGACTAAGCTGGGGCTGTGCTTGAGCTGTCCTTGAGCTGTGCTTGAGCTGAGCTTAGGCTGTGATTAGAATCTTTACTATAAAAAATGAATTGTAGAAAAACTTCTGTTCTTTTGTACTTTCAAAATCAGAATGCGATAATCGAATCTAATTTTTAACAGAGCTTTAAGCTATGCTTAAATAACTACATCAAATCGATTCAGCTCGTTGTCCTGATCTTTGTCTGTTTTAGCATTCAAATAACTTCAGATTACCAAACAATTATATTAGCATTGATAACTGTGTCAAGCTAGTCTAGAGTTTAACCAAGTTTGACCAAGTTTAACCGAGTTTTCCTTGTCCTATATACAATATTTAAGACATCATCTGTACACAAAAGTGATTATAGAAGACTTTTTGGTTACTTATGACGCGAGCTGGAGAAGGCAGAAATGTGACAATTTTGCTCACACTCAGCGCCATTTGAAATATTTGTTTATTGACTAGAAATTGTTAGCATAAAATATAAGAGTTGTCAGTAAGTCATGGGCTCTAGTGGGGCTTATTCTCATCCTCGCCGTCCTTCAGTTTGTCCTTGCTCGTGTTGAGCTCGCTCTGTTGTCTGGGTAGCTTTTGGCTCTTGACTAATTCGCGCATCTTCAATTCGTTGTTCATTGAGCTGAGCGAATGCTCAACCTGTGGATACTCATTGCCATCTATGTCGAGCTCTTTGCCATTAAAATTAGCCTCTGCATCGGCATCGACATCAGCATCGACATCGACATCATCATCATCATCATCATCATCATCGTCCCCGTCGTCCAGTTCATCCTTGTCCCGCTGTATTTGCGCTACTTGTTTGTGCAGTGGTTCGCTCTGCCTTTCCGCAGCATCCAAAATATTATCAGCAGCAGAAAATTCCATCCAATGACTCTTTCCCTCCCGCTCCTTCAGTGTCTGCCTGTCCTGGTCAAGACATTCGGTCTGGCGCTCTCTTGCCATAGTGCGTTCGTCCTCATTCTCACCCTCAAGCTCGCCATCATCATAGTTGTAGTAGCCACGTTTTTCCGCTTCCGGCACAACATAGCCCCTGGCCAGATAGCCCCCAAATAGAGCAAAGCACACAAATGCCACAATATTATATTTATATTTCATGATGTCGATGTGACTCTGAGTAGCTCACGCTCCGGTCTGAGCTGAAAGCCAAAGGAAAGTCAACTGCCATTTGCCTGCCATATCGAGCCTACTGCGGCCAAGAGCTTCTCATTTAATCTAATCAAATGAAGCTGACCTATATATTTCTGTCAAGCCTATGCATTGGCTTCGTACAGGCAGTCGACGTGGTCTCGACGGACAAGCTCAAGTCTAACAGAAGAAGACAGATGCAGATGGCAATGTTTGGCAGCTGGACTTATAAAAAGTAGCAATTCTACGCCAAATGCTTGATCACAGACTCTGAAAGACAACAGCGCTTTATTGCTTCTTAACGATCAACAAACAGTTCAATGGAACGAGTTGCAGCTCAGTCTGCCATCGCATTGTGTGTGTTGCTGGAGAGCAAGCTGGACACGCGTTGCTCGATGGCAGCCTGATTTGTGAGCAGACGCCTGAGATTCTCGTTGAATGCCCCAACATGTTGTTGCAGATGAAGTTTGTTTTGCTGCTGCTGCTGGCTGGCTGCAGAGGCAGCTGAGGCTGCCTGCACCGCTCTGGCCAGACGCAGCTCGTCGAGGGCCTGCAAATAGCGTCGGCTCCCACGCAGATTGGGCTCATTGCCGGAGCATGGCAGCGCCGATCGTCGTGTCAGCAGTTGCAACAGCGGCGGCACAATCATGCGCGCCGAGGGCACTGCAAGTGGCAGCTGCAAATATCTGTAGAGTGCCTCATTGGCGTCGGCCTGCTGTGCTGCTGCTCTGGACTGTTGCTTAGTGCTCAGCTCGTCTAAGCTCTCCAACGATTGCTCCTCATCTGTGTCCAGGCCAAGCGCAGCATCACTATCACCCATGTCCATATAGTCTTTCTGATGTATCATCATATAGTTCAGCTGCTTCGGCTGCTGCTTTATGGCGGTCGGCTTCGACGACGACGACGCCGACGGTGTTTGGCGGCCAGCCGCGGCTTTGGCTTGCAACAGACCCGCGTCCAGCGCCTTGACATCATCCGCTAGCAATTTGGTGTTCTTCCAAATCGTGCGAATTATGCAGGAAACACGCTCTGTAAAGGCATCATCATCATCCGTCTCTTTGTCATTGTCATCATCAGGGGCCGCATCGTCATTGTTGTCATCATAGTCCTCCACACTGGCCGCAGCTGGCTTTGTCCTTGACTTCTTATAGCTCACATCCCTGGCGCTCTCGGTCAGGCCCTTATAATGAAGCAGGCGTTCGGCATCGCTGTTGCTGCTGCGCAACAATTGCGGCCGCTGTGGCTGAAATTCCAATTTCAATTCCAGTTGCTTGTGCAGCTCCGGATAACCAAATGCGCTCACAGCGCCACCGCAAGAGTCGCGCATACGACTGGAGCCAAGCTTATACGAATGCAGCAGCGCCTCATCCTCGTCCTCATCCCGACGCAGCCCAAGCACCAGGCAATAGCAGCAGCAAATGCTCAACCACGCAGTCACCAAGTGCATTTCCATGAAAATATATATGCCTTAGTTAAACACAATTATGCCTGACTGCTATGTCAGTAGTTTCAGTAGACATTCAGCCAAGCAAAATAAATACAAAGAAAATCCCAATTAATCAACACAAGTGAAGCAAGAAATACTTGCCAAAGTGCATCAAGAAGTTGCATACATTTTTGTGCTCTGATTTACTGATTGCAACTGGACCTAGGACAAAGGCAATTCTGTATCAATTGACAATAGCTAAGGTATATTGGCTTTCTAAGCATGTTGTGGCCGATGCCATGTGATGTTTTCAATCAAATTTAAAATGTTTTGAATTGCCAAACTCAGAGTTGACAGAGTCGACTCTCGCTATAGCATTCTCCTGTCTGTAGACTACTTATCGATGTATATTAATCTGTCGGAAGATCTCATTTCCCTGCTCAGACTTGCAGCTACTTCTACCACTTCCAATTTGATTATTTACATCTCTCCGCCCTCTTCTCAGCTGAAGCTTTCGAGTTAACCAACTGCATTACATTTGCTTAGAATAGTTAATCAATAACTATTTCTGTTGTCGTAAAATCGATAAAAATCGATATTCAAGCACAGCTCGACAACAGAGTATGACGCTGTTAATATACTTGCCCTCATTTTGTTCATTTGTTCTGCTTGAAGCTGAGCACTAATCACGTGACATGGCCATGAAATTTGTAACCCGAAATGCAAGCAGACATCAACTGTCATCATTAGCAACTCCCAGCTGGATTCAAATTGTAAATTGCAATGGCTCTGCTTGGCCAAGCAATTACCAAATGGTATTATATCAAATTATCCCGGCGAATGAAACCACAACTGGGCGAGACGATGCGAAGCGAGCTCACAGCTCTGAGCTCAGAGCCAGATATAATATGACGGTTGGATGCTGGCCATGGACCACAATATTCTGATAGCCGCTGCGTAAATGACAGCTTGTTGCACAACACAACAAATGCATTTGCCGTAAGTCCAAGCGAGACGTTAACGCAGTGTGACTGTCAACATATCCGGGCCCGTCCGCAGCATCCGCATCCGCATCCGCATCCGCATCCGCTTGTGGGCCTCCGCAATGAGCGACTTCCTGCTACGTGCGCTGTGTAGGTGTTGCTAGTGCTGTAAGTGTAAGTCGGCCATCTTGGCCTTAGTTTGCCATTTTTCTTCATCTTTTGTGCCGTTGATGAATTCGTTAGACGCAGCAAAGGAACTGCTGCCATCAATTCTTTGCCCCAGATAACCACCGAGCCATTCGCACAGCCACCAAAGCCACAATAAGCCACACGGCCCTCCAAACGCAGTGACGCCGTCGCCATCGCCGTCTTGGCTTACGCCTCAATTCATTTTCCTGTTGCACCTTCAGGGAATTGTGCTCAGCTCAGCTGTGTTGTGAAAAGTAGCGAAAAAAATACCATAACTGAAATTTTCAACATCTTTCTGCTTGACGTCAGCTACAGAATCGAACAGCTAGGGACAGCCAAATGAAGCAAATAGCACAGCGGCAAAGTGCCTCCGCAATAAATGCAATGTGTTGACAGACCTCAACAACTACTACAACAACAACAACATCAATGACGACAACGGCAGAAGAATCCCTGTAATCTAACTCTTGCAAAACTCTTGTCATATTCTCTGTACCCATAATAATAATAATCAATAGCGAAGCCCCCTTAGCTATGAAGGCCACTGTGACAGACAGTTGTTCAGAGTTTGAATGTATGCAGATGTTTGTGTCATCATTCAAATTATGCGAAACATGTACCAATGTATGTGCAGCTAATGGGACAGTTAGTTAGGCTGACTGATTGATTGACTGACTAGATGAGTCAGTTGGTGACTGATTGATTGAAGGGCTGTTGACTGACTGATTGATTGAAGGGCTGTTGACTGACTGACAATGATTGATAGACTAACTAATGACTGATTGATTGACTGACTGACTAAATGAGTGAGTGGATGACTGACTGACAATGATTGATGGACTAACTAATGTCTGATTGATTGATTGACTGCCAATGATTGATTCACTGACCAATGACTGATTAAATGAGTGAGTGGGCGACTGACTGATTGATGGACTGTTGGCGGACTGACAATGATTGATGGATTAACTAATGACTGATTGATTGACTGACTGACTAAATGAGTCAGTTGGTGACTGACTGATTGAAGGGCTGTTGACTGACTGACAATGATTGATGGACTAATTAATGACTGATTGATTGATGGACTGACAATGATTGATGGATTAACTAATGACTGATTGATTGACTGACTGATTAAATGAGTCAGTTGGTGACTGACTGATTGAAGGGCTGTTGGTGGACTGACAATGATTGATGGATTAACTAATGCCTGATTGATTGACTGACTAACTAAATGATTCAGTTGGTGACTGACTGATTGATGGGGTGTTGACTGACTGACAATGATTGATGGACTATATGCACAATAATTGATTAAAATGATTGACTGATTGATTGACTGACTGACTGACTCACGAGCGAATGATTGATTGATGCAACAAATATTATGACTGATGCGTGATGAATAATGACTGGTTACTTGATGACTAATGATTGATGACTGATGAGTGATGGCTGATGACTTAAAGCTGATGACTGATGGCTGTTGACTGAAGGCATTGATTAAAGGCATTGATGACTAATGATTATGGACAGATGACAATGACTAATGAGGAGTGTCTGACGAGTAATAGACTCACAGACTAAATGTCTCTGACTAAAGACTGATAAACTGACAGTCTAATGACTGATAACTAACAGACTAACTAAAAGCTTAACTAACTAACTAACTGAGTGGTTTAGCGAGCAACTCACTGGTCGATTAACAGACTTAATGATTGGCTAACTGAATTCTTTGAAAACGCTTAATCGCGTGCCCGAAACTTTTGTAAGCTTTCTTGTGTGTTCAAGATGCCTTTAAAATCTATTTCTATTCCAAATTATAACGCCACCAAATTGCGTTTTCAGCTGTTTAGCTATTGAGCTTAAAAGCTCAGGACATCCCAAGTGTTGCACCAAAAGCTTTCCGGAGCTTGCAAGCTCTGCCAATGCCTTCCACAAAAAGCGCTTAGCGGGTTTTGTCGCAATCAAATAGAATACAATTGACCAAAAAACAAGAATAACAACAACAGCAACAACAGCTGAGAGTGTGAGTGTCATTGACTTTGCATCCTTTGGAGCACATAAATCATAAGTTTTGTTAAGTGCGCCGCATTAAGCATACGCCATGTTGCACTGCGGTACACGACCCCCCGCCCAGTCGCTTCGCCCACGAATTGGGAAAAAAATCAGAAATTTAAGTTACTCTGAAAAAAATACAACGTGCCACAAAGCATTTCACTCGAGGGCAGTTTGAAGTTTGTTTCTGGATGCGAACGGAAAAGTTTTGGCATCACATTTTGATAAAGGACAAAAAAGGAAACTGTTTTCAATTGACTTGGAAAAAGTGTTGACACAGCGACAAGTAGAATGAAAAAGTGCTTATCAAGCATGACAAGAAAGAAAGAATAATCAAAGGTGGGAGGTGAGGGGCGTGGCATTGGGGCTTAAGAGTCTGGCATGGTCAACATGGCATATGCGCAATGCGAGTGCTCGATCAATCAAGGTCAAAGCACTAGAAGTTGATGTGTGGATCTAAGGATCGTGTTGGCCAAGTGACAGTTACCAAGTGCCGCACGCCACATGCCACATGCCACATGCCACAGAGTTACGAGCAAAAGTTCAATGTGCGAGCCACTTTTTGGCACGCCGCATTCCGGAAAGCTCAGCACGTGATGTGGCAATGGCAAAGCTTGCATGCCACAACACGCCAAACAACTAAAAGGAAAGCTTCCATGCAGATGTTGCGAAAGCTGCCACAAGAGCCTGCCGCATGCTGTGATAACCAGACGCTAACCACGCCAGCCGCCAGCCGCCAGCCACGGCCATGCCACATGCGTGTGCGTTCGCTTCGACGGTCTCTCAGTTCTGCTGACAACGTCAACTGCTGCAGTCGCAGTGCCACACAGACGCACCGCCAGAACGCGCGCAACTCGACTCGAGTCGACTCGACACGCGAAACGTGCAGCAGCAGATCGTTGGCCATTTGAATTTTTGCGCGCTTTGCCAATTGCAATAAATTCAATTCGTCCTCTAATTGAGTCTGTGTCTGTATCTCACTCTTTATCTATCTATCCATCTATCTATCTCTGTGCGTGAGTGTGTGTTTACTTAACACGCCCATTTAAGTTGTGCGTTAACCTTACTCTTTTTTTCCACTTTTTTTTAATCGAAAGTGACAGTTGACATATTTAAACAAGATGTATTTGCTCAACAACGAAGCCAATGAGAAATTCATTAAAAATTTAGTGCGTGCAAAACGTTTCCAATCAAAGCAAACATAAAACACAGTCAAATGCATATTAATTAAAGTGAAACAAACACAAAAGCAAAGCCTGACAAATTGATAAAACTGTAAACAAATCAAGCACAGATAACGTTTAACCATAAATAATAAAATATGAAACAAGTTCAATTAATTTAGATTTATTTAATTGCGCTTTTAATTAAGTTGATTTCAATTGAACAATTTGTTACCAATAAGAAAGAGAATTGCTCGACTGTGAGACATGCTTCTGCCTTTGGACGGGCATATTAGTTTTCTAGTTTCCATATTCTGTATATAGCATGATAATTGTTTCGGTATCAACCACTGGTTTCATAGAGTCGTGTCTCTCTGTTCGAATCTGGCCAAGCAATACGTTGAGTTTATAAATCTGTACCAATAGACGACTATATAGAGGCATGAGTATACCTAATCTGAACCAATAAATTATATGAAGCATCAGCTAAAATTATTTATGTTATGCTCGTAGACTGCCAGACCCTTAGAGTTGACTGTAACAGAAGACTAAGCTTCTTAAGCTAAACTGTTTCTTTTACCTGCTTTACCTGCCCCTTACTTGCAAGACCAGTTTGAAACAAAATAAATTAAATTGTTTAATTTTTCATTAAGCAACTAGAATTTTGATTTGAAGGACATGCTAATGTAGGAATAGTAGTCTGTGCCGTTCAATAACAATAGGCTTATAATTTTTTTTAATAAACAAAAAAATAAATAACTATTTTTCTTTGAAACGCATTGAAATTTAGCAAATATTTTTAAATTATTCCTTCATATTATATATAACCTATAGAAAGCTACTGAAATCAGTTGGATATGAAAATTTCATCTTAAAGCACTTCTAGGACTTAAATCTAAAGGCTGCAATATTTTGAAAATATTTTTTAATTACTTTAATTTTTTAAAATTTGTTTAATTTTTTTAAATTCTTTTATATATATTTTTTTTTGTTTAGTTTATTTTCAAGTAGTTAAAATTTTCAAATTGCAATTGAATAAAATAGCATTAAATTTAATTAAATTTTAAATTATTAATTTATAATATATAACAATTTTAAATTATAAATTATTAATATTTAATATATAATGATTTAACATTATTAACCAAAAACCATATGTAATTTTATAATTATAATAAAAATGACAGACAAATAAATATATTTCATATAGATTTTACCAAAAAAAATCAAAATTTATAAAAAATGTCAAATAAATATGCTTTAATTTTGTATCTTTGCTAAAATGAAAGGAAAAAGAATGATTTAATTTATCATCGTTGAGCTCAATATCTGCATATACCACGTTTTTTGTTTTGTTGCTGGCCGCTTTGAGCAGGCAAAAGTATATTAAGTATACGACCAGTCGCCGCCTAGACCAATAAACTGAGCCATTTGGATAAGGCAGGCACGGCAACCTGCCCAATCAAACTAAGCTAAGATAAAGTAAGACTCGCATCTGTTGTGGCCGCTGCTGCTGCGGCGGCTGCTGCGGCTGCTGCTGTGCAATCAAAGTCAAATCGCAATCTGATCCATTTGCCCTAAGAAGAATGCCTCAATCAAAATTGGTTTCCTTTGTTGCCCGTTGCCGTCAGATTGTTTAAATAAATGTTGCAAATTGCTCTGGCTAGTGGCTTTTCGTTTTTTGATTTTCGCTTTTTTTTGCTTCCTGCAACAAATCCAAGCAAATCTTTGCTGTTGGCTTTTTTTTCGGCTTGGTCTACTGATTGCCAGCGCCAACAAATCCGCCCCTGGGCGCATCTAGATACCCGAATTCGCCCAGCTTCTGCTGCTGGTGCTGCTGTTGGTTCCCCCTATAACCTGTGCTGCATGCTATGCCACGCTTCGTTTTTTGTATTTGCTGCCAGGCACTAAAACGTAACCCACCTCCATCCTGCCACCTCCCACCGCCAACATCAGCTCAGGCAACAAAAAAAAAAGTGAAAAAAAAATGAGAAGAAACACAGTTCGCTGTCTGCATGCTGATTTCTTACCTTATTTATTTGGGATTGTCTTACCAGAGTTGGAAATCTGTGTGACTTTTTTTGTTTCTGCCAAATTCTCTTTGTTTTGCGTGTTGCGGCATTTCATATGCCCAGCAGCTGTGCCACAAGCGGGTGTATGCATTTCATATGTTTCACTGACGACATTAACGACTTTCATAATACAACTTAGCGCAGTCGTCTTTCGTAGCTGTCAGAATGTCTATCAAATATCGAATGAAATAATCGATTCAAGTATCTTTAAGCTAGTTTACAAAGCAATCGAAAAAGTGATCGATTATTGTATTTATCGATTAGTTTTTAGTATGTTAAAGTTGCCATATTTATCAATTACTCTATAAAGCAACATTTAAGTTATTGATTGCGAGGCTTTTCGCTTCGAAATGATCGATTATAATATTTATCGATGACTTCTTTGAATGTTATTAAAGAACTCGATTTAAATTTTTAATATTTAATCTGTGGATTGAAATTTAAAATATCGATTTCGATACTTATCGTTTTAAAATAATCGATTATTGTATTTATCGATTAGTTCTTAGAATGTAATATATCGCTCAGCTTATAGAAGAACATTTCACATATCAATTGCGAAAGCTATCGATTCGAAATGATCGATTCGGCTCGATTGTATCATTTAGCTAGACCTGGTCCAAAAAGTCGATAAGTCGTGTATGAATATGAGATAGCTTCTAGTCCATTTTATGCAGTTGACTTTTGGGAATTCTCATTGTCCTCTGTCTTTGTCCTTATTATCAAAGTAACTAGCAGACAGCGTTGATGTGCCGCTTATCGTTTCAGCTTCTGTTATTTATTTATTTATTTTTTTTTTTGCTTTTTGTTTTGTGAACGTGTGGGACGAGCTGGCGTATCTCCACGTTTTTGGCGCTGCCAAGAGGCAACAATATGTTAATAATGTCTGGTAATTAGCCGTAGACAAATGCCTTTGGCAGTCGCCTCTAATTGCCGAACGAGGCAAACTAATTAAATCACGTAGCAAACGCATAAAAATAAAACGTTCACAGTTCTATTTGATACGCAACCAGTCGCTAACCCGGTCTCAATTTGGCTTGCCTATTTGCTCTCTATCGCTACGCCCTTTCCCCGAGAGCGTATTAAATCTCTGTGCAAACTTTTAGTCAAATTTGCCAGCTAACAAAAGCAACTTTAACAGCAACAACGACGGCAACAAGCCAAGATGGCCCAGTCGCTGACCCTGAACAGCAACCGGACCCACATTCCAACATTTCAGGCATTCACATATGCCAGTTAGAATCGTTGTTATATGCCTTTTCCCCCCGGTCTGTTGTCGTGTTTATCAAAGGCTTGGATCAGTCGCAATAAATTGCCTTCATCATATTTCGCTTTGCTTGTCTTTTATGTGCCCGAAATGTCCCCAATGCATTCGTTTCACTCCATGATGCTCGCATCCTGCGATATATTTCTGTTGCCATCGCATTCTAATTCAGTTGCTTTAACTTATTAGGAGTGAACAGCTCAATATCAAGTGAACTTGCACTGTGACGTGCAAATGCGTTTATCCTTATCCGCACTTATTGTGGTCACCACTATTTTTATGCAAAATACTTTCGCACACACACACACACATGCATACATGTATGTATGTGTGTAGAGTTCTGGCAGCTGCAGGCAGAGCTCATATAAATTTGATGGCATCTCCTTGACATTAGTACAAAAGCCCTTAACTGTGCCAAGCCAAAACCAAATGTCAAATACCAAATAAATTCTAAATTCTTTAAATCTATAATTTTTTTTCTTTGTTTTTAGTCAGCTCAAACTTACTCTAATTTTATTTAGTATATGTATTAAATTTAAACCACATTTAACAGGCTACAGCTAAATAAAAATTAAATTTTTGAATTTAATTTAAGTTTTCTAATTCAATTTCTAATTGCAATTGCAATTTTCATGTTACTAAAATTAGTTTTTATTACTTTATTAGTTCTCTGAGTGACTTTGTATGCCTCTAGTTAATTTAAAATACATTCAGCATGCTTTAGCTGAATTCAGCTCTAATATCTTGTGCAAAAGACAGAGCAACTCGGCTGGATATCAATTAAGCCACTAAGCTACCACGTTGAGCAATTGCAACGCAGACAAGCCCTGGCATCCGTCTTGCCTGCTGCCAGCCAATAGAAAGCGATACGCGACAAGCGAGAGGATTGAAAGATGGGAAACGGGAGCTGGCAACTGGCAGCTCCGGCAACTGAGACTTGTTAGCTGGAGCGATTCAAGTGCTTCGTATATGGTTACATTATGTGAAACATAGAAAGTTATTGTTCTCCTACTTCTTCTTCTGTTTCTTATTATATTATTATTATTGTTGTTGTTTTATTTAAGTTTTTGACTTCAGTTGCTGTCGCTGTCACTGTCAGCTCGCCAGCTTTGTCCTCACAGTCGCGCTGTCATCTGTCATTGAAGCTGTTTACCCATTGTTCCAGCAGATCATGCTCAAGTGTTGGTGTCAATGCTCTGGACAGCTCAACATTAAAGCACACATATATATATATATATATATATATATATATATATATATATATATATATATATTTATATATATATATATCTATATATATATATATATATATATATATATATATATTCTATATATATATATATAGATAGTGTAAGGTTGTATCTATGCAGAGGAAAATGAGTTCAGGCGCGTGCCGAGCACAAAAAACATGTGTATATAGATGAGCTGGAAGTTGAACTTTCTAATCCTTAACAGAGTAAAGCCAATACAACATATTAATGCATAAACTTAAGCAAATATAAAGATTTACTATAAACATACATAAATAAACGGAGTCCGGTTACCATTGAACAGAACATAAATTTGAATAGAAAGGCGCAGCTTGCGAATTGGCCGCCGCCAGCAGCTGCCACTGGGAGACTGCTACGATTTATTGGCCGATTCGCGTGTTCGCCATAATTTGTGACTCAACAACAACAGCAATTGCCGATAGTCGGCTCTATCTAGAGCTGTTAATAAGGACAGACGCCTACCACGCCCCAGCTGCAACTACTCGGCCATAGAGCAACAGATTCAGCTCCAAACTCAACGATGAACGCCGCACAAAGCGGCGGCCACACGGGTGGCGGCTCCATGGGCAAGAAGGGCTCTCAAATGGAGGTAATTATATTAAGTTTTAAGTGCACGCTACAAAAATTACAAAAAGTATATAAAAAGGCAAAAACAAATTGAAGAAAATATAAATTTGAAATGTACAATTTGCTTATCTTGATGTTCGCCTTCGCCAATTTGGGCAGGCGGCATCCAGTTTGCAATTGCACAAAAATTCTCTCAAATTTTTATGGGCCTTTTATTGTGGGGAACTTTACCCGAGTGGACTTGGAGCACATAGTGAGATGAGAGAAAGGCGAGAGAGAGAGAGAGAGAGAGAGAGAAAGAGAAGTGGCGCAGTTGGAGCTTAGACATGGGGCAAGCCAGTGTCGCGCATTTGTAATTGAATTTGTTTGGCTGGTGGCACGTGCTGGGGCTACTAAATGACGGGCAGCAAATTAAAATGAACCAATTTGATTAGCGCCCGAGTAAGAAAAATAAGCAAAAACCTAAGTAGACCTCAAATAAACAAAACTTAACAGAATTCCAATGAACAGCTTAAAACTTTTACGAGCTACGAATGGCATTTGGTCAGAGCCAAAGCGAAGGTATAACAATAGATTTCGTGAAAGCAAAGCGATAAAGTGCAGGGAGAAGCGATGTGAAACAGTTTACAATGTTAGAGAAGCTTAAGGTAGCTTGACAATCGGCTAAAGCTAAGCCGCATGAAGTGGTATACGCAATTTGAGCAAAGAATTCAAGTAGAAAGAAAGAAGCTTTGATCAAGTGAGAAGCTGAGTGATAAGCAATGTGAGAGGAGAGAAAACGTATATAAGCTAAAGGAAAGCTTTAAGTGGAAATTAAAGGTGAAAAGCAAAGCGAGAAGAAGTGAAGTGAGAGCGAATCGAGGAGATAAGCGAAAAACCTAATGAGAAGCAAATAAAAGTGAGATGCAATGCAAGCAGAGAAACGTAGAAAGTAAAGCTATATCCGAAATGAGTGAAGCGAGAAGCAAAGTAAGAAGTGAACGAAGCAATGGGATCCATGATGCATGGGCTTCAAATTTGACAAAAACTAATTGTGGCATTCATTATCAGCTGTGAAGCACGCCGTGGCAACTCGACAGGAAATTATGGGACACAGCATCCCGATTTAGGCCAACTCTTCATCTAGGTATAGCAGCTTCAAAGACTTAACTTATCTAAAGTGATCCGAGTTCTATGAGTTGCTCATATGTTTCATCTGCGGGCTTACCGGCCTGATGTGAAATTAAGAAAAAAAGAATATAAAATGGATTAAGTAAGCGGAGCATATTAAGAATTTACTTGACAATAAAGAACAAAACGCCACTGCCTTCTTTTAGGCAAATTGTGCTTTTAAGCACTTTCCAAACAATTCAGCTAGCAGACAACAACAACAACAGCGGCACGAATTCAGGTCTCGGGGCAATGGGTCTAATGAGAATTCTGTGCCCGGCAACAACAAATTCGTATATTAATTACATTTTGAGCAGCAACAGCAAGAAAAAATAAAAACAACTGAAAGTAAACAAATGCAAGAAATTGCTGAATAAAAAAAACAATTGCTGTAAAAAATTGTGAAAGCGCGCATTAAATTGCCAAGAGTGGCAATCAGGGTCCAAATGGAGCCCACAGTCAACTGGCAACAGCCAACAGGCAAGTGGCGACAAGCGCAGCCTCCACGGCTGCTCAGCAAACAGACAATTAACAAGCAAAAATGTTAATCTCTGGCACACCGAACTGCAAATGCCCTTGCCCAAGGAACTCAAGCGATTGGGACTTGCATCAGTTGCCTCAGTGGCTCTATATGCAGCTAAAATAACTAAGCAGGATAATTCAACATAGAAATACTAGAAATATTAAAAATGCTAAAAATTAAAAATAAATACTAAAAAATATACTAAATACTAGAAATACCACAGGAAGTCAAATACTTCAGGTAGATTCATTAACTAACTAAACTCGACCGCTCTAAATACAAATACTAAAAATACTAAAAAAAATAAATATGATAAAAATATTGAATAATACAAGTAGTCAACTATTGAATATATATATATATATATATGTATATATATATATATGTATATCAAGGGTGCCTCCATGCAGGCATAGCGTATGCCATCACAAAGTTGATACACCCTCGACAAGGACATGAGAATAGCAACAAGCCCTACCAAACCCACACACTCACACACACATACACACACACACTGCCACAAATAAGTATATGTAGCACAACAGCATAATGAGCAAGGTCGCGGCCGTCTCACCTGCCATTCAAATGGTTGGCCATAAATGTTTTAAATGGCTATAAAAAAAAGAAGCACGAACGGGCCCTAATGAGCAGACGCCGGGCCAGCGGGCAAAGGGTGCGAGCAGCGGGCCCAGGGACATATGGCAAGCAAGCAGAAGTTGCTCAGTGTGTCAACAAAACGGGCCTCAATGCCAGCGCTGCTGCTCACCACTCACCTGCCTTCCCAGCGCTAGCTTCGCCATCTTTTCTACGACTTCCAATTAAGTTGTGTCCTTTGTGTGCAATTTGTTTAATTTTTCAATGCAGTCGCGTTGCTTCAATGCAGACTCACGTGGAGAGCAGCGTGCCGAGATCCAGGTAGCTCAACGGGATTTTTGGGGGCTTGGGCACCCGCAACATTTGATATTCGCTGACGGCGCCGGCTGCGACGTTGACGGCTGACGCGACATTGCCGTCGACTTCATCATCCATTAATGTCACTCAATCTGTGCGCATAAATTTGCATAAAGCGAAATCCAATTTCCAGGTAACGCGCACACACACACACCACACGCACAATTGCTGTGTGGCATTGACTTAATCACTGCCACGCCTCAAGTTGCACGACCAACGTCCAGCCTCGAGTGGGAGTTTGGCGCAGTTTAACAAATTTTTGCGTGCCACAATTTAATTTATTTTACGCACAGCACAAAAAACAAAAACAAAAACAAAATCAAAACAGAAACATTTCATTTCATTTAATTTCATTTCATTTAACCATATATGGTCAGAAGCATATATGCGAAAAGTGACGAGCACGAAATGGCCAGTGGTAAGGGAGTGTTTAGTTTCCGGCTCTAGCCTTGGCTCCCACTCAAGTTGACCAGCACAAAATTGTGGGCGGACACTGCACGTGCCCAAAAATAGTCCACAAATACCCAAAAAAAGAAAGCTATTTCGGTTTGAAGTTCTAAAGGGCAAGTGAAATAAAGATTAAGTTCAAATTAAGTTTCCAGCTCAGTCAGCCAGCGTTGTACTTGTGGCCTATGCCTATCATCTATCTATAAGTGAAAAGCAGATTAATAAAATAAACTCGCCTTCGAAATACTCTGTGATTGCATTTGAATGGAAGTAGCTCCAGTCGCATCATATATGTACTTAACTATTATGAGATATATATGAGATGGGTTATCGATACATATGGAATATCGATGTATGTATCGATATATATGAATTATTGATACATATAGTGTATCGATATATATGTAATGTCAATATATAAGGACTATAGATATATATATATATATGGATGATCAGTATATGGAGTACCGATATACAGCGACTATCGATATATATCGCTTACGTATATATATATAGAATATCTATTTAGATTATAAACGGCTTATCGATTTTTATATTTTGTTATGGATTTATATATTAATATTAATGACAGAGCGATATATATATATAATTTGTGCTTTATATTCATATGATTATATAAATATATATATATGTGGCTTATCGATATATATATGCATAATCAATTTATATATAAATGTTGCA
Source organism: Drosophila eohydei (assembly GCA_035045825.1). Lineage (NCBI taxonomy): Eukaryota > Metazoa > Arthropoda > Insecta > Diptera > Drosophilidae > Drosophila > Drosophila eohydei. The sequence goes on along the minus strand of JAWNOT010000036.1, from coordinate 3,130,056 downwards.
TACGTCTCATTTGATCGATAATCCATATCTCTACTAGTTTTATAGACATCTCTAAGAGTAAAGCTAGCATTGATATTCGACTATAACTGCTTAGACAAAACAATATACACCCATTCCCAGTGTGAGTACAGAGCATTTCTCAGTTGAGTTGCTTACCGACTTTATTAGGTCAGCAATCTACGTAATCAATATATCATTTTTGCCTATAGAATCAGAGTGTGCTAAAAATATAATGCAAATTGAATGGAACAGAATTTAAATATTAAAAAAAAAAAAAAAAACAATTGAAACTCTTAAGCAAAAGCATATTTGAATGTGATTGAAATGGAATCCGTTCGATTTAGCTAGCAGATCGCTCGAGGAATTCATAATCCAATGCTTTTAGTCGACTTTTGTTGGCATTCCATTTAAATGTTCGAGTGGCTGACAGGTCATCAGTACACGGCACAAGGAACTGCCTCTTCAACACGGCCACCACGCCGCTCTAATCGGTCATTAACATGACACCGATTTGTTAAGGTTCATCATACGCCACGTGGTGCGTGGCGCAAACTATGCGAGTTCTTTCACTCTTTCTCTCTCTCGCTCTCTCTCACTCTCTATAGTGCGTGCCCTGAAAATTTGTGTGCTTCCGCCTTGGACGTCATCGTCGCTCTTAAATACAAAATTTTGCTACAATTTCGCTTTGGCATTTAATGTGGGCCAGAGCCGCAAAGAAAAGTTTAGTCCGAGGCATTTCAAAGGTTGTAATTCTTGGCAAAAGCGAGCTAGACAATATACACATTTCAGCGGATAGCCAGCCCAACTTTGACAGCAGCTAATTAAAACACATAAACTAAGGCGGCAAGGCCAAAGAGCAAAGGCATCGATTGGCAATCAACTGATATAGAGACACCCATCTGGACAAACACAGAGCAAGGTGAAATTGTGCCGAGTTAGCCAGAGAGTTGGCCATCATTCTGTGTGCAGTCACAGTGTCGTCCGGCTAGAAGCTAATTTCCGCTTTCAAAGTGGCCAAAAGTGTCGCTTTAAATGCCATCGCCTCAGCCTCGACATGGCGGCAGCCTGCTCCAGCGGCCCATTGCGAATGGCCATCGAATGGCAAACGCTGCTTTAATTAACACTCGACTTCGGGCCACCTCTGAATTGCTTATGCACAAGCACTTTAGCAGCAGTGCCTGCATTTGGCTAAAGAGTAGTTAGAGCCTTACCCGATGCAGACAGAAGTTGCAAATTATTGAAGCTCAATCGATTCTAATCATCTTGATACTGATAACTCACGCACTTCCTTTGCCAGATATCAACGTATGTATGCTGTCATACATCCTAATGCTCAAAGGATGCTGTGCTTTATCCTGGCATTCTGGTATTGTAACTCGTTTCATTCTCATTTGGCTCGTTACATTGTTTGCTCGTTAATGCGTTGCTGCTTGACTTGTGTGTGTGTGTGTGTGTGTGTGTGTGTGCGGCGCAATCGATAAATCTTTGCAATATTTAAGTAAAATATAGCCTAGGTGCGCAGCGCCAACGACTGCCATTTATCAGACACATTCATACAGATTGACAGATTTACCTAGGCGTCTACCCACTGCCGGTTTGCACTGTTTTTCCGGCACGTACCCATAAAAGATGGCAGCTTTCTTTCACTCGACCAAAAGCCGGCTATTATTTATGGTACTTGTGTCTGTGCCGACTGTTAGTTGGATAGATCTTGATGGCTCTGAATGGCGCGTGCGTATGTTTGACATTGCGTTTTCGCGTAATCCTTTGCCTGCCAAATCTGAGCATCTATGAATTCTTATATCCAGAGCCTCATGCCACATGGCTGGCGCTTTCAGCCATGTCACGAGTCCGCGCCACCGAGTCATGCCAGAAAACGTGCCATCAATTTTGTTAAATCACCGAAAATGTACAACGAGCAAAATGTATATAAAGATGAATAAGAGCTCAAGAAAAGGAACGCTCGCTCATGTGGGGGCGGGGCGCTGGGCGGTACCACAAGGCCAGGGGTTTGCGCTGGGCGGGCACTTAGATCAGGTCCAACAGGCTGGGCGAGCACTTAAACGGCACAAGATGAGCTCGTCAAGATACGTCCAAACGTCCTACTTTCAGTCCACTCACGCCCCCTCGCACCCTCGTCCCCTCGCCACGAACACATGTTCAATTCGGCTTTACGTGCTCCCTCCTTTTTTTTACTTTCCAGCTAACATCTTCTTCTTCTTCCCCCACTTCTCTTTTGCTTTCTGTTTTCTTTTTGTGGCCAGGCCACAAAACGGCCTTTTGGTCAGATACTTACAACGTACCACTAAATATTTGCCAAGCCAGCCATAAATGGAGCGTAGGACGAACAAGACTAATTGAATTAAATTTGAAACTTTGTGGCCTGAATGGCACAAGATTGTCATAAGTGGTTCACGATGGGTCTGCGAGCATGTGAAACTATTTGACTATTTGTATGGAAATTTGTCAATGGCCACAACTTTGACCCAGGCTCAACTTGCACAAAGGAATTGAAATCCAAGTCGACTTAAAAGCCGAGAGAGCAAATATGAATTTAGATACATTCGCATTCAGTCTAAAGGCTAACTTAATAACAGTTGAAAATGGGGCAGATCAGGCTATAAAAGCTTTGTTAAGGCAGAAGGGCAGCCAGAGGCTTGGCCGGGTGATATGGCGATAAGCTGAGTGTATCCAGCTATGTCCGTCTGTGCATACGTACGAACTTCAAATATCTATGTCTATATCTAGCTAAATATATATTTGAGTGCATCAAGAGTACAAATCATTCATCACGTAGAGTAGAAGGCGTAGCATAGCAGCTGTTCGTAGGCTTCCGGGTATTTCTTAGTCGTGCACTTCCGAGTAGAGCCGTTTTTTAGTAACTCTTCTATATTTCAGTACCCCTTTCTAGCACTTGTATTTCGTTTTTCTGAGTGCTTTTCTAAGGCGTTCTCACATAACTTTCCTATAGAATATATTGCATATATTAAAGAGCACAAAATCTGAATCAATCTAAAAATGCACACATGTTTTGGTGATTGCAAAACGTATTATGCAATATTTAAGCTCTTTGAATTTATTGAAATGGGTCAAGCCTTATCCCAGTGAGATTATACAACAGAACTTCGCGCTTATAAACGCGCATAGAAAACTGAATTCAGCCTCATTGAGCTTATCTTGTTGTATAATCATTCTATATGCAGCCCTAAGTCCCTCAGAGGCTTTTAAAACCTTAATTATTTTAGTGAAAAAAAAAAGAACTGAAAACTGTTTTTCCTTCTGAAATTGTGTTACTCGATTCTCTCGTTCTCTATGTGAGCACTATGTTTACATGGAGCTAAGTTCTATTTGCCGTGCCAATATTTGCCGTCGCATTTTCAGCTCTCGTTTGTTGCAGTCGTCGCTTTTTCTGTTTGGGTTTCACTATTCGATTCCGCTTGGTTAGATGTGGCTTCAAGAGAGAGCGAAAAAAAAAGCAAACAAACAAATCCAATTCAATTTGAGGCCAATTTCAATTATTAATACTTCAATGTTAACCAAGCAACATTTCCAATTTGCTGCATTCCAGAACTTCTCAATGCCAGTTGCCGCATGACACGTCCCCACGCCCCCATAGTCCAGCTTCTATTATGCCAATCGTATTACATTAACATTCAATTCAAGTAGCGGCCCTTTGATTGAGTACAATTTATAAAAAAGGAATACGCGCCAGAGGAAGGCCGAAGAGGAGAGCCAAAAACAACAATAATATGCATAAGTAGAGAGTCGGGTATAACAGACTGCGCAATACTCTGCCCAGAGCTGGGCTCAGCTAGAGTCGAGTCAGTGGAGGAATATCTCCTGCTGCTGCCCTTCTGTGTCGAGGGTATAGTAATTACAATAGATATTATAGCGAGCAAGCAAATCGCCCCCGTTGCAAGTATTCAAATGTGACTAAAGGAAACGAGGCATAACAAATGCCAGGCCTGATATCATTTGTCGCATCGCCAGCCTCCGCAACCACAGCGCGAGCCGCGCAGCTCCCAACGGTATCGAGGCTGTGGCAGCATCCAGCTGACAGTCTGTCTGTTTGCCATTCGCTCAGTTGCTCCATCTGTCATCAATTCGTGTCCCTCACTCCATGAATTTTTGCTTTCTGCTTGATTTGCCTGTCGCAGTTGCGCTTATCTCTGTGCCAGAAACAAAAGGCAGCCGAAATGTAAAATAAATGTAAAATGCTGCTGGCGGGCCGTTGAATTTATTGTGAAAAAATACGCGAAACCGCAGTCAAGACATAGACAAACAGCTCAAGACACAGTGTGACAATTGTGGGCCACTCGGTGCGGTGGTGGCAGTCGGCACTCGGTGCCACTGTGGTTGCGCAAACATTGTTTTGTCGCTGGACTCGGCTACGATTTATGTTTCAAACAAAAGATGCTCAAAATGCCAACGCGCTGCCGTCGACAGCGGCGATTGTTGTACGTGACTAACGTTGCCTTTTGGCACGATAGCCCCTCCCCTCCCTCCCCTCCCTCCCCACACTTCCTCACTCCACGCCCTTGCGCCGCCCACCTCCTTTGCGTATGCAAAGCGCATTTTTGTAATTTATTTCATTTTAATTTGAATTTATTCGCCTGGAGCAGAGCGAATTTTTTCTCAGCACAAAACTAAGCGAACGCCCCAGTTAAATAAACTTGTCTACAATTGACCTTCGCGTTCTCCTGTATACGTGTGTATCCGTGTGCCTGTGCGCGTGTGTGTGCACGCCATGTGGCAAGGCACTTCGAGCCATTGAAATTTATGCTGCATACATTTGGGCGCACACAGGCCCTGACCGCCCAGAGCAATGCAAGACATGGCAGTCGGATCTAATCGACTGCATAATACGCGTCCACACTTCAACACTAACACAGCAGACCGCACCAGAGCAACTCGAGCAGCGCATACACTTTTAAAGGCATTTTTGCTGCACCGAAAGCATAGTCAAAACAGTTTATTTACTCACATTTAAGCTCTATGGAATGGCAAGAATGAAAACTCTGTTTAAATTAAGATGGATTACACGGCCAGCCCAAAGAAAAATGTCACATATTTATGGAGCACATGTAAAGCAAATGCGATTCTTGTGTTTGCGTGAGTTGATGAAAATGCCAGACGCAAGGCACGACTCGACGACATCCACTTAATGGAGTTGCTATACGAAATATGAATTGGAAATTTAAGTGCAAATTGGAAAAGCTCCATTAGTGTTTGGCTAATGAGAAGTTACAAAGTAGAAAGCCCAAATTTCAATGTCATCTCTATCTCTGTTTATGTCTCTGGCTCTCTCTTTCTATTTCTGTCTCTCTCTGTCTTCTCTCTCTATCTCATTTTTCTCTCTCTTTATCTTGTTTCTCTCTCTTTCTCTACCTTTGTCTATCCATTTATCTCCATCTCTCTCTTTTTCTCTATGCTCTCTATCTCTCACTGTATCTGTCTCTAACTCTCGCCCTCCCCCCGTTCGTGTTTCATGTGTAGTTTTACCGCAATGCCATTATCGACCTATCAAACGCATTCGCCATAGATGGAGTTTGTGAAACATTAAGTAGTTTATCTGGCAAAGGAAAATGTCAGTAGTTGCCCAAGGAGCTGCTGTCCGAGCTGCTGAAAGCAATAACTTATGCCACATGCCAACGTTGCACAACAATAGAATTTGCCAGCAAAGTAGTTGAAGTGCTTCAGTGATGCCTTGCTCTGAATATGAATATCTCACAAGAGAGAGAGAGAAGTGTAAAGCTATCTTCAAATTAGAAAATATTTCGAGTGTGTTTGCGTTGTTGAATCGTCTTCTATTTAGCATAGGCTTGAGCGACTTAGTCTACGGATAATCGGGTAATTTCTAGTGCTAGTTCGTAGAGAAACAGGCGAGACAGGGCACAGCTGGTGGGAACGCGAAGCTGTACAAACTGCGCTGATAATAAAAACAATTTATAAGTTTTCGCCAACTTAGGCCAGAGCTCCGTGGCCCCGCCCATGTGTTCAGATAGCTCTCTATCCGCAGGCGTTGCGTTAAGTAAAACTTCTGAAGCTGACTAGCCCAGAGCGGGCACGAGTTGCAGTTGCAGCTGTAGCTGATTGGCTTTGGCCAGCCACCTCAAAACTTGCTGCGCTGTCATGTTGCAGCAGATCGAAAATTATTGCTGAACACTTTCGAGCGCGAGTGCAACTCAATCAGCCAAGAAGTCCAAGGACTTTGGCTGGCATTTAATTGCGAACAGCGGCCCACTTGTTCGGCAGCTCAGCTCAGCTGAGTAACTTAATGCAGCACAGACAACACCACTGTAACTGTAAACGGAAGTGCGCCACAATTGGGCAGCTCCCAAAAGCGCGATAAAAGCGGCAAAGCGCGTAAATTTCGCGAAAAAAAAAGAATAAAAAGAAAAGAAAGAAACAAAAATGTGGCAAGGCTGGAGACTGGGACTGGGACTGGGACTGGAACTGGAACTGGAAGATTGGGCACCAACAAAGCGAAATTTTTTTTAACGAGCCAAAACTTTTGTGGGTGTTTGGCCAAAAACAGTGCGAGCATAAAAGTCCCCAAATGCCACTTTGGCTGCCGCAGTCACTGGCAGCTTTATTAACGCGACTAATTCCATGTACAGCAGACAGCAAAGCGATCTTCCACATTTGTTCACACACACACTTCAAGACATACGCGCTGGCCGTCAATTCTGCTTAGCTAATCTCTGGCCGCGCACACGTAACCAACAGTCAAACCCCAAGCCCCCAACTCCAGCCTGCTGGCTTATATAAAAGCCAGCGCCAAATATAAAATGAAGCAAATCCGCTTTGCTACTGCGGCTGCTGTCCATAGCAAACGGCAAAGATCTAGCAGCCAACAACAAAATAGAAAAACATAAAAGGCAACAGCAGCAGCTGCTGCTGCTGAGGGCGTCACAACTGGCGCTCACTGTAGTCCGGTTGCAGGCTTAAAGCATATTTATTGTAATTTTTTACAGCACTAACGCGACGGCCCTTTACAATTTTTGCACACTCAGCTGACCTCGCACTCACATGCTTTGGCTATTAATTAAAATGTCAAAGCAAACCGCGTGCAACGCGTCGTATGCGCAACGTGCGCCATAAGAGCAAAGTGGCAAAAAAACTAATCTGCATTTCCTGCCATACATTGAGCGCTTCTGTCTGTGTCTATGTGTGTGAGTGCATTAGTGTGCGTCTGACTTTATTCCATTTCCTTTTTGAGCCGAGCTGCGTACAAATCTGTTTAAGCCAGTTAAAACAGTTCGAAAAACCCAACTAGATTCAGCCATTTCGAGTCCAAGTGCTAGAGCTAAGTCGTAACATACAGGATTTTCATTCGCTTCGCATTTACACACAGACATTTTCCATATACACTCTAAGTGATAATTTACTGCTCTGCTCTGCTCTGCATGGCCATAATCACATTCTCGATTATTTTATTGCCAACTATTGCTAAGGGCGAACGCAGAAAGGAAATCGAAAACGAAATGTTCAAGAGGCAAAGCAGCGGAACGCGACTGTGTAAATTGAGTTTGAATAAAGTCAAATGAGATTTCAGCGTCAAATACTCTAATAGAAAGCGCACAATCAAATAAGCAGGGCTTATGCAATTTTTGAGAATTGCATAGAGAGGCGTGATTGGAAAACATGTTCTTACTTCAATTTGGTATAAGCGAACTTAATAAGCGTGTGATTAATAGTAAATACAAAAATCATTTAATCATCTAACTAAAATTCATGAGAATCGCATAGTAAGGCGTTATAGAAAATAAAGATTTTTTCTCTATATAAGCACAAAGATTCTAAACACCATAAATTGATAGACACTAACTTTAACACATTTAAAACTTGAAATTTATTCTTAGTCAAATTCATGAGAATCACATAGAAAGGCTACGGCTTTCTATGGCTTTCATTTGTGAGTAAATACAAGCAGAATACAGCCATGCAGTCATACAGTCTTACTTAATGAGTGAAACAATATTTGAAAATCATATTGAAATTAGATATATATTGGGTATTCACTCAAGATTGCTGCATTGCTGAGCATCGAATAGGATTAGAAACTTGTTTGCATATGTCTTGGGTATTTGCAATTATTTCTGATCAAGTGCCGCAAACAAGCGAACTACTCAGCAGCGAATCATGGAGTGGGCGTGTAAGGGCTGGCAATTTACAGAGTCAAACATTGTAACCGAAACTAATTCAGTTGCTCTGTGTGTGTCAATTGTCAGATAATCAAGCGACACTTCAGCTGCTCGGCGCAGTTGTTGGCTGACAACGATGCACTTGCAGTGGGCAAGCGGCAACTAAACCTCTAAACTGTGTTGTGATATGTGAAGCCCTTCAGTGAGAGCATTAAACAATTCTTAGCTGCACACGAGAGGCTGCTGGATGCTGCCATGAACCCTGCCAGCCCAGCGGACCGAATGGCTGTCTATCTAATGCGTGTGTGTGCTTGGCACTGCTGAATGTCACACACTTTTACACTCACCCACACACACACATAGCAGGACAACAATGTGATTAAAATGCAATTTGCTGCCATTTACTTGGGGCATGCGTAAGAATTGTTGAAAGCCAGCAACAGCAGCAGCAGAACTTAAACTCATGCGAGTGTGTGGGTGGGTGTGTGTGTGTGTGTGTGGGTGTGTTGTATCAGAGATGTGCGCTTAATCGTGAAATGATGCCATTGTCATAACAAATAATGTCATGTGGCAACGACAAAGCATTGGGCAAATGGAGCTGCCTCACATGCGCTTAAATAACTTAGCCTAAACTAAGCTAACGCAGACTAAAATCTAATCTAACATTAGTTACTCTAGACAGCATCAAATATATGGAAATCAATTTTTTAAACTATATCACAGCTATATATAACTTATCATGAGTCTATATCTTGGACAACATTTCTTTATATAAAACTCGATTTGTGCTCAAAGTCTTTTTTCAGCTAATGCAAATTTTGCCATCTCTATGATGGGCGCACAAATTTGCCACTGCAACGAAGTGTGAAGCGCCAGCTGTGCGTGTGTGTGTTGCACATATACTTGCATGACATTTATTTCCGCTTTAAGATGAAAAATAATAATAAAATTTTATTATGCACTTAGCACTTGCTCGACGCACTTCGTCTGCCACTTTTTTTTGTGTTCCGCTGTGGAACTGAAGGCTGTAGGCGTCTGCCCAGTCTGCCCGATATGCCCCAGCTATGAGCACATATTGCAAATATGCTAAAAACTCACGCCTCAGACAGTGGAATGATGTCAGCGGCGTGTCTGCTGTAATTTATGGCATCGGGCTTTGTGCGGCGACACATCGTGAACAGAGTCTGGAACACATTTCGCCCTGGCGCACGGCGCGACACACACGCAGACACGCTCATAATCCAGCTAGCTACAAGATTAAGATCTGCCCCCGGGCTCAGTGACATGGCATTCAAATTACTCGTAAATATCCAGTAACGAGCTTTGCAACGGGCCACGCAGTTGAGCTGAGCTCGGATATCGCTAGTTCTATTGCTGCCTGCTGTCCCGTGATTGATGATGAATGATTGATGCTCAGCATCAAACTGCCATACGTTAACTCCCATGTCGTGCTCCTGCTCCCCATGCTCGGCAAGCAACAGCAAAATGCATGCGATAGAGCAAAATGCGTTAAAGTGCCAACAGATTTTCAGAGCTCTCAAATTGTTCAACCTGCATCTTACACGTCTCTCCCGTGTTGTGTGTGTGTGTACTCAGGTGTGTGTGAGTGTGTATGGCTCTGTGTGTGCAGCTACATCTACATGTGCTGTCATGTGATGCTTCGTTAGGCTGACAGCTTTTCGTTTCACACTGTAATCTTCAGATAGCTAGCAGCTTGCAAGTCATACTCTAATATATATATAGATACATATTTATATATATATATATAGATACACACAACTATATATATATGTACAACGGTTAGTTGCATGTCGCATGCAAGCTAAGTTGTCGTTATTTGCCTTCTAATTACTATTGACATGATTTTAAATTTAACATGCATGTTAGTTAAAAGTCATTTTGTAGAACTTGACATGCCTCTCGCTCGCTGCAAAAGATTAATTTAATAGTCTTTTAATATTATTACAAGATGTTTAAAACTGAAGGCATTTACATAGCGTAGTTCGTTCCAAAATTAACAATGATTATACTTGAAAGTTACTAGTTCTAGTTGATATTTAATAGGCTTGTAGTTGCTATCTAGCATAAAGTGCTGAAAAGCATATTAATCTAGCGCCACAAACGATCGATAAGTATCGATATTGATATCAATATTTCATAACTACAAGAAATGTTGACAGTAAATGCCATAACCCGATACTCAACTAGCACTAACATAAGCTCTCTCTTTCTCTTGTTCAGTTTCTTGATCGATTTCTATCGATATCCATATCATATTATGTGCGGAATCATGCATTGCTCTACAACTATTCTCTGGCTACCTACTTTGTTCGCTGCCATTTATCTTTCCCCTTCAAGTTCGAGCCAATCTAATTACAATCCAGTTCTTTCATGGCTATTTGCAAGGACCTGCGTCCTTCGGCTTCCCCCACTGCCAGCTTGGCTGCCCCATTAGCACGTTAGCGTAGATTTTATCTCGCAGCTCTTTCAACGTTACTCCTAATTTATTACAAAAATCCTTTAAGTTCGTTTGATTATAATTTATATGTGGTAGTTTATGCGATGTGACGACAAAAACTTTTACCACAATTTTCATGCTGTTCACAAAGTTGGCGTTGAAACAGTTGGGCAATGACAATCTATATATACTATATATATATATACTATATATATATATATATATATATATGTATGCATACCTAGTCGAGTATTCAAGTGCTGTACGAAACTATTTGCGTTGAAGTTCGTAAGAAGTTGCACTGAGGCGCTTGGTAATCCACTTAATTTCTCCTGAGCTGAGTCCTTTTACTTTTCATTTCATGCTAAACAGGTGCAACTAGATATTTTACACCTATATGCTATGGATGTGTGGGTGGCATGTGGTGTGCGCGCGCTGATGTGGAAACCTTTATTGCAACTGACGCATGGAATATCTAAAATTGAGGCGCTTAGCTGCGGCTTTTGGCCATATGAAAGTTTGTAGCTGCACAGTGGGCCAAATCGGTTATGATTTTGTTAAAAACTTGACTTTGCTTGATGATAGTATTTATGTTAATATTATTGATAATAATTTATATTCTGTGGGTATTCGTACTTGCTTAAATTATTAGATCAAGAGATCTAAATTTAATCAAGTTTCTTAAATAATGCTCTCAGTAGTCTCTCACTTCTGCTTGAGTTTGTCGAGACTCCAGCTGATGAGTCTGCCCAGAGTATGATTGCTACATTTATTGACTTCAATATATCATCTTAGAGTAGAGTCATGCGAAGGATCCTGTGCTTATCTATACTCTGCCTAACAAGTCTCGCAGCTGTCTGCCCTTAGCCTTAGCCATAAAATTCTGCACTCTAGTCGACTGCTTAAAGCTGACATCAGATTAGTTCTATCTCTGTGCTCTGTCTGTATTTAAACTGACACAAGCAGAACATCACGTCGAAAATAGATCAAAATTCGAATAAATTTCATTTGGAATTTGAAAATGTTCAATTTAAATTCTAACGACTTCAATTATCCTAAACAAAATCATTTTCAGCTCTTCAATTTCATATAGATTAGATTATCAATTAAATAATTGAAGAGCTGAATGATTTGCAATTTGTAGGCACTTTGAACGTAATTCCCGAGCCAAACAGCTGACACATTCAAAGGGCACACAAACGAATATGAATCGCAATTGAGCTAATTGGAGTGTGGAGCCGTGTGGCAAGCTATAATTGAAAGCGATGCCAGCTGCATAAATGAGATGTCACTCAATTCGCTCTCAAGTATTTTTCTCTCTGCGGCACTTTGCATACATATTTAATGCAGCGCACTGATATGGGAAAGTGTCTTTAATGTCGAAGATAGTCAATTCAGTGAGTGAGTGAGTCAGTGAGTCGAGGAGTGAGTCAATGAGAGTGTGAGTCAATTGCAGCGCAAGTCAATATTTGAGCTAAGCCGTGTGCTGAGCTGGTGTTGGACGAGCGTCTTCATTGCATTCTGTAGACGTGCCTTTGGCAAACACTTGAGCAGCTCTTGTCGGGGCAGCAAACGCAATGAAGTGCGCTCCAGAGCTTAAATGCAAATAGAGACGTTCGACTCTTCCAGCAGACAACTGATGTCGTAAGAAAGCCAGCCACCTGCTACGCCCACAGAGCGGATGCCACCAATGCGGCGCTCGGACGGGCGCCAATGTCAAGTGGCAGTTGGCCCATGGAGGCGCCAACGAGGCGTCAGCCACGAGGCGTTCTAAATCGAATCAAATTCTGTGCGCAGCTCAGATTCCAGGTCAGGCTCCACCTACACCCCGCCTATATACATATATATTTTGATTCGATTATTGGCACACACTCGTCGGCCATTAGAACTTTGCCAGAGCAACACGATTGGCTGCGATTGAGCCGATATGACATATGATATTCACAGCTAATTGAGCACTTGATGAGCAACTAAAGCAATTTATATGCAACTTGTTGATAAATCATCAGCTGCTCAATTGCATGGCAAAGGCTCAATTAAATTTCATTCATTCAACTTTGGGGCTGTGCGAAAAATATGCGAAAAGTAAATTTGGTAATCGAGCCGGACATTGGCAACGAGTTGCGCTTATTTATATAATTTTACAGCTATGGACAAGCGTGTGCACTTTTCTACTCTTCTTCTTGGCAATTTCATGTTTACACTAGTTCACGAAGCGGTTTTATTCCGCCTGTCTATCGGTCCATCCATCCCTGCGTACGACCCTTCGTCCGTCCGTTCGGCCGACCGTCCATTTGTCCGTCCCTCCGTTCGTTCGTCTGACGCTGCATCCGTTCTTCTGTCCCTCCGTCCCTTCGTCTGACCATCTGTCCCTTCGTTCGTCCGTCCGTCCTTCTGTCCCTCCGTCCCTTCGTCCGTTCGTCTGACCCTTCGTCCGTTCGTCTGACCCTTCGTCCGTGCATCTGTCCCTCCGTTCGTCCGACCGTCCTTCTGTCCCTCCGTCCGTTCGTCTGACCCTTCGTCCGTCCATTTGTCCCTCCGTTCGTCCGTCCGTTCTTCTGTCCCTCCATCCCTTCGTCTGACACTTCGTCCGTCCATCTGTCCCTCCGTTCGTCCGTCCGTCCTTCTGTCCCTCCGTCCCTTCGTCCGTTCGTCTGACCCTTCGTCCGTGCATCTGTCCCTCCGTTCGTCCGATCGTCCTTCTGTCCCTCCGTCCGTTCGTCCAACCCTCCATTCGCCCGTCCGTCTGTCGGGTCAAGTTCTTTTTAGGATCCTCGACTGATCGACCAGGCTTATTGGAAAACAAATTCTTCTGCAGTTTTAAGCAGTCTTTTAATATCGTCTTACACCCTAAATGAGAATCATGCAACATTCAGACATATTTTTCCGGATCACGTTCGTCCGTTTAGCACAAATGCCAACTACTACTCCCTGCTCATATCTGCTCATATATTGCAGAAGTATATATAAATGAGAGCTGGAGGCAATGCTTATCTAATCCAGTTGCCCTCTGCGCGTGTCACAGATATTTTGGTTTATTTCTTCATAATTTCAACCGCCGCCCTGGCGATAGGCAAGTGGATGCTTTGGCAACAATGGCAAATGACAAACACTTTTTATACAATTTAGCAATTTACCAAGCCATTAACAATTTATCCAAGCAGCTGGCTTAAAACTTTTCTGCTTAACGGCAAAGCGAAGCCAAAAACTTTTTGCCAACGTCAGCAATTTGAAGCCGAAAAATAAATCGTTAACATAAATCAAAACACTTTCAGTCTTTTTGCCGTCTGCTTTTATCTTTTGTGTCAAGCCATTACAAATGCACTTTGACTCTGCCTGCGGCCACTACTGCTGCTACTTCTTCTTTTGCTTCTTTCTCAGCTTCCTCATCTTCTTCTGCTTCTTTTGCTGCATGCCACACGTTATGTCAACTGCCACTGCTGTCGATACCCTATGACATCATATGCGGATGTATTGGTGTTGGTAGAGCTGACTTTGGATTGGGTTTACTTTCTGTGCCGGGTATCTCAAAGTCTAGCAGTGTCCAGCCAGCGCGCCCAGAGTTGTTCTTTCCCAGTCGCTTGTTATCTTCGGTTGGCCCTGCCTCAAATCAATGCCAAATCACGGCGCACAGCACACGCGCCAAAATGTGTGCGAAGCAGAATGAAGCAACAATAGATACACACACACACACACACACTCTCACTCACCAACCCACACATATGTCTAACATGGCCCATAGTCACGCCTCGACATTATGTATCGCATAAGGACATGGCATTTGATAAACATTATTGTACATGTCCGACAATTTTTCAACAATCGCTCGAGCGTGCCGGCATTTGATTGATCCGATGGCCATCAGGCGCGGCGGGGCGATGGTGGCTTTGGTGGCTCGGCTAACAAACGGTTAGCGGTATAAATGACAAAGCATTACGTACTTGGCAGCTGCGGCAGCGCCGAGTGATTGATTCTGTTGCCAAAGTAACCGACAGCAATTGCTCGCTGGTGGGCGTGGCAGCGACTGAAACGCACTGAGCGGCAAGCGGCAGCTGATGCGTTCGCCTCCCATTTAATTGCACTTGAGTAAAAATAAAAAGCAAAAGACTCCCTCAAGCGTAAACGCGTCCCATTCACTGGCCAAAGAAAAGAGCCCAGCACACAAAAACTCCCAACTGCATAAACTTGATCACACTCAATGCATTCGCTGTCGCTGCAATCGCTTCAATTGCATATAAATTGAATGCAAGCATACACTATCCTCCGGCTGAGCTAGCTAGGCTGAAGCGAGCACATTGTTCAAACTCTCTCTGTCTCTATATATGTAGGAGACACTGAGATTTATCAAATCTAGGCCAGAGCAGAGCTTCTTTTCCTTTGCACAATCGACAAGTCAGATGGAATATTAATGTTAACTGATGTGTTAAGTTTTAACATCTTGTCAAGGCAATGGTCAAATGATCTATATGAATTAATTAACAGCAGGAAGCAAATACTGAATTGATTTGATATATTGTCTATCGTTATCTTTTAGATATGCCAATGCTTATGGCTGCTATCTGCCTGTCAAATATTTAACCTGCTGCCAACTGCTAATGGAAAAAGTTTCACTTCAACAATAAATTTTATTATATTAGATATCTCTTATTTTTGATTCTATAAAATCATATATCATATACATTACATTCGACGTCCTACAATTCGATAGCATTCGTTCGATGAGTGCATTTGGCATTCATATAATGAGCTCTGTCGCTCTCCTTTAATTACTGCCACTTATAAGCATACCCTGTAATAAATAAATGTTTCAAAAGTGGGCATATTGCCAAAGAGAACCACTCTATATATATCTATCGATAAGTTATCGATCAAAGCAAAGCGCTACGTCTAATCTAGTCAAGTCAAATCGAACTCAGATCCATACTCTAGTGGCAGCTGCGCTTTATTCACTAATGTTAAGCAATTTCGCATTGATTTACAGGGTATCTGGCTGTGCGAACACTTTTAAGGAGCGTCCGCATGTTTGTTTGTATCATGCACGGTTGCTCTTTTCAATTACTTTCACATTTAATATAACCAAATTGATGCTGGCCACGCCCCCGCCCCGTCTCGCCCATGACAAATGGGCGACACGTGCCACAGAGAGAAGCGAAAAAGAAGCAGAACTATATACGTATTTAAGTAGAAGCAATCGTATTTGCATATGTGGCAACAACATTCGCTACACGTTCGCCTGACAACGGGCAAACCAATTTATTATAGAGATTTCCATAAAAATTTGACAGATCCAACAAAAGCATCTTGCTCTAAATGCTTATCCCACGCCAGCTTTGGCCACGCTGCCAGTTGGACGGCTTCACTTCCGGCCAGTGGGCGTCCAGCAGTTCGGCCCTGGCCTGTCCTGGTCTGCTCTTCTGGCTTCTGGCTGTTGCTCGCTTCTGTTTCTCTTTTTTGTGGTATTTCATGTGCGTGACCAAATCGAATGGGCCCAGTCCAGAACAGTCCTGCCCAGTCCAGCATGGGCGTTATCACGTCGTTGGCAGCTGAATTGATTAAGCTGTCCACATGTCAAAATGATCGCATATCCATCCATCCATCCATAAATTTACTTCCCAATCTGTCTGTCAGAACATTTGTCTATTCCATTCAAAGTTCATTTACGCAGCGCATCCGATGGAAACTTAAATTAAATAACTTTACTAATTGAATCAGATTCGACTCAGATAAAACAAGACAACTTAAAACATATTTCAAATTCAAATACTTAGCTACAAATTCCTTCCTTTTCTTTGCCTTTTCAGTTGAGGCAAAGAATCTTCAAGGCAATAGTTAAGATATCTGAAAATAATAGTCCTTATCTCGAAATATTATTTTGTAATTTCGTTAAAATTTCGTTTTTTATTTACCGATTATGTTCCTGCTGCCTTTTAGGCAACTTAATCTAAGCACAAATTCATGAAATATATTTTTTTTAGGCTATAGAAAATGGCAAAGTCAGAAGACATAGCTTAGTGGGTCAAGAGTGGCCTATGATAGATCAAATTCAAGGGAATATTTGATGGACTCAAAGCTAAGGCCTCGTACAGTAGCTCTTCTCCTTGTCTAGATCTTTGTGCCACAATAGCTAGGCTGGCTAGGTTTCCTAAGTTAACTATCTAAATCAATTCGAAAGTTGAAAAACTGTTCTGAGCTAATATGATATGATTTATTTCTATACATATATCTAAATCATATGTTCATAATTGAGCTGCTTATGCAGCTGATTTATTGCACAATGTAAGCAGCATGGAGAGAAAAGTTCCATTTAAACACAAAAAGGCTGCGAGTTCATAAAGTTGAATCATAAATACATGAACTTAGGCTGGCTGCCATCTTTATTGATTCACATTTTTGACGCACATTTCGTATTCAGGCTGCGAGGCTCGCATTAGGCGGCTCGGCGATTGCCATTAGCACGCACTCAACTCAAATGCATTATCTATGTTTGTGCATATGTGTGTGTGTGTGTGTAATAATATATGTAGATGTCGATGTATATGTAAATATGAAAATTCCTCGCCGAGCACTCCATTTGCATGGCCATTCGCTGTTCGAGAATGAATTTATTATTATCAAATGAAAGGGCAAAAGATGTGCCCCACTTTGGGCGGCTGGCTCCAATAGCGCCAGCAGGGCGTCATGGCCCATGTGAGGGGCACAATTAATGTGGGACACGCCCAGCTATGCGACACTGTCGATCGTAAAAACCCCATAATGGCCAGCCATGTGATGCGCATCAAATCAGGGCTAGACGTAACTATGTGACTATGTAAATGTAACCATATGGTTCTATGAATATATATATGTGTGAGTGTGAGGGATTGACTGAAAGTGTGTGCCACGCCCACAAGCAAGGGATAGCGCCATATGCTTTGTCCAATATGTAAGCCCAGCGACCAACGACCTCTAAGCATAAGTTCTTTTTTTTAAAAAACTCATTGAGTCTTACATATATTAAAATATATATAAAGTCTTATACATATATATACATATATATATATACATATATATATATATATATATATAACAGAGCTTAAAGCACAACATTTTGATATCTGATATAATACTTGTTTTCTATATATTTCTTTAGGGAATGCAGCTCTTAGCAGCTAGCTTCCATTAACTTAGTTTGCCTTGACAGCCATCAGCTGCAATTTGTCTAAGAAGTTCTGCTTATACCCTGTAAATGCTTACAAGGTGCTGTAAGTAAGACTTTTAAAGTCCATATGTAACAGAACAGCAAATGACAAATGTTAGAATAGATTTGAAGATTTGAGAGTAGAGTCGTTATAGATTGTTAAGGCAAGTATATCTGAAGAGCAAGAGAATTTAGTTATACTGATTAGTCGTGCTTGAAGCAAAGTTTTAATATACAGGGTATATTATCTGTCACTGTCCATGTACTCCCACTTATTTTTTCATTACTTTCTCTAATTTTGCGTTATTTTCTTGTTGTACTTAAACATTTCTAGTAGAGCGTATATTAACCAATATTATTTTCTTCTTCTTTTCTGATTCGATTTTCTATTTGTGTATTACTTTCTCAATTTCTTTCCTCACGTCAAATGTTGTATATAACAATATAGGGTAGTCGCTAGTCCATCATTTATTTACTTCTTATCTTCATTAATTTCTCAGTTTGCGCCTTACTCTTTACATTGCTTTCCTTGTGTCACATATAAACATTTATACTACAGGGTACCCGCTAGTCTATCACTTTCTACCAACTAGCATTCTATTATTTATTTATTATTCCTTATTTCTCCTGTCTATCATATTCATAGCTGTCTCTATTTGTGTTCTGCATATAGACTGTAGGGCATCTGCCAGTCTATCATTGTCTACCGACTAGATTTTCCACTTGCTTTCTCCTTACTTTCTCTATTTGTGCATTACTTTTTCCCATTTCTTTCATTATGCCAAATGTTGGCCCAGCAGAATCGCTCTCTTTAAAAAGCTAACGAAATGTGTTTTGTTGAAATATGTTTTCCTTTGTCTTTTAATCAGTTTTCCTTTTAGCTGCGTTGGCATAGGCCGCAGCAAAACAGAGACATTTCCCAACTGCCCCAATTTGGCATAATTTATGGTTTCGCCTCATGCCATTTATGAAGTTTCCTTTACCGTTTGCTTCGCTTCACCTTGCCCCGCCCACTCCAGCCCCACGTTATAGCCCTCTTTGTGTGCCTTTGCCCAGGCGGCGCTTTAATTTCATTTCCATGCACTCGCCTGCCGAGACGCGTAAAGTCAAATAGTTTATTGCATACTTTGGGGGATATCTGGCATAGGGCAAGTGCCCGGCTCCCCAGTTAGCTGCTGCTCATTTGCGATGCTATTTGTCCATAGTTTGTCCTCGGGCGCCCCCACAGCGCTAGTTCGAGCCTGTGCATTCTCTATTGAAAGTGCAGTCAAAGTGTCCTTTGTAGCCAGCGCAAATATCAGCTTCAATGCATAACTGCAGGGTTTCTTTCTCTCCCACTCTCTCTCACTCTCTTTATGTACATAGAACGTGCCACAGACGAGGCCAATAGCGCAGAGTTTTGCGTGCATTTAGCCAACTTGCCTTTAGCCTTAAAACGCCGCTCTTGTTGTCCTTGCGAGCACACAAAGTGCACAAACTATGCTAAAAGAAACAAACAAACAAGCTGGAAAGACAGCTTAAATATGCTCCATATAGAACTCAAAATATTTAAAACCTACAAAAAACAGCTGAGGCATAGTTGCCTCAGCAGATCAGGAATATATAGACTCGACGGCCGCAAAGCTCTCTGCTTCAATGGTTCACGCACAAGGCGCTGCACAAGGCCAAACAAACGAAGCCAAAGTAAACAGAGAGAGGGAGAGAGAGAAAGCGGGAGATGGAGAGAGAGCGAGAGCGTGTGCGAGTGCTTCACGTGCTGTGGCAGAAATTGCAAAACATTTTGAAACGTGACAACGCCTTAAAATGTTTGGGGCAAAGTGGCTGCAGCAGGTGCTGCTCCGTTTCAAGTTTGGGCCTTGCCTCGCCCAGTTTTTGAGTTATTTCGAGTTGGCTAAAAAAAAAAACAAATCACGAAACGCACAGATTTGGCTACAAATTGTTGTGTTAACTGTGGCCAAGAGCAGTCGAACCAAATGGCAGCACTCTGCAGAGTGCTAAGCCGAGGCCGTGGCACGCGTCGCACTTCCGAGTGGCCTGCGCCGCTTGACAAAATAATTCAAAGCACGCAAATCATGGACTGCGGCTGAGAACCGCTACGAACCGCTATGAACCGCCCGGAAAACGGCTTAGTTCCGGTACAAAAAGGTCTCTCAATTGGATTACGTAGTGATACGTACGGAATCCCAATTTAAGCCGGCTTCATAAACGCTTCAAAGGGCCCAAGCAATCTTTCTACTCGCAAATTAGACGAAAATAATCAGCAAACGAGTCACAGAGCCAAATTAAAGAAAAGCGACGCGCTGCTTATAGAAGCAGCCTGCGAACACAGGCGGATATATGTCATAAGAATTGTGGGCCCTGTCAGATATATTAGCTAATAAACATTGTGTACGGATGCTGACTTTCAATACTTTTGCTTATCCATAGTCATTGTGGTTTACTTTGACTTCCATATACGAGCTCTGCTCAAAAAGTTGTATAATTTCAACATTTTTTAATTATTTTTATACATTTATTTGGTGCTCTCCATCGTAATTCTCATCAGCAGGGAATCATTTTTTGCGATATTCTTCAGCTGCTGCTACGTTCGCGGCTTTAACTCCTCAATCGTAGCGTAGCTACGTTCTTTCATGTCCTTTCTACTCAGCTGTGGGTTCAAGGAAAAGTCAAAAAGTCGTGGACGAAGGGCACAAAATGATCCAAAATCAAATATGAAACTAAAATTAAAATTGAATTCAAATATGATTTGTGGGCAATCATTGAAGAGCTGCAGTTGGTCCAATAGATTTTCGATTCGTTCCGCTCTTTCTCACTCTCCCTCTCTCTCTCTTTCTCTGTATGCCTCTAGTGATTCTATACTTCTTACTAGCTCAACATCTACTCAAAGTCTACTCTCATATTCTATCAGCATCTAGACAATAGCTGGAATCTCAGCTCAAACTTGTTGAGACAAAAAGTATATCGATAACAATCGATAAATATCATAAAATATGAAACCTGATTTGATTATATAGCAGCTAAAAGTCTGGCAGCGAGCTAATTTGAGCCCACTGCGAAAATAGTTATATTTCTGTGTTTCTAAACATAAAATCCAAAATTTTGGCAGGCAAAGTTTTTTCTTAGTAAAAAATAGTTTTCAGGCAGTAAAAAGCTTAACTGAATTCAGCTTAATGAAATGCTTTTTGCTGCTTTTTGGCAAGAATTTAAAAATAAATTAAGTAGGCGCCTCTGTCACCAGCTCAACACTCGAGTCAAGGCTCAACGAGGCTCTTTACAAGGACCTGGGCAGGTGGTGGGCGGCCAGGTGTTTGCATCACGTGCCGAGCTGAGTTGGCATAGTTTGTGCTTTGTTTTGTTTCTTTTTCGGCACACGCACAGCCAGAGTGCGGGCAGGGCTTAAGCAGTTGCTGCTGACATCATTGGCCCAACGCACGCAGCGCCTTGAGCTCTCAGCTCGAATTTGCTTTTCGGCTATGCTGCTGAAAGGGAACCGCCTAATGAGTCGAACAAACAGCTAATAAGTAGATACCAGCCCAACGCAGCTCGGCATTGTTTCAATGTGGCCACAACGCAAAGACAGAGCACACAAACGTCAGGCAGCTAACCGAGAACTGTGGCAATAAATCAAGCAGAACTAACTGCAACCACGTGGCGTATGCGCAATGCTGACACTTCTCTTTCCAAATGCAATTAGCGCGGCATGGGCTGCCAACTCTCAGCCCTCAGCGCTCAGCTCTCAGCGCTGAGCTTGTTTTTGTCAAACTTACGGCGCCGCACAGTGATACAAAATGCGAGCATTGCCATGTGTGTGAGCGACTAGCATATACCCTGTAATTAACCTGTGCATACATATATTAAAACTATCTAAGCTGTGAGCTAAGTCTAAGTTGAGCGAGATTTCTAGTATTCAAACGTTTATATAAGTTGAGCCATTGTAGTACTGGAAGCATAAATGTATTCTAGCTACTATAATCTGAGAGTTTTTAAATTAAAAATATTTTTTTCTTTTTATTTTTACATATTTTTAAAAGTTAAAAAAAGTATATATTATATATATATTATTATATATATATTTTATCACAAATAAATAAAGCTCATTATTTTTTTTATCAAATATAATAATTATTAATTGTTTCATAATTAAAAGTAATTTTTTTTTATTTAAATATTTTTATTTAAGATAACAAAATAGAATTTTTTATATATTATATTTTTGTTATTTTTAACAAAATCAAATTTGGTAAGTTAAACTTTTATGACCCTCTTTTATGATATAGGTAAAATCTCTTCACGTATAAAAATAGAATTTTTATTTCGTTTTTCATTTGATTTTATTCCTTAAATTTTTATGGCATGCAGCAATGAGGCAGGCACGCGGCAATTGGATCTGCTTTGATATCCATGTATGGTCGACTGTTTCAGGGATTCTATGGTTCTATGGACTGGCCCACTGTGGTTGCAGGGGCGCACGTGTATCCAGTCGAGCATTTGACAGGGCCATGTCCTTGGCTGATGTCAGAGCCGCTTTTAGTGGCCACTAAATCAGTTGAGCCACAGAAATGTTTATGCAAACAAAAATGCCACAAGGGGCCACATTTGTTGGATACTCCTCGCCGGCAACTGCGTCACATGGGCGACGATGATGGACACTAGCGGCGATGGCAGCGCTGATGCCTCCGATGACAAAATATTTGCTCATTGCTTCAAACGAGCTGGCTTAGTGTGGGCGTGGCAGGCGCGGCGAGGCATAACACTTTTTCATTATGCTCGAAGTTGGCCAAATTCCAAATATTCATTTATGCATTGCCGACAAAGCGCTGCAGGAATAAAAATTTTCTTGCTCATTAAATTTTATTGCACTGCTGTTTAGGGCCAGCTCTAAGTGTGTGTATGTATGTGTGTGTGTAGCAATTAAGTTCAACCGCGTGTTAACAAAAACCGCAATATGTTCGCCTCTCCAAAGGGGTTGGCAAATGCTTTTTTTTTGCCATTGGCCCAAATGCCGAATCGACAGCTAAACATCATAATTATGTTGTTGATGATAATTAACTTATTGTTGTTGCAGCTGTCGCAAAATTAATTGCATTTCATACTTGCGGTCGCTTGTGTCGTAGATGTTGAAACTAATTAACATCCGCCGAGACATTTCCCTAAGCCTCGCACCTAAAACCAAGCACAAGCCTAAATGCCATGTCATTAAAAATTAATTAAGCACATAAACACATGCGTAAGTCCACGCACACGCATACATGTGTGCATATGTGTGTGTGTGTGTGTGTAAGTATATGTGTATGTATATAGATCTAAGCACAAGGTCTTGATATCTTTTGGATGTCAAGCATTTTGAAGCAAATCAATTCAAAGACAATTGCCAATTTAAATGTAGCACACACACATGTGTATATATTTATATAGACATATGTACATTTACTTACACATGCTTAAATCTTTCCATTGGGAATTCGCTTCAGCAAACAGCATAGAAATGCACTCGCACAGGCAAATACTCCTTGTTGCGTTGTATGGGCACACATACATACTCATATATAAATTTAGTATACATATATAATAAATATACATATATATAAAGTAACTCCCTTTGACCCTATTTTCCAGCCAAATGAACTGCATTTGCGTAGAAGAGAAAAAAAACTATAAAATTTATTTTTTATACAAATTTTGCACAAATTTTTGCTGAGTTGCCGAGCGAATCAGCCACTTCAATCAGCCGGCCCTTGCAATCAGTCAATCACTTTAACGAACTGTACTTCACTTGCAGTGCGCTGTAAGCCCATTAATTGTTGCATTTGTTAGCCATTTATGTTTGCGGCCATTTGCCAACTGCTCATGTGGAATGCCACAAAGAGCCGATTTCACTTTGGCCATTTGCAGGGTATTTGGGAGCTAAAATCACTGCCAATGCTACATGCAGACAGAGTAAATCCTATTAAGAGCTTTGAGCATCAATTTTAAATCAAAATGTATTTTTGATGTACTACAATTAACCGGCATTGCAATGGGGACTTCAGTTCAAAGAGTTCCCATTTCAGTTTCAGCAAGCAAAGTTAGGGTATATTGCGGTGAGCTAGACAAATTTAATTAACGAAATTCCATAAATAGCAATCGAATGTGCGCACTTAATCCATAATTAAATAGCTGAGCGATATTTGATTTCAATTGTATACATAATAAATGCACTTAATTACTCGATTGCTCTCACGGAGACATGAAAACAATAACGAAAAACAACAACAACAAATCAAGTTTTAATCAGTTGAAATTGAATTCATGGAAATCGTAAGCTCATTATGCACCAATTAAAGGGCCGTAATGCGCTTAATATTATTAAACAACAGCAGCAATAGCAAATTAGTAATAAATATAAGTTACTCTTGAGAGCTGAATCTGAGTTTCTATGGCAACCATTGAAGTAAGGAGAATCTGCTCACATTACATTACGTATACGCCGCGTGCTGTTTACTGCTATCAGCTATCAATCAATCAAACTGTCAATTAGCTGATTGAAATCGGGTCAACGGCCCTAATTAGCTATGCAGCTGACTGGCACATGGCAGACAAAGAATTAACATATTATTGACTCGCAAACGGACAACAAATGCGGGAAGAAACGCAAGGGCAGAGGGAACGGAGTTGGCATATGGTTTGGGCAGGCTGCTGTTATTCTGTTGTGGTTGTCATGCACATCAAATACAATTAAATTGCAACGCAAAAGAAAATGCAACTTGACGCAATAAATAAAACAGTCCAGCCAACTGAAGATGCAGTCCAAACTTTGCCCTTCTGCCGGCTGCAGCTGCGGCTGCGGCTGCTTAACGAAATATGCAAATTGCCCAAAAGTATGCAAGAGACAGAAACAAAAGAAAGACGAAGAGAGATAGAAACAGAGAGACAATGGCAGATGAGCAAACAGCATTTTGCAATTAGTGCAACTGTCAACAAGGCCAGAGCACAGCATGCGGCGCAGTCGTGCATACCCCTTGCCACATATCGTGCTGTTCCATGACCAAGGCAAGGCCACAACTGTCTCACTCTCTCTCCCTCTCCCTCACCCTCTCTCTCTCTCTCTCGTCCTATCTCAGCGCCATCTTCCACTAGAGTGCTGCCTGCTGCCTGTCAACGGCCATCTCTCTCGCTCTCTATCTATCCCTAGCACTCTGTTAGCCCAGCCCTTGCTGGGGCGGCGAGTCAACAGCTGTTACGCCCCAAAAGCTACTTAAACTTGAGGCTCACAGGCTAGCCGATCTTTTTAGCTAGATTCGAGCAACCACAAACGACTTTATTATTACAATGATGCTAAAAAAGATTTTTTTGTAATAAAGAAGACAAATTACTATGTCCCAAGTATAAGAAAATTTTCTTTTGATTTCGGCATCTTCAACAAAAAATTTATTTTTATACATTTTTTTTTAAATATTTTTTTTTTATCAAATTTTAATGTTATTTTATTATGTTTTATTCCTTATATTTTATTTTTTGTTAATTTTTTTTATTGCCTTATTTTATAGTTTTTAAATATTTTTGCATATATTATATTTAATATTTTATTTTTTATGTATAATTTTTATATATTATTTTTTACATTACTTTTTTATATATGATTTTTTATATTATTTATTATTTTTATATTATTTTTTTTGTTTGTTACATTTTTTTATATATTTTATATTTTTTTGCTTACATTCAATTTTTCATATTATATTTTTGTTAATTTTTTTTTGTTTTAATTAGAAAGTAAAAAGTTTTCTTTTTTAAAGTCCGTAAAAATACAAAGAAATATGAAAGATTTCATATATAATTTCATAAGCAGAGCCTTAAGTATTGGCGTAGTGAAAGGAAATGTTATTTTATGGAATAGATGCGATTAGCACGTGATTTCATTACGCTCTCGAATTGGGCATTGGAATTTAGAAGTCAGCAAAAAATAGGGCGACCGAACGAACGAACAAACGACATTTGCGCTTATTTTTATGACGCGCTGTCATGATTAATTTGGCTTTATGTTTATAACCAAAAAGGAAAGAAGAAGTGAAGCCCGCTCTTTAACTTGTCTTGTGTATCTATATCTTTACAGGTAAGCATTTGCAGGCATCTCTTTCTCTGCGCCACAGCCTCCAGCCAAGCACAATTTCACGCTGTGTGAGCGCCCCAAAGCGTTTCTGGAGTACGCAAGGATACTGTATGTAAGGCAAATGAAAGCAAATAGCCAAGACCAAAGTGAGCATAGCAATGGTAAAAGCAACGAGCAGCACTTCAAGGCAATGAAAGGGGAGGCGCGCAAGGTGGAGGCGGCGCAAGATGCCAATGAAAATGTGGGCGGGGCAAGTTGCAAAAGCAAAGCAGCTGATGAAAGAACAGAAAACTCTAATTGAATTTTATGTGTGTGTGTGTGTGAAGCATACGTGTGCTGGAAAACTATATGAGTGTGTGTTAGTGTGTGTGTGGGTGTGTGTTTGTATCTTGTGTTGAGAAACTTTCAATCTCATCTCAGTCTGAATTTCTGTGCACTCAACGTAGAACATTTTTCTACTTTCAAATTTTATTTGGTTTTACTTTTGTTAATTGTAATTTAAAGATATATAAATTCTTAAGTCTAAAACTTAATTAAAATTACAGCTGATGTAAAGCTATGTTGATGAGCGTAACGCAATGCAGCTTAGCCTAGCTCTCTATAAGATTGAACATAGCTGAGCAGCATTTCTGCTTCATCAATTTGACAGCATATTATAATATATATTATATATATTTATATATATATATATATATATATATATATATATATATATTGTTTGCCTTGAACCAGCCGCCAGGCGCAGCTGTTGAAAAAAAGACTTCAAATAAATGCAAACTACCAAAACTCAATTAAACTTTGCAGCGCATTTGGCTGCTGCTGCTGCATAATACTATAAACAAACAGAGCTGGATGAATGCACACACACACACACACACAGCGTGCTGATTGGTGGGCAAGTTGCGAAACATTTGAGATGCCCTTTAAATGTCATGATGCATTATTAAGCACGCCAGGCCCCCACCCAACGGCAACCCCAACCCCATCTCCGGCAATCGAAAAACAAATGGCTTTCCCAATTGTTTGTGTTCCGTTATATTTTCACAGCAAAAGTTGAAAATTGTGCAGAAAAGTTGACAGCTGAGATGTTTTTGGAGGATAGTCAATGAAATCCCATGGAATATGCCGTATAGCTATGATGATAATGAGCGTTACAATGATGATAATGATAATGATCATGGCTTAGATTTGCCTTCTTTTATTGTATCGCTTTGTCCCTCTGCAGGCCCATTGAGGACTCCGTTTTGTTACCTTCTCCTTTCAGTTTCCATAGTTCTAACTAACTGGTTACAGATGCCAGCTGCAGTGGGCTAGAAGTTTTCCTGTCGCACTCGATCTCACTGTCCGCTGCTTTCTTTTGCCTGCTTCGGTCTCTAAGTTCTTCCGGACTCCCAGAGCAATCAGCAGTTTGTCTAGATGCGATTGCCTTGGTGCAATGCCTGCGTGTTGCATGCCTCAGCTGCGCTGCCATGGCTAGCCGTGATGTTTGAGCCCTGAACTCTGGGTGGTTCAGTCTACCATGTGGAACATGACAATGATTATGACATAAAGCTAACGATAATTAAGATATGAACGGCAAGAAAACTAATAATAATTATGATGAATAATGAATAATGAATAACGAATAATGAATAATGAATAATTCATAGCGGGCAATAAATAATGCATTATGAATAAAATATCAATGCACATTAAACGAAAATCGTCAGCCGAAAGAACTGAAATGAAATAAATTGGCCAAGCCAAAAGCAGCCAAAAGGGAAAGGAGAAACCGACGCCTGACTGAAGACTCAACACACATTGAATATGTGTGTGTGTGTGTGTGTGCTAAATCTTTCTAGGCTCATTACACAACCTGATAATAGACGCTTATTATTCAAGTGCGCCGCCAGGTGCGTCGCCAGGTGGCACAAATAGGCGTTGCCGAAGCTCGCTCAAAACCATTTTCTTAAGTTAATAAGTGAGGCGTTGTCGGTGGTGCGATGGCGCTGTGCTGCTGTGGTGCTGCGGTGCCGCCGCCCGCCGCGGGCAGCCACACGCATGTTTAGCTGTATAAACAGGCAGTCGTTGCCCACGAGCCAGCTGCCATCCGAGTTCGGCTGGCCTAATCAACTGGCGCTTATGTATTTAACTTTGGGTTTCGCATTTACCGAGCAAGCAAAAGCTGTGCTTAACTCAAGCTAACGCGCTTAGTGATGGTCGCGTGACTCTTAACTTGGCTATCACAATTGCCAGCTTAAGTATTTGATAAACTCGCGACAGGGAATACCCCTAATACACAGTTATCTTTAGCATATTACTTAGGGGCCGCACAGCATCTATCAGAATCATCATTTTCATCTATATTCAGATCTTTAAAATTTGTTTACAAGACTTCAATGTTTTCCCAACAAAAAGTCAAATAAAATTTGATTGTTTTTAAATTTTATGACATGAAATGCAATACTAATTGAACATGCTTTAAGCGTGGCTTTAAATTGCAATCAAATTAAAGCTTAATTTTCTATTTAGGCAAAGTCTTTGGGGAAGAACTTTAGACATAGAGGGGACATCTAAAAGATAGATATAGAGCAAATGAGAAAGCGAAGATATGGCAAACGAGTTCAAAGAAGCTCATTAAAGCTACTTGCTAACGGTAAGTCAAGTCTTAACGAGTGACAGTTAGAAAATAGCTTTAAAGCTTAAGCTTATTTGACAACTATGTGCTCAGTCGTAGATCAAGTATACGCAGGGTATGCCGCAGTCGGGCGTAACTGATTTGCCAGTGCAATGTAAATTATAAAATAAATATTTACGCTGGTTTTACACACATGTTTTTCGCTAGCTTTTATTTTAATTAAACTAATGAATATTCATAACTGCGCATAAATATCACGACGCATAAATACTGATTGAGCGAAGGGGCGAAAAAAACAGTGCTAGCTCACGTGCACATCATTGGGCCATGGAGAAGTGCCACAATTTGGCGAAAAAATACTTTGTAAAGTTGGACGCATTTTCTTTTTGAACAAAAACTTTAGCGGCCGTTGTACGAGCGGCCCTCGTTGCCTGGTGCTGCTGCTCTGCCTGGTGCTGGTTCAGCTCCAGCTCGAGTATTTAGCACGTGAGGCCCACTGTGAAGGCAAAGGCATAATTTCGCTTTCGCTTTTCATTTTCATTTTCATGTTGTTTCTTTTGCTGTTTCTTCTTCTCCCCGTTTAATGTGGAAACTTACTCATGTAAATGAAAAACGCAGGTGGTAAAACTTTGTGCACAACTGAAAAGCGGCCGCACACACACACCCACGGACAAACATGCGTGTGTGAGTGCTTGGGTAAACTGTAAATGTATTGACACATGTTTTTATTTTCATGATATACATTTTTAGCAAACACTCAGCTTAAAGTTGCGCCGAGACGTTGACTTGACACATAAATTAACTTTGTTGCAGGGGCGCTCCATTTCGTATACCCCGTAGTCAGTTCAAAGATGGTGTGCAAGAGCTTCGAGTATATCTGCTGAATCTATTTGGAGCTTACTTCATTTTATGGCAAGCATAGCTCAAGTTGCTTTCTGCTTATCGATTTACAAACTTAAACTCGATTAATATCGATTTGAGTAGCAGTTTTCTTAAGCCTAAAGGAGCCATCTTGAACACGAGATAATGGAAGGATCTTTCATTCTAGCAATAACTAGGGCATAATCAATTGTCGATAGTCGATAACTAATTATCGATATTTAGAACATTTTTGTGTATCTTTATAACAAATCTCAGTTACGATAAAGCGACATCTTTTTGCTTTTTTTCATTTGCCAATTATCGATAACTTACGCCGACTTATCGATTAATATCTAAGGCGAAGTTACCTTCAAGATTGTTCCATTCTAGCATATTATATATAAATATCTATTCCATTCAGATATACTCAACTTCTTTGGGGCAAGTTTAGCTTTATCGATTATCGATAACTCATTCCGTTTGCGCAAACTCACTTAAAATCGACAGAAAAACAATATGTGATAGGATCTCGTATACGTTGCTCTGATTACTGGTCAAGGCAGCTGCAAGAAGACGATGTAACTATATACCACATTTCAATATATTCAAAAAAATGTTAATCGAGTATTTTTGCAGTCGGTCAAGTCCGACAAGCTTGCCTTTCCGATGCTTAGCTTCGTTTTTTCCTTTAACTCTTCATTTTAAAAATCCATCTCATCAAATTGCAGTCCGACAATGTCATATGTTTCCTTAGAGGCACTCAAATTGCACAAAGCAGATAAATCTTGATCATAAAAATCAGGCATTATACGATTTATGGATTTGGCAAAACCAAACTGTGAACTGCAAGCGACGAGCTTTTATGAGCGCCTTCAATTTGGCCCTAAATTTAATGCCAGCTCGAGAATGATATTTTATGCTCTTTGAGCCAGCACACAAATGTACAGTAAACACTAAGGCAACGGCCAAGCAATTAGACTTTATTATTCGAGCGTAACAAGAAAACTTTGTGTAAACGTGTGCGCTTAGATTACCTAAATACTTCTCTATTTGCTGGCAATTATTTATGATAATTTCATTTTAGTCTTAAGTACATATTGCAGGCACACGCGAGCCTAGATATACATAAACACTTATTGGCATAATATTACACTCACACACACACGCGCGCACATTTGCACATAACTAAACTCACACGCACACACACAGACACACAGTAGCTGAAATGCGATTGGTCATCAAATATGCATAAAAATTTATGCTCTCTATTGGTCTCCTTCGCGCTCGCTCCCTCCCTGCGGCTGCTCTTTGTAGCTGTCTCTCTCGCGCTTATTAGTTAATAACACGTGTTATACGGCATGTTAAACAAAGCTAGGAAAGTGTGCTCCAAAATTCGGACTGCGGTCGTGTTAAAAACGTAGCTGCTTAAAATATATATTTTTATATATATATAAATATATATACATATATATATATATATATATACAACAACAACTCGTAAGCCGTAAAGACATGTTCAAGTTGTTAGGCACTTAAGCATGAACTGCTCAACAATACCCTATATATGTACATGCAGTTATGGTAATAGATAAGAGCCGAGTTAAGGTGCGGCTGAGCAGAGCACAATTGATTATGCTTAACTATGAAAACATATATTATATCTATAAATATATATATAGATACCTGATTTTCTTCTTCTTTCACTTAAGCCTACCCTTGACTTAGCACCGTTTATGGCTACAGGGTATTGAAAAGCAATAACATAGCTGCCGTTAGACTTAGCTGATGTTGCTGTTGCTGTTGCTGCGTGCGCTTGCATGCTGATATCCGTTTCCTGTTTACGGGCTTGCACACGAACACACACAGGCAGACATACACAAAGACACGGTTAAAGCTGCGTAGCGTGAAAATATGCAGGAACATCTCTCGCATATGAAAACACAATTTTTATGGCATACATTTTTAATAAACTCGACAGTCAGCGCCAGCGTCCAATGCAATGCCAAAGTTAACAGATGCGCACACACACACACACACACACACACACATAGAGGAGCGTGTGTGGACGTGGCCATCGATAGCATGCTCTGAGTGGGTCAACTTTGGATAGCTGAATATCTTCGTGTTTGTGTTTTTCTTCAGACTACGCTCTACCTCGATAAACACAAATACACCTGACAGCTCGAATACAGGGTGTTCCAGCATTTACTCTAAGCTCTCCAATCAACTAGTTTTCCAATGCAATTGTACAGCACTAAACTCAACTTATCTTCAAAATTCGACACTTGCCTGGCCACAACTGGAACTCACCTTGATTATCGTGCCTCCCATACAGATATGTTATGCCATAAAACATCCTGTTTTTGGAACGTGCCCATCGGCTGCTGCTACAACAATTGCAGATGGTATTTTCTCATCCAGCACCTTTTCAGGTCTTTTGTTGCGGCTGCTTTTATTTCGTCTGTCGATTACAATTATAGTAAATCAACCGAAAGCTGCCAACCGTAACACAGCAAAAGCAATAATAAATTCAATACACCGAAGCGCAAATGCACTTTCCAGAATCCTTCCTAATGTTTGTTCAATCCTAGCGACTGGCACGAAAAGAGTTTCATATCATATCGATTCAGCTCTGGTTGTATATATATATATATATAGATATACCGTATTGGCCAACTCTCGTGCCGTCATGGAAGTCACTCTGTTAGAGTATAATAATAGTACTAAAAAAAAACATAAAAATAATGGATATAAAACGAAATGTTGGCCAGGAAAATTGTGTTGATGTCTCAGCTGGTTGCCTTGGTGTTGATTTCGCATGAATTTTGCAACATGTCGACGCCGCCGATGTGACAATGTGACAGCTACAACAGCAACAATTTGAGCCAAACAACAACAACAGCATCCACATTACCTGAAAGGCAATAAACAAACAGAAAGGCGTGAGCATCGAGCACTGAGAGGACGACCAAGACACACCCTGTAGCGATAGATAGGCTGATAGCATAGCAAAAGACATGGTCAAGTAATAGATCTGTTTGAGATCAAGGTAGAGATTTCATTGAGGTGTGATATAGATGTCGTTTATACATCAAATACATGCCATAGATATGTCATATGCTGTCATACAGATCTTAAATATATCTCATATAGATCTCATATAGATGCCATATAGATTTCATATTGATCTCATATATATGCCATTTAGATCTGAAATAGATGTCATATGATATAAATGTCATATTAATCTGTGATAGATATCATATAGAACTTAGATAAATGTCATATAGAGGGCATATATGTCATATTGATTTCATGTAGATCACATATATATTTCATATAGATCACAAATAGATCTCATATACATGTCATAGATATCATATTGATCTCATATGTCTCATATAGATGTCATATAGATGCCATTTAGAAGTCATAGAGATGCCATATAGATCTCATGTAGAAAACATCATACCCACTCATGTATATAATGACTACAGGGTACGCTGATAGTGTAAGTGCCAGAGGCTGCTGCCTAGGCAAATGTAAATATATTCTATTTTCTTTTTTGGGTAGCACAATTTATGTGTAATTGACAGATGATTTGGGGAGAGGGCGTCGATTGGGTTAAAGGAAATGACTTGGGCGACGCTCTTGGCAACGCTTGGCTGCCGCTGTTGGCATGGCTTGTCACGTGTGGTGCCTGTGGTGGCTGTGAGTGTCATTTGCTTGGCGAACCACACTTCTCAGTCAACGCATGAGGCACCCGTGTGCGGTGGACCAACGCTTAAAGGCGAAGTTAAAGCAATGCCAATCCTTAAATGCAATATCAATGGTCAAAAAGCTTTTGTTGACTTGTTTAAAGAACGTTGCTGTACTTTGCTTATGCTTTTGTTCTTGCACAAGAAAGTTTGAGAGGAAGACAGAGCTTTATTAAGCTTGAGCTGCTTAAAGCTGCGACTAAGCTACAGCCTAAAGAAGCCCAAGAGAAACTAAGCTTATCCTTTGCCTTGGACTTTCTTGAAGTTCAAATACAAAAGCATTTTTGAAGCTTTTAGCTTTTTGCTTTTAAGCTAACGAGCCATTATTGTTGGATAACGAAAAGCGGTTTTCCTATTCAAAGAGTGTTTTAAGCTTTTATTTTCTAATATTTTTCTGAACTTATGAACTATAATTAAAGAAGCTGAAATGACGCGTAGCAACCATAGACAAACATCTAATACAAACGTTACATTACAAACGTAAGTTAAATATAATTTTGATTATCTTAAATAATTTTTGAACTTATTTATTTGTTTTTCATTTATAATTTTAAAAAGTTAACACTTCAAAAACATGCAGAAAATATTTAAATTTAATTTTAAAAAATAATGCTTTATGGTTGCAAATAAATTTGCTAATTGGACTTTTCCCAATTGGAAGTAAACGTAGTTGAGGCCAACAGAAATATATATAAGACTGAGCACTTCACGTTGCATGCAGCTTAAAGCTCAAGCTTGAAGCTTTTTAATTGCATAAAGCTTAGCAAAAGCTCAAAAGCTTAGTTCGGAGCAGCTGTTTATATTTTGAATATATTGTCGGTTTAGTCATACACGAAAATCGTTTGTTGAACGCCAAAAGTTTGCAAGTGTTCGGGTGTGTGTCTGTGTGTGTGTGTGTGTCAAAAAGGTAAACAATAACAACAACGACGCCAACTAAAAGCGTTTCTTACTAACTTTGCCAGCAAGTAAGCCGAGCCGCCTGTCCACCGGGCGCGACGACCCACATACACACACATGGACCTACACACACACACACACACTCATACACACACACAGTATAGCCAATTCACACACACGCAGACGCAGATTTCCAGTTAAGCGTGTTTCATTCAGTTTCACTTTCAGTCGTCGCCTGACTTCCGCACGGAAGCGTTCGTTGCGTTCGCCTCTCTCTTCATACACTCTCTACTCAAGCTTCACTTTATTATTTTTTTGTGTTGTTATTTTGGCTGTGCAGCCCAAGGAAAAGTTTGTAAGCCAAGCAAACACAAAACTTTTCGAAAGTAACCAAAAAAATAAAAAAAAAAAAGAATAAATAAAAAAGAAATTATGTTAAAGTTAGTCAAGAAATTTCCATTAAATGCTAAAAACATAAAAAACAAAACGCGCAACACAACAACAGAGGCTCGCGGGAATTCAAAATAATAAATAAAAAAAGAGGAAAAACAAGAAAAAAATCGAAAAACAAACAAACAGAAACACAAAGGTGGCAAAATGTTAAAAAAGAACATCTAAAGAGAAAGAAAAGTGGGGAAAATGTTTCTTTGGCTGCCACAAGCTGCCGCTGCTGCTGCTGCTGTTGCTGGTGAACAGCTGTTGTTGCTCTTGCTGTTACTGTTATTATTATTCTTATTATTATTGCTAGTGCCATGCATGTGTGTGTGCGTGTGTGTGTGTGTACGTTACGCCATTCATGCCGCCTGCTTTACAAATAAAAACAATGAACACAAGCGAAAGTGTGGCTCATGGGCAACAAATTAATAACAACAGCTGCACACAGTCTCATATGTGTGAGTGTCTGGGTGTGTGTGTGTGGATGTGTGTGTCTCACATAAATATATAGGAACATTTTTTAATTTTTATCCTTGCAAATTGTGTCAAATGCGCAACGTCAACAGCAGCTGTTTGAATTGCAGCTCTGCCAATATATATATACAAATATATATATATATATATATATATATATATATATATATATTTTGTCTATATGTGTATGTGTGAGGCACAAGCTGGCTAACAGAAAGACAACGGTTTAGCTTGCCTCTTGCATCCTGCCCCCAGAAGACTTGAGCGCTGCTCGAGTCATTGTTATCATGCTGCCAAAAGGACTTGCTGCTGCTTTTGTTTACACACAGCCTCAGGCACTCGCCTTGCTATGTGTCTGTGTGCCATTGCAACTATCTGTAAACCAACATACATATAGACCATTTATTCAATGTGGCAAGACATTGATATACGTGTATGTGCATAGCACTTATATAGCTCCAGCTGCATTGGCGTTGTCATCGATTGCTATAGCTAGACACACACACATATATATATTTAGAAATATATCTAAATCACATATTTATCTATATATATGTGGCTAATGTTATTTTAATTTGATATGGGTACATACACTCTCTAAGCTGAGCGCGCCCCAAAAAGTATGCTACGAAAAAAGCTATTGAAATTAGAAATGAGATGAAGCAGCATTTGGAGTAGACTCGAACTTGGCCAACAACAATGCGGCTTATTGATAAGTTATCTCTGTTTGTGTATGCGAATGCCATTAATCAAATGGCTTCTTTTTAGTTTTCGTTCCCTTTTTGTTTGGTTTCTTGTCAGCTCATGCATGTCCGATATCCTTCCATGCCATTGGCTAGGCCATGCGGGTCCACTAGAGAATTGCCGCATGCTTAGATCTTGAGAGCAATTTGAATAGCGAAAGTTTTTTGCTATTGAATTCGACCTATGCAAACAAGCAGCACCCGCAGCAGCAGCAGCAGCAGCAGCCACAACAACTGTTTGAGCAGAGCCCTTTAAGCACATCAATCATACGCACTGTTGTGCGAGGCAAACATTTGCATAGGCCATGTGTGGGCAGTACGCTGTGCTAATGTGAGCAACTGCCTGCAGCAGCACCAACACCACCAACACCACCAGCACCACTATCGCCAACCACAGTGTAGTAAACTTTCGCTCAAATACAATATGCAAATTGTAATACGTCAAGTTTGTGCTGCTTGTCGGGGTTAAGCTGAAACTAGTCAGCCAAGTTGATATGCCGCTTGTAATCCAGGCGAAAAATCAAGTTTCACCAGCTGCTGGCGCACACACTTTGCAGCCTGCCACATACGCGTCGCGCTGCCTAATTCAATTTTGGCATTTCACTAAGTCGTTTATCTGTGGCAAACACGGCTTGGCAAACTTGCCAGCAAATTGAATCAGTAACCAGTCAAAAGCCAGCCAGTCAGCCAGCCAGCCAGCAAGCGCCAGCATCATAATCAGAGCTCAACTCCCTTTGCGTTCTTTTCGGGCTTGCGATTATGCAAATTTCATTTGTAACAAAAATTTATTGCCAAAAAAACACGAACGTCGTATGCACTGCATAAACAGCTCATTAAAAGCTAAAAATGAATAAAAAAATAAGTGAAGGAGGAACACAAAATCTGTGCGCCTTATCAGCAGGGCTAATTCTCAAAGCATAACGCCCACAGCCACGCCCAGTCGGCTGCCCAGCTGCCATGATGCGCGCTTTGGCGCGTAATGGCAAAGATTTTGTGATTAATGAGCCGTTTGACTTGGCATTGACTACGACTGAAAAGTCTAAGGGCAGCAACTAGCTAAGCACGCATTATCAACATCATCATCATCATCATCATCATCATCATCATCGTCTCGTCATCATTGTCGTTATCATTATCATTAATATTATCTGCAACAACAGCAGCAGCAAGAGCAATAAACATGGTTGAAATACAAAAGCCGCACTCGGCTCTCAAGCGTCCATCGGTTAAGCGCGAAACAGTTGTCGTTAACAATAGTGCACCAACCATCAAGAAGGTGACTCTGGTGCCCAAGGATGAGGTGAGTCCAGTGCGGGGCCAAAGGCGTCGACGCGCACAGCTTGTTGTTAGTAGTAATTACGTGATTACACAGTGCATAATGTGCCCTTTGTTCTCTCCCCCTCCCTGCCTCGCCCTCTCCCTGCCCCTCCCTCGCTAACTCATTTCACACAATTTGCATAACTTTGTGGCCAAAATTGCTTGGCATATTTGGCGCTCATTGTTTTTTAATGGCCTTGCCAAGGGGTAGTCTAAGCTTGTGATAATCCGAGACTCAGCGGGAAGCATTTACTTATATTGACAGTGGATAAATGTATCGAAAATGTAAGCAAAAAACACTAAACAGCTTCAAGTCTAAGGCGCTTAGCCAAGTCAAGGAATCGTGCATCAACTCAAGTTGCTATTGGAAATCTTCAATAATAAAAAGCTGAAAGTCTTAAGAACAATTTAATGAAGATTCAGATAACGAGAGCCAAGTCATCTTGCAGCTCTTGATATTACTAAACATAACCTAGAAGCAGAAAAGAGTTTTACAAATTTAAAGTGCTTAAGATGCTCGGATAGGCAGCAAGTAAAACTTGCAGACGAAAGTATCTAAAATGGGAGGCTAAAGCGGCCTTAAGAGAAAGATGAATTCTTTGTTATCCTTAAGATATAAATTTGAAGTGTTGGAAAACAAAGATTTGTGTAGTCAGTAAGCAGAGATGATGAGTTCTTAAAGTGATGTCTGTGTGAATAATACTTGTAGCTTCTTGATCTTCCTTTACTGCTGCTAATACTACTACTTTTTGCTATCGCTGCTACTGCTACATATTTTACTACTATTACTACTACGACTACTATTTATTTGTACTGATATTACTTTAACTATTACTATTAATAATACTACGACTAAGACTACTCCTTTACTACTACTAGTACTATCATTAATGCTAATTCTATTGCAACTATTGTTATTACTTTTGCTTCTACTACTACTACTCCTACTACTACTACAACTATTAATGCTTTTACTACTACTTCTACTAATACTATTACTTCTTCTACTACTACTGTTACTACTACTACTACCTCTACTACGACTACAAATATTACATCTTTTACTTCTACTGCAATTACTTCTTTAACTACTACTATTACTACTTCTACTACTATTACTACTTCTACTACTATTACTACTTCTACTACTATTACTACTTCTACTACAATTACTTCTGTTATTATTACTAGTAGTAGTAGTACTAGGAGTAGTAGTAGTAGAGGTAGTAACTACTCCTACTACTCCCACTACTGCTACTCCTACCACCATCACTACTATTACTACTACTAATTTTGTGACTACTACTTCTACTACTATTACTACTCCTATTTCAAGTTCTTAACACAGCTCAGTTTTCTTTTCATTTACATTTCTTTAAATAACTGTACCAAGCTTTGATATAATCCTAGTCCATGAACTAAGCCGTGCCATATCCAACAATTTTATATGGATCATTTATCTAGAAGCCTCACGTCTGCAAGAGCATTTCAGCTCTGTCTGGCATCAATTTGCCCCACTTTGAAGTTTTATTTTCGTGTTTCGCTGTAGCCAACGAACCCTCTTTGAAATTTAACAACATTTGAGCATGCTAATGTAATAATATGATAATCTGATTGGGCTAACTAATCCAATCCAAAGTTCATTTATGCCATTCATTTCTTTAAGTGCATGTAAATTATATAAAAAAACTTTGAAATTACTTTTATTATGACATTAGGCAGCCCAGCGGGCGTTACGAACAGATCAAGCTTCAGTTTGAACTTGAATTCGAGCCAAGGTTAATCGCTAAATATATATATATATATAAGTATATATAAAGTTTATTGCCAATCAGTCATCGAATTTATGTATTGTAATTAATATAAAGTCGTTGCGTGGTAGGCGTTGCTGCGTCTTAGGCGTTGAACGCCTCAAAGTATTTGTTGCAAGTTAATTAAGTATGCAAATGTCTTTTGTCGGGGCGTATCCTTTGTTGCTGCTAAGGAAAATATTTATAAGAAAAAAGTAGACAAAAAGGATTAAGTGAAGTCCTTTGCCTAGGCTCATTTAATTGCTTTTATGAGCCGTAGATAAACAAGTGGCCCAAAAATAACTGCCAAACGGGCAGCATACTTTATGCCAGCTTTCAGTCGACAGCCCAAAGCCGACAACCCCTTGCCGCCCGCACACGCCCCTTTTTATCTTAACGCCCCTTCGCCGCCCCTGCCCATGTCCCCGTCCATGTCTCAACTATAGCAACAACGCATAAAATTACAAATAGGAAAATGTAATTTTGTGTGTTTGTCTTTGACTTTGCCTTTGCCTTTGTCTTTGTCTTTGGGCTCTGTTGCTCCTCATTTTATGTTGTCGCAGCTCGTTTGCAAAATTCATAAATAAACGTGAGCCTCAATCGGGCCAATGGGCTATATCGCACCTGGTGTAAGCTTGGCCTGAAATTTAGTTTTGATGGAATAAAAAATACTTTCGAATGAAATCTATGCAAATTCTATGCTTCGGTAGCTCAGCTGACGAGAATATTTCGTCTTCATTTGATTGCTTGAGCTTGAGGATCGCGTTAGTCTCTTCTCAGAATGCTAGAATCCTAATATACGCATTCAAAGTATATGTAGGGAACATATGAATATGCGGATTCCCAGTGTATGGGCTCCCAGTATATGGATTCTCAGTATATGGATTTCCAGTACATGGATTTCCAGCATGAGTTCCCTTTATAAGCATTGCCTGTATAATTACTCCCAGTATATAGACTGCCAGTATGTAGACTATCAGTACGGGTTCCCAATATATGGATCAGTGTATGGATTCCCAGAATAAAGACTTCCAATAGGTGGGTTCCCAGTATACGAGTACCCAGCGTATGACTCCCAATGCCAATATATGGAGTCCCATTGTATGAATTCCTAGTATATAGACTCCCAGTATATGGACTCCCAGTATACGGACTCCCAGTATACGGACTCCCAGTATATTGTTTCCCAGTATATGAATTACCTGTATATGTGACTGCTCTAAAATAGATTGTTGTTGAGTCGTCTCCAGATTCACATCGTTGACGACGCATTCTCGATTCTTAGTTGACTTTTAAGATATCAACTGATGCAGGTTAAGCTTTAGCTCAAATTGTGATCAAGTCTAAGACAGCACAACACTCATAGGGATTGCTTGTTGGGCAGCGTGACTCCTAGCTTAAAGGGTATTCAGCCAGCGACACTTGCACCAATTGCTGTGCATTGACTGCGCCGCTGACATACCCTTTGAGAAAGCGCTGTACGGCGAAGGGCATGAGTGGTTAGAGAGCGAGCACAGATTGCGCAGATTTTGAGTTTATAAATGCAAATTATAAACTGGCTGAAGGCGTAACAACTTTCGATTGGCATTTCATTATGAACGTGCCATAAATAAACTCCATTTGCCATATCGATTGGCCGACGCCTCCTGCTACTCGGCGTAGGTCTTGTGGCCCCGAGCAATGGCAATGCTATCAAGAGCAGGCTGTCCGCTTCGACACGCTGCCGGAGTTAAGGGGACGTTGCTACGTCGAAGGCGTTTTTCGCAAAAGTTCACTGCAAATCTTTTGGCCCATAAATAAGGCAAACTCCCCGCACCATCCAGCTTGGCCCAGCCCGTTCCAGCCCGGCCGTTGGTCTCGCATTTTATTACCTTTGAAAAGTTGTTCGGCTGGCTGGAGAAAGAAATAAATAAATAAAATACAAATAAAATTTATAGAGCCAACTCAGCTCGGCGGCAAATAATTGAGCAGTGCTGTCAAAAATGTTTTACGACTCTCATAATTCTTTTTTATAATGTTTGAAATTAAATTTAATTTGTCAGCCCAGAAAGGTAATTGCGGATTGCTACGCATCCCCACCATGTTATCATCATCTCGGCCACGCCCACATCCGCTGCCATCAGCCATGTCTGTCATCATTCTTGTCAGCAGCGAGCAAGAGCGAGAGACAGAAAAGTAAAAGAAAACTTGAAACTCATTTTTGACTTGCTGGAATGAAACTTTGTGGAAAAGTTGTCGAGCGCCGGAAGCGCAACGCAGAGAACACTTCCAGCAATGCACTGATTTCCTTTTAATTATCATAATTATGCGTTGAATCGCAATTTGTGCCAACTTCAGACAGCCTGACCTTCCATCCCATTGGCCAACTGCGATACGGGTGGGGCGTGGCAGCCATCTTCCGGCCACGCCAACTAAGCCGGAGATAAGAATCGCCTAACAATTTCAATTCGGCTCTTGGTCAAATGGAATTCAAAGTCATTCGAGCAAAAATCTTAAAAATTAATATCAGCAACAAATTCAAAGTTGCATTTATTAATTTTGATTATATATACTTATATAATTCTTTTTAAAGTTCTTAAATAACTTTTTTATTTTATTTCTTATTGGTTTTAATATTATAATTGTTATATTTATTTATATTAATATGATCATTTTTTAAGTTTATTTTAATTTAATTATTTTATTTATTTTAATATTAAAATTTTATTTATTTTAATTTATTTTAGGTATAATTGTAATTGTTTTTATTATTAATAGCTTATTAAAATATTTGCATTATTTTTCATATTTTTTAGTATTTTATTTATTTTTATCATTATTTATGTATTATAATATAATAAAACTGTATCTTTAGTATTATAATTATATTTAGTATTATTAACTTTAGCTTATAATTATTTTAATAATTATTATTAATTTCGTTTTTATACATAAACTGTATTTTTCATATAAAAATTTGTTTCTTATTTAAATTTAAAAAATGTTTTTAGTTTAAGTAAACATCTTAGCTTGTCTTTGACTTTGATATATATATATATATATACATATATCTTCATCATAAAAGAAAGCCATCAATTGGTCGATATGTTTGACTGTCAAAAACATTATTTTAAAACAAAAAAAATTGCAGTAATTGATGACTCTATTTATAATAAAATGTCAAGCCAAACGCAATAAAATGCAACTATTAAATGTTAAATGGGTTATCAAATAAAACAATGTTGTCCACTCAAAGTTGTAAGCCTCTGAAAAAAACATAAAATAAACAAAATTTAACATAAAAATGTTAGAGCCTTGTAAGAAAAATCGTACACTGCTCAACAAAATGGGATTTCTTTTTATGCTATGAGCGTAAGGACATAAAACTCTGAAAGAATTTTTAGCGTAAATTCCGCAGCTGCAAAATCTTTTTCTCAAGGACTTTTCAATGTAGGGAAAACGATTGAAAGTGTGATATGTGTGAATAACTTTAGACAGACTCTACTTAATTCTTCAGCTTTAGACTTTACACATATATTAATTAATTGTAATAGCAATTACGTAAATTCTATGAAAACACAAGCGTATCAGATTTTATATTTGCAAGGGAAATTCCTTTGAGAAGTATCATATGACTTGACACTTATGCCAACGTCTATGTTATGCAGTACCAAATTGATTGATATCTGAGTACGAGAGGCATATAAATATATAAATAGATATGTATAAATGTATATATATTGTAATTGCCTTTCACTCGCTTGCGAATGCTGCAACAAATTTACAATTTCAAATGACTACAAATTAGTTATAGATAGATACATACATATACAGATAGAGTTCTCGATAATTTGGGAAATAAAGTGCAAGCAGAGGATTGTGCAGTCGGCGGCCAAGGCCTCTGCTGGCCATATGAGATAAGCTGTCAAGCCTAAGCCGAAATATGCTGGGCGCCATAAATAAAGATAAGTGAGCAATCAATTTGCAAAGGCGCAGACGGAAACGGAATGCCGTTAAGACAAAGGCTGCAAGGCTTAGGCAAGCAGCGATAGTTGCGGGCCACTAGCACTGGCCATGGCAGTTGGCTGCTAGTTGGAGCGCGTTTTTCATTAACAATTGCCCAACACTGGAACGCGCTTAGTGCAAATTAAATGGGCAACACGCCATTCGGGGCGTTATAAATGAGCTGAGACCAGAGTTCATCATAATGCAATAAGTTGTGTGTGCGTAGGACGAGCTCTGGTTCAAAATCCATTCACTCTCGCTCTCTCTCTCTCTCTTCCCCTCTCGCTGTCTATCTCTCATAGTTGTTTGTTGTCTCCATCATCAATATTGCAAATTGTTTGGCTGCAAATGTCGCTTGAGGGCCATTTCCTGTTGACCCTTGTCATCTGTTTGCTTTATGACTCGCACGCCCACTTCCCCTGCGCCTGCCACTGACCACATTTATAAATAAAAACGACCAAACCAAAAAAAAAAAAAAAAAAAAAAAACAAAAAAGGAAACACATGTAAGCACTTTGTTAACAATCCAATTTAATTTGAAGCCCAAATAAAATCTCTGAAATTTTATTTACACAAATTTCTGCAGCGAATTTCAGTGCTTTCGCTAGGCAAATTATACAATCAGGCTGTGGGCCTCACATAATTAATCGAATTATTAGAGTTTCACAGTTTCGATAAGCTAATTACTATTGACTATTAGGATATACGAATGGCATCTTAATAAAATTCAACTTCAATTCAATAATGAAACTTTAATCTATGAACGACTTCAATTTGATCGATATTTCTCATAGCTGCTTAAGAAACTGAACATGGGGTAAGCCCAGCCCATCATTAAGTCAGATCTCTAGGAAAGAAGCCTCAATCTATATACGAAATCACCTGAGTCTAGCTCTTAAGACGTACGAAGTGTGCAAAGATTGAAATACGCTTTACTTATCGATTAACAGTTATCGATTATTATTATTACATGCTCATGAACTGTTCTCTTCAACCATAAAGTGGAATTCCAATTAAATAAACTAATTTAAGTCCTTCAATAATGAAATGAGTTTTCGCTTAACTCAAGTTTCAGATTTGACTTTCGAACTGAGTCCAAACTAACAAATTTAACACGAATTTGACTCGAGTTTGGCATGTATAACATAGAGAAAGTCTATACCAAAAATAAATAAATCAAAGCGAGAGCCAAAATATATTAAAATTCCATTAAAATTCGCTTCAAACAAAAACAAAATTGTTGCAGAATCTGAAGCTATCAAATTGCTTAATTAAAATACGTAAAAAGCATATATCGATAACATAATTAACAAATTTACTATATGCCAGAGGCAGCGAAACAAAATTATTTTCTAATAATTATTTTAGACAATGGAAAAACTCAAACATTTCCGCAGGCAATGAGTTCAAAATGTTGTTTCAA
Organism: Drosophila eohydei; assembly: GCA_035045825.1. Lineage (NCBI taxonomy): Eukaryota > Metazoa > Arthropoda > Insecta > Diptera > Drosophilidae > Drosophila > Drosophila eohydei. Next base: position 3,085,887 of record JAWNOT010000036.1, on the reverse strand, counting down.
CTGCAAATTCTATTAAGATATATACACATACATATATATATATATATATATATATATGTGTGCGTGTGTGTGTGTGCATTGAAGAAGAAGCAAACGCAGCTGCCTTATTACTTCGTTTTGCCTGTCAATTGACAATATTTCATTTAACTTGCTGGCAATTCCAATTAAATATATATACATTTATATAAATATATATATATATAAATCATCATGGCAATGGAGCTAGGATGTGGTAGGGGCTTGGCTCATTCCAAGAAATTATGGCCCAAAAATAAAACGAAATTAATTGCCATGTGCTGGCGCTAGGTGCTTAGCTGTGTGCGTGTGTGTGTGCCAACTTGGCCAACAGTGTGAGCCACAAAGTTGTGAGCCTCAGACACGCAGAACATGGCCAAAATGCTTTTGCTGCTGCGGACACATCATAAATTTACACACACGCACACACAGAGTCAAAAAGTCAGCGCTTAGTGACAACAATTGTGAATTGTTCACTTATTACGAGCATTGTGACGCCGGCAGCCATTGTTGCTGCTGCCTTCATTAGCCATTAATGCGACTAGGGCAATAAAAAGGTGTGACAATTGCCATGACAAAATAAAGGACACGTTAGAGTGCTCTGGTGGGGAGTGCACGACTAGGAACTACCCTGAACTGTGTGCGTAGCTAGACAGGCTGATAGAAAGTCGAGTAGATAGAGTGATAGACAGACAGACAGATAGAGAGATGGATGGATGGATAGATGAATAGACTCATAGACAAATTGACTATAGATTAACAGACAGATTGACAAACAGATTGACAGATAGATAGACAGATTGATAGACAGATAGACAGACAGATAGACAGACAGATAGAGATATAGATAGATGCAGATAGAGAGATAGATGGATGGATAGATGAATAGACTCATAGACAGATTGACATATAGATTAACAGACAGATTCACAAACAGATTGGCAGATAGATAGACAGATTGATAGACAGATAGACAGACAGACAGACAGATAGATAGACAGACAGATAGAGATAGAGATATAGATAGATGCAGATAGAGAGATAGATGGATGGATAGATGAATAGACTCATAGGCAGATTGACATATAGATTAACAGACAGATTCACAAACAGATTGGCAGATAGATAGACAGATTGATAGACAGATAGACAGACAGACAGATAGATAGATAGACAGACAGATAGAGATAGAGATATAGATAGATGCAGATAGAGAGATAGATGGATGGATAGATGAATAGACTCATAGACAAATTGACTATATATTAACAGACAGATTGACAAACAGATTGACAAATAGATAGACAGATTGATAGACAGATAGACAGACAGATAAACAGATAGACAGACAGATAGACAGACAGATAGACAGACAGATAGACAGATAGATGCAGATAGAGAGATAGATGGATGGATTGATGGATAGGCTGATAGACAGATTAACAGACAGATTAACAAACAGATTGACAAACAGATTGACTGATTGATAGGCAGACAGATAGACAGACAGACAGATAGATAAATTAACGAAATACAGATTGACAGGCAGCCTAACAGGCAGGCAGATTGACAGACAAATTGACAGATAGCTTGACAGACTAACAGATAGATAGAAGAGATACTAACGGACGAACAAGCAGATAAACATAACTAAATCAAGTCAATATCTAGTATTGATCGAATATCTCTCTCTATATATGTATATCTAATCTGTGGCATCAATTTCGACACTCAAAGCCCAAATCATACCCATTCAAATGGACTTTCAATGAATGCAGGGTATTATAATAAAGAGCATAACTTGTAATGTAATGAACGCAATTTGCGGTTGAAGTTGGCGCAGTTTTTCTTCTACTTATTGTTGTTATTCTAGATACTGTTGTAGTTGGCCAGGTGCCAAGCAGCAAGCGCAGAGCTGTGTGAATGCGTTTACAGCTCATTAAATGCAGCAGTTGCTTCCGCTGCTGCTGCTGCTGATGCAACTGCAATGGCTGCTGTTTCTGAAGTTCTTAATAATGGCTTTGCCATAGCTCTACCTCACTGTCACTCTCCCTCTCTCTCTCTCTAACTTTCTCTTTCCCTTTCTGTTTCACTTCTGCCTGCTGTTTATCGATTGCAACCGCATTTGGCATTTGCATTGCCATTGAGCTGGAAACAAAAAAAATAAGCGTAGTTCCCTTTACATTTTATTGCTTCAATTGCATGTCAAAACCATTTCGACTTCATTTGCAATTCTATTCGAGCAGCAAATCGTTCGACAGAAACAATCAGGATTAGATTCTATTAATTAAATATAAATGGCAAAAGCATTTAAGCCTTCGCCTTTGCCTTCCGCCCACAAACACCAAAGACGTTGCCCAATCAGGTCTGCAAAGCAAACTTAATTATCATTAGCCTGAGTCATGCTGCCTTTGATACTAATAATGTTATAATCAAATATATTTATTTTGCGAGCATCTAATATATTGTATATAGCGTTGAGCTCCTTTCCAATTATTGGGAATTTAGTTCAAAGTCAAAGGCTTTCCCCACCTTTGATTTCAATTGGTCTTGGCTCTAATTAAACGATTTGAAATTTGCAATTTATTTATTTATAGTTAAGCTCTTATATAATGTTAGTCGAAAGTTCCTCTCATTGACTTGAAGACCATTCAAACTGGAGACATTAAAGTTGGTTGCATGCACATATAACAAATATTTCCGATTTTCTGCATAAAGTAAAGGCTTCAATTTTAGTATAAACACTCCTTTAGATATCATATATCATGCTCTGAAATTTTCAGAAAGATAGTACTCAAGAAGCACCCTGTTAAGCTTAAAAACAATGACGCTGCCCAGCGCTCCGGGTATATGCTAGTCGGGCACTGCCTACTGGCGCGCTCAATTGAGTTGTGTTTGGGAAATGAAGCTGAAGTATCGCTAGTAACTGGGCGCGCACGATATGAGTTCGCCTGCGGACAATTGAATTATGGGAGAAACTTATCGCAAACACACAGTCGGCGCTGTGAACACAGCTGGAGGCAGTGTGTCTGCTCGCAAGTGGCAAAATCCAATTAAATGCTTTAGAATTAAAGTCCAAATGCAACATTTCGCAATTGTTTTCAAGTGTGTGTGTGTGTGTGGCATGCAGCAAAAAATAAGGAAGGTGCCGCGAGCCATAAAAGCAGCAACATTGTTACCACAAACAGAGGCACATCCTCCGTCCTGCACATAATGTTCCAATTTTTGAACAGAATCGCCTGATGCTGAAAGTCCTTTGGCTCATGTCCCCGCGCTGCTGCTGCCAACTATTTGCTATAATTGCATACTCGCCAGCGGCCACAACTTTCAACATTGTTGAGCGCTCTTGCCAACACTGCAAACAATGTCCACTCCAAATACCTGCTGCCCCGCCCAAACAAAAGTAAAAGTAAGCACCGAGTGCTCGAGGCGCTAGAGGACGACAAGGAAATACCCTCAGCCACATGGGGCAACATAGCTTAGCTTAGATCTATGAGTAACTAACTAAGCAGCAACGTTGCTGACTGTAACTGATAGTTAGACTTTTATCGATACAATGTTATCGATCAAGTTTCCTCCTGTTAAACTTCAAGTACTTAGAGCTCTTAGAGCTGGAAAGACTTGCCACGACTTTTGCTCCAGATCGACTTTCGACATAGTTATATAAATAAAAAATATATGTTATAGATTAGATATAGATTAGAGATATATAATATATGTATATATTTATAAATATATATATGTGGACATCATACATTCAGTTAATTTTTCTATTAATTTCATTTCAAATTTCAATATTTATTCATTTTTCCAGTCTCTACTGCTTGCCAGTTTCTCTCAGTGCATGCGCAAGCGCTTTTAGTTCCACGATTTCCATATTTGCCTAATATTATGCAATAGTTTCTCTCAGTGCAGTCACAGGGAATTATATATATCTGAATAAATATTTTTCGTATTCAGGGTTATTTTCATAATTTCAATAATTTATTCATTCTTCGTCTTTTTGTTGCTGTTGTGCAATAGTTTCTCTCAGTGCAGCGCAGGTATCATGCATGAAATTCCATATATGCAACGCCAAACGGGCAGCACCATGCAAAACCACGCTCACAACCAGGACCAGAGCCAGATTCAGATTCAGAGTCAGAGTCAGTGCCACAGTCAGTTATAAAATGCAATCGCTGCTCCTGTGCGGTTGGCTCCTGCACCTCCTGCACCAGGGCACAAGAATCCTTTGTGAGCTGTGCTCTGACCCTCTCTAGAGTACTTGAGCGAGACACGTGGTTGGCATGAGCCAGTCGAGTGCGGCACACCCACACGACTGGCTACGTATTTATCCAACGGGCCATGGGCCTTGTTACGGATATTTATGCAGGTGCCATGGCAACTCGTCTGCTTAGATGGCCATATTTGGCATTCGCATTGATTGAGTGGCAATTGTGAACCGCACGCCGGACGAGTCTCTGCCATCCAAAGCTCGAACAATGCCAAAATTATTTGTCATTCGTCGGTTACAAAGCAAACGTAACTCGGGCAAACAGCTGCAAAGCGGCTTGGAAACGATGACGAGAGCTATTTGAATATTCATTTCATGTTTCACCTTTGCTGACAGAGCTCATATGACAACATAGTGTCCACTTCTCGGAGCTAAATACAGATCCAACTAACTGCCAAATATCCTATGGACGAAGCCAAGTGAGCTCAGCTGCTCTCAGCTAAATCTGAGATAAGTTGATAATATTCGACATGACAGGGTATCGACTCGGCTGGCAGTCTGAGAGACAGCTGCAATTTTGAGTCTTTAATGAATTGTTAAACACATTTTTGATGACAATCTGACGCTGCAGGGCAAACTAAATTCAATATTAAACGCAATGGGTTCATAAAAAAGAAAGAAACAAAACTCCGAATGCGACCAGAGGCAGAGACGCGCTTGTAAACTGTTGCAAGGGTTATGTGAACACTAAAAAATTTAAGTGCTTAGGTGCTAAAAAACAAACGAAAATGCAAAAAATTTGATCACCGAATTGCATAATTTACGACACTGCTTATGGGGCATGCGCCTCGGACGCCAATTGAAGTTGTTCAGCACTTGATGACAGCAGTAAAAACATCATTTTTTATTGTACACTAAAGAGGGAAGAGTGCTGCGACGGCACTCGATGGAGAGCTCGACCCCTTTCAGAGTATGTCATCGTGAACATAAAAATAATAACGCTCAAAATCGTCAGAGCGTAGCGCGATGACACTTTTATGGAGCTGTGTGAGGACAGCAATTAGATTGCCGCAAGGAGTATCGATACTTTTCAAATTACTTAACCATATCACAAAAAGGAAAAAAATAAAATGAAATAAAATAAAAAAAAGAATTAAATATTATTTCTCTTAGTAGGGTATATAATAATATTACGTTTAGTCATCAACAATGCAAAAAGAACAAGGTATTTGATATATTTAATATATTAAATAACAATAATAATGTTTGCTCAATAATCTATTTATGGATATGAATATTAGTGACAATTTTCGTTTTTATAAATAGAAAAAATGTCCATAATAAATCAATAAAAAAAAGTTAAAAGTAAGAAAAAAATGAAAAAATAAAGAAAAAATTAAACAGTAAAAAATGCAAAGAATTAATATTAATTCCTATATATTAAATAATGAGCTTCAAGAATTAATTATTTATTTATATTTGGTAAAGTTTATAAGCCTATTGTAGGCCTTTTTTAAATGCTCAATACAAGCGATCGAAAATATTAAAACACCCAGAATGGGAGTTGGTACAGGGCATCTCCAAGTCGAACACCATCTCTAGCGGCTTGACATCTCTAGCCTCGGGTCATTGGAACAGTTTTTGTCAGAGGCAACTAACAAATAATTTCAATTAGCACTTTGCACTTTTCACTCGATGGGCAAGGAAACCCATTAGCCGACGCATCCACAAATAGCTCGTAACTCCCTCAGGTGGCAGATGACAGGTGGCAAGTGGCAAGTGGCAAGTGGCGAATGCAAGTGCATATGAATTTTTAATTCAATTCCAAAAGAAAACATAAGCAAAAACGAGTTAAAAACAAATACTGCAACTCGTGAAATACCCTGTAATATGAGAGTGCATAATAATGAATAAACAACATTGCAAGAAATCGATATTTATCGATAACAGAAAGATTGATCAAAAACTTTTAGATGAAGCTATATGTAAGTTATATATATCTATATATATATATATATATATATATATATATATATATATATATATATATATATGTATATATATATATAGACTTCATTTTCTTACAGGCTCTGAGACCCTTTGACCCAGATTTCAATGATTTTAGAGTATATACAAAAAGTGCTGTTGCAGCTTCTTTCTAACGGCATGAAAAATTGTTGTGAATTTTCCAACTCTCTAAATATGCATGTAAATTGCCTGCCCCGAGCTCAGCAGCTCAGAGTTTGAGCAACTTTTTAGTCAGTCAGCCCCAAGCCACATACGAACCACATGCAAAATGCATTAAAATAGTTTTATTGTTGTTCGGCTTCCTCTTCTTCTTCATGTTGTTGTTGTCGCTGCTGCTGCTGGGCATGTTTGCAAATTTTAGCCTTAATTTCATTGGCATTCGCCTGTCAATTAGGGCACACATCAAGGACTTTAGCGCCGGAATGGCACATCACATGCAGCACTTGTTAGCGACGCGCCACCGCCCACATGCCTCCGTCCCATCCATCACACACACATTCGTTCCACATGAGCAAATGCATTTGGTATTCGCGAGCAAAAGCAGCCGCTGCCTCTCATCGATTGCCTCCAGCTCCAGCTTTTTGGCAATTTCTAAATCCATCCTTCAAATTGGTTTTGCAATTTGATTTTAGTTCTTAGTGAGCGAGCTCATGATGTGTCGAACGGGCGTATTTGTTTTGCCATACATTGGAGGACACTATAGAGTATATTTAATTATTCATATAGATTAGCCACGAATATACTGTTCAAAAACTCTATAGATCGGTCAGAACTTTTAGAGATATATGCTTGACTTTTGCAAAACTTTGAATATAATTGGAGTTAATTTTTTCATATATTCCTAGACTAAGTTTATTTATGCCAGGCAACAACATTTAATTAAGTCCTGAATTAGAATTTGTCATTGCAAGTTTCCGCCAATAAAGGTCAATTGGCAAATATGAACATCTCATTGGGCTCAACTGTTTTTGGACGAGTATCATGCAGTCGGTTTGTGCTCGATTGCAACATTTTAACTTGTTTACATTTACGCCTTTGGCCTGATTTCCTCACTTCTCTTACTAAATTTACTTTATTTTATGCCAAAAAGCCAATCGATGGAAAAGCAAATGAAAAAAATTTCATTAAAACCACAATTTGCAGTTATTAAAATAAAGAAGAAGAGGAAGAAGTTGAGGGAGCTGAAGGAGCTGAAGGAAATCCAATAAATAACATAAAAGCAATTTTTACAATTTTTCTTTTCGCATTCTCCTTTCCGGGCAATCAATCAAAAATATGAAAGTCAAGGCGAAGCCAGTAGTAAGACCGAAGAGATAGAACAAATAGACGGAACATCATAATTAGATGTTTCAAATGACCAGTTGAATAGGTGACTCACATATACCCTGTAAACAAGTCAAAGAGGAAACGAGCTACGCATTTGTAGGCACTAGGAAACTTAGCTTGTGCCGCCCTTCTATGCGATTTTCATTATATCTAAAATATATGTTGCCCAATCAACTCTAACTTATCGACTAACAGACACCCTGTAAACCAGCCTAAACAGTAACTAAAATTCGCTTAGTTGTTATATGTGCTTTGCTTGTCTCTCCTAAGCCCCCATCGCCTATCTATGTGATTTTCATGACATTTAAATAACAGTTGATTAATTGGCTCTAATTGCCTGACTATCACCTACCTTGTAAACATGTCGAAAAATTAATTAAAACTCTTTTAGTTGTTACACTGCCTCTACTTATAGCTGCTATGCCTCCATCGCCCTTCTCTGCGATTTTCATGACATCTAAATAACTTTTGATTCATTAACTCTTCTACGCAGTGACATTTGGCTTACCTTCTGCCAAATGTTAATCCAATTTGCTTAATTAAAGTTCGTCAATAGCGACAAAATAATTGTATAAAAACTTTTTGGCCTTCGTAATACTTAGAACTGGGTGCAGCAAGCTGGCATTAGGGACACGCCCAAGCCCAATAGAAGCGAGAGAAAAAAAACCATTAGGACAGTGTGCCAAATGGAATTACATTCGAGTTCTCTTTAGACATTAGAATTTAAAATATTCCATGCAATGATTAATTAATTTGAATTGATTATTCGACAGGAATTGGTGGCCATATCGCCGGAGCGTCGCAATTGGCGTGGCATTTTCATAGCTCTGCTAGTTATTGCCGCCGTCTTCAGCTTGATTATATTCTCGATATTTCTGCTATCGCCGGAGGATGAGGGACTACGCATTCGTGGACGCCGCATGCTGCCCAGCGACATTCTGAGCAAGAGCTTGCAATGGAAGCCATTCAATGGCACCTGGAGCAATGGTGGGTAGCGAATAGGCCGCAGCTTGGACAGATCTGCTATTTGTCTAATCTCTGATTCCTAATCCAAAACAGATCACGAGTTGATATATCGCGATCCGACCGGCGGCTTATCCATACTCAATATGACGGACTACACCACGCGCATTCTTATGACCAACTCCACATTTGTGAGTAGCCCCGACCCTCTCTCTCCCTCTTCCTCTCTCTGTAACTGCCCCACTCTGCCTCATTTTCTAATTGACAGCGTCAATTGAACGCCGAAACGTTTTTGGTCGCACCAGATCAGAAGTACGTATTGCTCCAGTCGGACAGCAATGCCGAAGGTTCCAGGTACGCATTCTATAGAACCATCCAAACAGCTGCTTAATCCAAGTGTCTTCCGGCAGACATCATGTTTACGAGGTGCAGACCGCCAACACATTTCCTTTGGGACCAACGGAGAATATTGCCGAGGCACCGCGTCTGCAGCACGTGGTCTGGGCACCTATCAATCCGCCACCAGCGCCAACGGCAGCAGCTGGTGTCCAGGTGTCCACCATGTCGCCTTTGCCCAGCGGTAGCATCATCTTAAATAGTCTCGCTGGCGCTGCGGCTGGCGGTGCAGGCAAGCCAACGGCCACGACCAACGGCGGTGGCGGCGGCGCCAGTGGCTCTGCCAATGGCAGCGGCCAGACCAACGGAGGTGGTGGTGGTGGTGCCAAGGCGGCCTATACACTCAACCAGGCCATTGCCTTTGTGCACCACAACGACATCTACTACAAGCCCAAGGTGCAAGGCGAACTCGTCTGCCGCATCACACAGACAGGCGCTGCGGGCATCTTCTACAACGGTGTGCCCGATTGGACGTACGAGAATGTGCCGGAGCTCGAGAGTCGACGGAGCAGCATTGCCTTCTCGCCGGACGGAATGTTCCTTGCCTTTTTCAGCTTCAACGACAGCGAAGTCAATGAGTATAAGTGAGTAGTTCACGGAATGGTTCGCAGTATAAGTGAAATGTTTATCTGTATAAGAGTCGAGAGTGAGTTCAGTCAATGATTATAAGTTAAGTGGAAAAAAGTATAATTATATATATAAGTAAAAGTGAAATGTCAATGAGTATAAGAGAGTACTATTAATGAGTATAAGAGAGCTGAGAAGTAGTGAAGTACGTAATGAGTATAAGTAATTTGTTGGCTGAGGAACTGTATAAGGATGAGAATTATCAATGTGTATAAGAGAGTAAGTAGTTATAGTTATAAGTGTATAAGAGTATAAGAGTATAAGAGTATAAGAGTATAAGAGTATAAGAGTATAAGAGTATAAGAGTATAAGAGTATAAGAGTATAAGAGTATAAGAGTATAAGAGTATAAGAGTATAAGAGTATAAGAGTATAAGAGTATAAGAGTATAAGAGTATAAGAGTATAAGAGTATAAGAGTATAAGAGTATAAGAGTATAAGAGTATAAGAGTATAAGAGTATAAGAGTATAAGAGTATAAGAGTATAAGAGTATAAGAGTATAAGAGTATAAGAGTATAAGAGTATAAGAGTATAAGAGTATAAGAGTATACGAGTATAAGAGTATAAGAGTATAAGAGTATAAGAGTATAAGAGTATAATGAGGGATTGCATGTTCAAGGATCACGAGCAAAGGTAGAGCGAAAAAGTAGCAGGGAAAAGTCAATGTATTATATGCTACTGGCGTATAGAAGTATAAGAGATTGGTGCAGTGAAGTATTGAGTATAACTTGACGGACATGACATGGCTGAGCCACTCTCTGGCTCTCTCTCGCTCTCCATGTGCGCAATTATCTCTATTTCTTTCCGGCAGATACACGTGGATGGGCGATAATGTCAAGTACCCGGCAGTCCTGAGTCAGCGCTATCCGAAGGCGGGCGCACGCAATCCGAACGTGACTGTCAATGTGGTCAATTTGTCGGTGATCAAGTACATATTTCCCACCCAGATCAAGCTGCCCGGGGATCTGGGCAATGGCAGCTATGTGGGTGGTCTGACCTGGGCGTCGCCCATTGATCTGTCCGTGACGATAACCAGCCGTGATCAGACCAAGGCCACAACAGTCATCTGCCGGGCACCACACTTCCACTGCCAGGTGGTGCACACCGAGGTGACCATCAACGACGGCTGGGTGCTGCCTGCCGAGCAGCCAATCTTTTCGGCGCGCATCGGTGCCCAGCTGCGTGGCAGCCAGCTGCGCCAGCTCCAGCTCCAGGAGATGGCCACCGGCGATGCTGGCATGGACGACAGCCAGGCGAACGTGACCAACGGGCAGACAACGTACGAGATCTCGAACGGCGGCTATCTGCTGAAGCGTCTGCCGGTGCGGGATGGCGAGCATGGACATTATCGACATGTGGTGTTCATATCGTCGCTGGATCGACGCCCCGTCCCACTGACCATGGGTCGATTCGAGGTAACCGAAATTGTGGGCTGGGACGAGCAGCGCGAAATCGTTTATTTTATGGCTGCTCCTGAAAGGCGACCGGGCGAACGTCACCTCTACAAGATCAGCCTTAAACTAAACGTCACCGAAACGAATCGCACGTACATCACCTCAACGCAGCCCACCTGCCTCACCTGCGACAACACGGAGTCCACCTATCGCCTGCATCGCGCACGCAGCACCAACGCCGCCGCCTGGCAGCGCGGAGAGAAATGGGAGGACATTGTCTCGCGCCTGGAGCCCGACGACTGCATCTACGACATACCCAAGAACTGTTTGTATAATCGCGTCCAATTCAGTCGCGACTATAGCTACTACGTGCAGGAATGCCTGGGGCCGGAGGCGCCCAGCGTTTACCTAGTGGAGACGTCCAGCAACGAGAAGATCTTTGTGCTCAATGCGGGCGATGTGCTGCGCCATCGGCTAACCCAGCTGGCCATACCGCAGACGCGCACCTTTAGCGTCGAGATACGCCACGGCTTTCATGCGCAGGTGCGTCTCTATTTGCCGCCAGGTATGCGCGAGGAGGAGGAAGTCGCCTTCCCACTGGTCCTACATGTGTAAGTCTCGATCCGTATCACCGAATATCCATATGCTATATCAGCAACTCTTCCGCATCTAGCGACGCTGCGCCCGGGTCCCAGCTGGTCACGGAGCGCTTTCAGGTCGATTGGAATTGGTATCTGTGCAGTCAGCGCAGCTTTATTGTTGCCCAAATCGATGGCCGCGGCAGCGGCTATCAAGGTGAACTGCTGCGCACCCAGGTGCACGGCAAGCTTGGCACCGTAGAGGTCGAAGATCAGCTCGGCGTGCTCACGTAAGTCAAGCAGTCGCCGCATCCCACTCACCGCTGGTCTAACTCGAACTTCTTTCAGCTATTTGCGCGACAATCTCAAGTTCATTGATCCGCTGCGCATCTGCGCCTTCGGCTGGGGCTATGGCGGCTACGCCGCCTCCATGATGCTCATCGATGACTCGCAGCAGGTGCTCCAGTGCGCCGTTGCCATCAATCCCATTGTCAGCTTTGGCTATCATTGTGAGTATCATAAAAGACAATCAGCTCGAGTCGGGAGTGCCCGACTGAAAGTTAGCCTGACGATGGTCTTATCGTCTTAGCTCATATCAGCTGTACTCTGTTGGGCTGCATTGAAGAAGCATTATATATATATTCCATATAACGCGAAGCGATTGGAATTTACTTTAAAAAAACATTTACTTTTGCTAGAGAGCCGACTTTAGTTTTCGAGCAAAAATTAAAATTAAAATTTTATTTTTTTTTTTTTTTATATTTGCTGGCATTTTAGAGTTGCCAATTTAATTGTTTTTTAAGAATAATGAAATATAGTTCCATAGTTCAAAATTGTGGAACTCTAGCTATGACATAGAAAATATACAACTTGAACGGAGTACATGAAGGCGCCGCCATGTCAAGCTGTTATTGCCTGCCCACCTCACCACATAAGAGTCTTTACCATTTGTCAGTGATCTATATCTGTCCATATACCTTATATCAGTGATCTATATCTCCCTGTATATTAGCCATATATCAGAGCTCTATATCTCCCCATATAAAAACCATATTTCATAGGTCTATATCTATCCATATGTATGTATCAGTGATCTATCTATGCTTGAAATTCCTACTCCGATTAGTTCTTTTTCTAAACTCTCTCAAATTCTATCCAATCCTATGCAGCAATACATAATACTCTATGACTTAACCCCTTCATTTACTTGGAATCTGAAAACAGAAACATGACAAAATTTTGACTTAAACTTTTTATTTGAAATCCAAGTTGTATCCAATTTTGTGTACCAGTTAGACATATTTTCTATATGTCATATATATATATATATATATATATATATATATATATATATATATATATATATATATAAATATAGAAGTATTTAAGAGCTCTTTAAAATATCTTTTACTTGTTATATATTATATATATTTAACTAATATATTGAACTACATTTGTCTAATGGTTGCTTGAGCTTAGCGTGTATAATAAGAAGTAGCGAGAAGTATTCGCCCTGCATGGGTATTACGATCTTCTAAAAAGACATTTCAAATCTTCAGCTTTTAAGCGAATGCTTAAAGCAAATCTTAAGGCTAATCCACTACTACTATAGCAGTGTATATATATAGCATGAACTTATATCTAATGTCTTTTATGAAACTAGATTCGTTTTTCACGGAGCGCTATATTCCGCTGAAGGGTGATTACTTGCGCGCTCTGCAGGAGTCGGATCTGACCATGAAGGCGGGCAATATAAAGGGACGGAATCTGATGTTGATGCATGGCACGGCGGATACGCTGGTGCATCAGGAGCATACGTTGATGCTGGTGCGGGCATTGGTCGATCAGCAGGTGAAGTTCCGCCATCAGGTGTATCCCGACGAGGATCACGCGATCACCAGGTCGCTGAGTCATGTGTATAAGACCATGGAATGGTATTTCGATGAGTGCTTCGGCCCCGTCGACGACAACGAGTGGGACCCAACGGGTCTGTTTGTGTTTAAACAATAATTAAGACCCCCCTACGATCCTTACGACGAGGATCCGCTGGCCAATCAGCTAATCGATATCGATCTCGATCCCGGCGAGCGGCACAATCAGACAGCAGCCGCCACCACGCCGCTATCAGCCCTGGACGAGCTGGACAACAGCCTGCAAGCTCTCGACCTCATGACCTCATCAGCAATGACCCTTAGCAAAGTCTCCAACAAGCTGTGCAACTACAGCAGCAAGCGCAAGCTCCAACAGACCGAAACGACGCTGGCCAAAAAGATGCGCATCATTCACCATTAGCAAGTCCAATGCTAAGCTCTCACGTGCTGTATAAGAGTGTGTGCATGTGTATAAGAGTGTGTTTGCTTGTGTATGTGTGACTCTTTCTTTTAAATACATGTTTAAGACAAAAAAACGAACAAAATCTGGGCATTTTTAGTGTCTCATGACTACAAATATGCTTGGTATTTTTTTTAGTATGCAAGAAAGAATTATTTCATGTTTGAATGTTTAGTATTTTTTAGAAATTTTGCGTGTGTGTGTGCCTGTGTGTGACTGAGTTCTTTTATGTTCAAAAATGTATTTCATATAATTTTTAGTACTTTTTCATGTTGATTGTGAAAGTGTGACTGATCCATTGAGTAATACTGAAAGACTAACGATCTATCAGCGCTTTAATTAGTTAGTATTTTTTAGTATTTTTTTGCGAGTTGTCGACTCTTCCATCTTTGCTAAAATTGAAAGTTCTTAACATATTTTTTTTGTATTTAGAGTGAATGTGTAATCGATTGAGTGTAAGCGAAAACTTTGGCAATCTTTCGTTATATTATATATATCTTCTATTTTTCAAAATGTAATTAGTATTTTTTTATATACATATATTCCTAATTGTTATTGATCTGTCTGTCTCTGTTGATTCAAGACCCTCGACTTGAAAAGCTTACCTTATAAAGTTCGACTTTCTTTTCTCGGATCGCATTACTATATCATATAGCTGCCGTAGCAATAATGTGCCAGACGGCTAAATTCAACGGAAGTATTGGTATTACCGTTAAAGCTGTGCATGGAAAAGTTTTCAGGTTCCGATAATGGGAGCTCGTAATATACGTATAAATAGAATAGATGTATGTCTACAAGGGTATTTAGTGTTTGTTGAGTTTATTGTAATATTAGTATTTATTAAATATTTTATTTAGTATTTTTTATTGGTATGTATGCTGAGATGTGCGACAATTGGGCGAACAAAAGAAGTTCTTCTTTTGTGTTTTTTTTTTGTTTTTTTTTTTTGTAATGAAAAGAAAAGCAAGGTGATTCATTTATGCGACTGACTAATAAACATTATTGTGTTTTACACGATAATAAAAAGAAAGCAAGAAAGAAAGAATGATTTGAATGCCATCACTTGTCATGGGGTCTCGATCGAAAGGTATTCGGATATCGTAGGGGATTTAATATGCAACTAAGTGAATGCATTAGCATTTGACATTTCCAAATTAGCTGTAAATTTTACGATGGTACAGATATGTATATGTATATATATACATTATATATATATATATATATATATATATATATATACACATATATATATATTTAAAATCTTTGTTTAATTGTTGATTCACATATATTTATGTCTATGAGTGTATTCATGTATGTATGTATTCATGTATGTGTTTGTGCGTGTTTGTGTGTGTGTTTGTATGTGTTTGAGTGTGGTTTAAAGATTGATTTAGATCAATAGCTATGCTAATATATAGCAAACATATGTACACATTATATATATACATATATACATATGTAATATGTATATATAAATATATAAATATATATTTGACTGAATGTTATTTTTTGTATATATTAATAATATTATAATTAATATTTTAAACAGCAACAACATCATTATTTTATGTCCAACTTGTATGTTTTAAAAGACGGAAAATTTAAATGTAGTCGAAGCGGAAGAAGAAGAAGAAGAAGAAGTAGTAGTAGCTCGGTGCTACCGACTGCATAATACTCGTTCACGATCTATGCACAAATCGGCATTTTCCAATTTGCCATGCAATCTATTGATCGATCAATATTTCTAGCTCTAAAACTAGTTTTATTTTACCATAACATTTGCTTGGATCTATAGATTAGATCAAAAGTAAAAGTAAAAGTTCGGCACGCCTTAACTGGCCATTGCTAATATATCAGGCACAGAGTAGAGAATATATATGTACGAAAGATATACAGAGAGAGTATATCTATATATATATATATATATATATATATATATATATATATATATATATATATATATATATATATATATATATATATATATATATGGATCCATGCGAATACATTTTTTTTAAATGCCAAGGCTAAACGCTTTGTCGAATTGGCATCAAGAACCATATACCCCTTTTCACAACCTGAACGAGTATTAAAATAAATGCTTTCTTAATAAATGTTAAAATGCGTATTGAAATAAAAAAGAAAAATAGTTGAATTAATTAATTAATAAATGTGATAGTCGCTAAAGAACGACTATATAAATATATATATTTATAGATATATAAATATATATATAAAGTCCTGTGCTAAGCCAAATATGGAATAGTGAAAGAAAACAAAAACAAAAAGAAAATAATGAAAAAAAAACTTAAAAGAAACTTCCATAATATGCCACGGACTATAATTACCAATAAACTTTTTTTTTCTAGGAAATCGTAAAGCTTAAGTAAAAATTTATATTCCCATCGCCAATGCGAGGGCAGTACGAGCACTAGCATTGGGGAAAACATATAATACGTTAAGCGAAGCTTGGGCCAAAAATCGAATAGGGCTAAAACTAAGAGGCATCCAATTCAATATAATGTCCTCGAATAGCAAATAGTAAATAATATCCTTAGATACGAGATCTGTGTGCTAAGTGGAGGCAGATAAACCCGAGAAGAAAGGAGGGAAAACTTTTTTTTTAGATTTTTTTACCGTTAACTTTAATTAAACTAAACGAGGCAACAAGTTAAATGATATATGTGTTGCGTCAATATGCCCCTCAAAGTGGCTAAGTTCTATTGTCGGGTTAAGCCCGGAGAAGCCGGAGAAGCTAAAACACGAATACAAACAAGCAAACAATAATAGGTAAATCTGAAAATAATAGTCAAGCTTTAAATGTTGTACACAGATCGATATCGGGATCATCATAAAAACACTTATTAAATTCGAACTTAAACAAAATAAATATCTAAGAACCTTTAAGCCCAAACAACTCTGTGTGTAATAATTGTTGAGTATGCAGTTCTTAATAAATGTTTAGAAAACGAGAAGCCCTAAAAAAATATATATATATATAAATATATAAACAAAAAATAGTAAAGCGAAATACATATTTATAAATATTTAAGATGAAAAGCTATTGAAAGAAGAACATTTAACAAAAAATAAATAAATAAAAACTAAATATATATACATATAAATATAAACAAAAACATCTATCTATTACATATAGAGAAGTACATTGCGCATTTTATGTAATTTCAACAAATAGTTTACTTAAGAAACCAACTAAAGCAAAACAACAGAAATCAATTCAAGCTAAATGACCAAATAAACAAGTTAGAAAAATACTGTATGTTGTCATTCCCAATGACACGACGTAACGAAGTTCTTTGGTTTCAAGACAACAGTTAAAAGTATAACAATAAAACATTATGAAATCGTAGCCTATCTGTATGTACTTAATTTGTAATTGGAAAAAGTTAATAACTAATACGAACAGCAAACAACCAAGCTAATATATTAAGAAAAATCGAAAACAATAAATAAAAATGAAATTTTTGTGTGTATGCAACAGAAACAAAAACCAAAATGAGTTTGTTTTTATCTGGTTGGCGACAATTCATAGAAGTAATTTAAATTTATAATTTAATTTTAATATTTCTAAATAACAATCGGTTACTTATCGGCCAGAGGCTGCACGTCTGCTCAGACAAGTATCGATAGTTTTCGCACAAGTATCGCTAACATCGATAAGAACGGGCATGTACTATCGTTCTATATTGTTAATCTCTAATACTGCGTAGCCGTCGCGTGTTCGTAGATAAATTGCAATTTCGCTGGCGTTTTTTAATTTATTTAAAAACGCAAATAAACCAATTCCAAAAGTCACTGAACAAACAGTGCATATTGATTGTAACCAACTAGCGAACATATCTGCAGTTGTATGCAATTGCAAACGGTAATAAGGAATTCTCGAAAGAACTATTTCGTGCGTGTGTATGTATGTCCATATTTGTGAGCGTGTATGTGTGTATATGTGCATAAAAGGCATAGCAACCAGACAAGCGGACGTTCCCAAAGCATGAAAGCACTAAATTGTGCTTATAAGGATTGCCACAAATGCTGCAAGCGCAAAGCAATTGCCAGAATCGCTTGTTAACGATGACAAATGAATCTTGGGGCGGGTATTTTTTTTTCTTTTTTTTTTTATCCAAATTTAGTCAAACATTTATTTAATAGAAGACAAAAAAGAAACTTTTAATCGCATTGAATCGTCGTTTTGCTGAACATGTACATGTGTGTGTGTGTGTGTATTAGTGGTGCGTGTGTATGTGTATTTGCTAAACTTGAAATACAACGCAAACGCAACGAGAACAAACTCGTCAAGGTAAAGAAAAAATGTGTGTGAAAAATTCCAACGGAATTACGCGAGAAGCAATTCGGAGGCAGGAAAGAAGCTAAATCAGATTCTCTTTGCTTCTGTATGTATGTATGTGTATATATACATATGTGTGACGTCGATTGCGTATTGCTCTCATTGTACATATATATAAAAATATATATACATGCGTGTGTGTATGTGCAAGCTACATTTTGCATTTGTAGTAGTATCAATAGTAGTTGTAGTATTGGGCGGGGGCCAGAGGCTGGCTATGCGACAACTATAATCTGATAATATTGAAAAGATTTTATTTTGTATTTATCACAAGTTGTGGACAGTTGCATAAATTAAATGTTTACATGCTTGTCCACTGTCGACTTTGCGCAGTACTTTATAATGATTTAAAATCAGGTGGCAACGCCGACCTACATTTGACCATTGCGCGTTTTTAGCAACATCTGGTCTTGCCGGGTAAAATTCAAATCAATTTTCACTTCGTCACGAATAAAATGCAGGCAGGGAACAATAATTTGTAACGCTAACCGATTGACCAAATATTTTCATTTGTTATTTCGAAAATTATGTAAGAAATTTACCCGACCTGGCCTGATTAAATGTTTTGCTATAGTTTAAAAAAAGTGTGCCGTTGGATGAAATTTCAAATTTGTATTTGCAATTAACTAAATTCACAAAACAATCGATGTCATATGATGTGTATCGATATTTACGATAGCTCATCCCTGCATGCGGCAACGCTGGAGTAAAGCAGTAGCTCTTAACTGTGAATATTACACGCAGCGGATAGCAAAGTTTTAAACAATTCAAAACTAAAATATTGTATAATATTTGTGCTAACAGTGAAGCAGTCTCAATCGCAGTCGGTCGTCTTGTTTATTTATTTTATTTTTCATTTACAATATATTTGTAAAATGAAAATCGTGTTCCCTGTGTCTCGCACCACAAAAAGCCGAAAGTGTTAATTAGCCAAATTCTGTATATATGTATATATACATATGTGCATAAATGTGTATATAAATATATATACTTATATGTGTATGTATATACGTATATGTGTGCGTATGTGTGTGTATTGTAAAGACATGCATATGTTTGTGTTTGTCTAATTAAACATCAATGCTGCTGCATCTAAGCTATTTCGACTGGTAAATATAAGTGTCGCGTGCGTTAATATATTGTGCTTGTGTGTGTGTGCGTGCTTGTGCTATAATTTCTGGACTAGTTTTGAACTTGATATTGCAGATGTACATACAAGGATATTTGTGCTTGAAAGTTAGTTAATTTTTTAACAAAATACGCACGATTAACAGTTAGCTTTTTTTTGCATAATCGACAAAACGGTCGTTTCTTATACACTTTAATGTGCATACATGTGCGCGCTATTTGCATTGCCCGCGCTCCGGCACCCACGCCATAAGCCACCTGTACGCCCTTGCTCACACACACACAATCTCGCAAACGAGCGCGCACACGCATACAGAGACACGCTCGTGCACACAGCTAAACGATGTGATTTGCGGTAGTCTCGTGAGCAATGTTCGCTGGCTTTGCCAAAGCGATAACGAAAACGCATGCATGTATGTAAGTATGTATATATGTACATATATATATATAAACATATTATGTATGTTTGTATTTTATTGTCTTCTTTGGCCCATTTGGCTCTGCTTCTTGTCGATTTCGGCTAGTGCTAAGCACATTTGTACTCTGAAAAGAAAAAGAAAATGTATAAAACCGAATATCTGAGGCGCCGCCGCCGGTATTGCTCTCTACGCTTCAGCTGCATTTGGCTTGCAGCTGCTGTTGCTGCTGCAGTAGCGAAGGCGGCGCCAATGAATTTCTATTTGTAGAAAAATAGCGCATAATTTGCAATGCAATTGTTTGCGCTTTCTATTTAGTTAAATCCACTCTTGATAACACATGCGATCATTGGGATTTGCTATGGTACAATGAGATCGAGCATTCCTGACGTCACGACTCGATAAATGATGCATGATCTCTCTTCTTTTTTTTTTTTCATTTGAGGGAAAGAGTCTGTTAGAGTGCGAACGAATGAGTTGCCATGCATGTGCCAGTTGTCAGTGCTAAATATTTATTTGTGTCAGGTGGCAACGCTGTGTGAGTTTGTTAATGCAAAATCATAATCTGGAATCAATATTATGTATATATTTGGCAAATTTTTACTAAGAAAAAATATTGTGTGTTTTCTTTAATTGCAGTTGCAGACGCTTGAGACGAAATATCAGGGCGTAGCCTTATCAAGCAAACAAGTTAGCCGCGTTGCCAATTTAAAAAGTGAGTAGTTGCACATTTGGTGGGACTGTTATGAAAACCGTCAGAGATTAGACGGACAAGCTTTGCTTAGCTGCTCACAGGCAACACAACTGCTACAACTACAACATCAACATCGACATCAACAACAGCAATAACAACAACGACACCGCCTTGCACCAACCGCTGTCATCGAACGCCGATGCTGCGCCAGAGCAGTAGCTGGAGACAGAGCCAGAGGCATTTGCGATTGCAATTGCAGATGCACTTGCAGTTCGCCTAACTACGCGCCGCTCTACACAGCAGCTCGACAGCGACAGCGCCAGCAGCAGCAACGGCAGGAATAGGAACAGCGGCGGCGTCGGTTGGTCAACACTCACAGTTAGACATAAATATATATATATATATATATATATATATATATATATATATATATATTTATATTTATATATATTTGTATATAAGTACACATACACACACGCAGAGACACACACTCATACACGCAGACGTATACATAGACCGCACACACCGACCGTGACAGGGAGGGTGAGAGACGTAACAGATCTTTTCAAGGAGTGAGAAAGAGAGAGATAGAGAGAGAGCGGGAGTGTGAGATACAGAGAAAAATAAAATAGAGAGTGAGAGAGAGAGGGAGTGTGTGAGAGAGAGAGAGAAAGCAGAAGGAGCGTATACGCTGCCCAGCACACAAAACGCCCATTTGAATGGATCCGTGTGTTGGCTGGTTTCAGGAGGAACAGGAGGGACCAGCGCTGCGCACATGGTTAAAAATTTGGGAAACGAGTTCCCAGGAAATGGGTCCACTTCTAGAGCAACAGCTACAGCAGAGCAACAATAATAACAACAACAACAATAGCAGCAACAGTATCGGAAATAACGCCAGCAACAACAGCAGCAGCATCGGCAACAACAACAACAGCAGCAGCAGCAGCACCAGTAGCAATACCAGCAGCAGCAACAGCAGCACCAACAGCAACAACAACGCGGTGGCCACAAACAATTTGTCTAGGATTATTAACAACGATTCTACGATCAGCCTGCGTGATCCCGACTCATTACAAATTCTTCTTCAGCAGTTAAACGAAACGCCAGCACGGCACGGGAACAACAACAGCAGCAGCAGCATTAACGGAGGCAAAAGCTCTAGCAACACGTCCATCGATTCAACATCGAACAACGACAATAACTCACCAGCGAGCAACAGCAGTAGCAGCAGCAGCAGCATCAGTGCCAGCGCCAACAGCAACAGCAACAACGTGACTCCAAATTCAGCTAACGGTACACCAGCAACAGCGACAGCAGCAACAATAGCAGCGTCATCTGCAACAGTAACATCGACAGCAACACCGGTAGTAGCAGTAGCTGCTGCTGCAAGCAGTACAACGACGCCGACAGGTGGTGATAGCACCACCATCAATTCCACCACCAGCAGCAACAGCGGCAGCAACACCAACAACACCAACAACAACAGCAGCAACACCACCAGCAGCACCGCTACCACCACCGTTACCACTAACACGAACAGCAACAGCACCAGCAGAAGCACCAGTACCAATTTTGTAAACAATCCCGCGTCCAAGGTGCCTCTGCACGAGCGCGCCAACACCTATTACAATCCATCGCGTAGGAAACGCGTCGTGGACAACAAGTCGAGCACTTTGAATTTGAACAAGCACGCCGACATGATAGCCAAGTACAAGGGCTGTCCGTGGCGTGTGCGCGACTATCAGTATGGCAAGGGTATAATTGGATTGCACGAAGAGATCGAGCATTTCTATCAGTATGTCCTGCCTACGGCCTGCGAGCATGCCATACGCAACGAGGTGGTTAAGCGCATCGAATCCGTTGTCCATTCCATATGGCCGCAGGCGGTGGTCGAAATATTTGGTTCCTTTCGCACCGGCCTCTTTCTACCCACCTCCGATATTGATCTCGTGGTACTAGGTGAGTTAACTAACAGATATAACTATACTAATCGCAACTTATATATATATAGAAGCAAATCAAACGAACGATATTAACAAGAGAAGTGACTATTAGATATATATAATGGTTAGCTAGATGTTATAGTGGCCCACACTCAATGAATCAATGCAATTCTCAGAAAGTTTAGACTTTAGTTTAATATCTATAAATTGTTTAACGAGGATATTCGTCAGCTTTTTAAGCCCTGAACCCATTCAGGCATACCTAACATAATCACAATGACGAACTATGGCGATATAGCCACGTGCGTTCCGTACCACCCGTAAACCATACGATCTTATCTCATTTCTCCGATAAGTCATCCAATTTCATTATCGCTAATAATCGGTGCTTTGATTTAGGTATTCAGCACAACAAAAGGTTTAGATTACAAGTTTACAAAGTATGCATATATTTATATATCGGAATTTGGATGACTCCCAACAAAATGATTGAAATAGCAGCTGAGCGCAAGGTTCCGGGTATTAACAGGTCGGACACTACCGACTAGAGCACTCTTACTTGTTTATATCGGTTGGAAGTGTTTACATGAATTTGAGTAGTTTATTTATAATAAAATTTTCTTTTTATTTTTCTTTCTCTTTCTGTTCTTGGCCCCGTCCGCCTCTATTTCCTGCCGTCCCATTTTTTGCAATGTTTGCATTTTTTGCAGGCCTTTGGGAGAAGCTGCCGTTGCGCACTCTTGAATTTGAGCTGGTGGCGCGCGGCATCGCCGAAGCATGTACGGTCCGGGTGCTCGACAAGGCTTCGGTCCCGATCATTAAGCTAACGGATCGTGAGACACAGGTGAAGGTCGACATATCGTTCAATATGCAGTCGGGCGTGCAATCAGCAGAGCTGATTAAACAATTCAAGCGCGACTATCCGGTATTGGGGAAGCTGGTGCTGGTGCTAAAGCAGTTTCTGCTGTTGCGCGATCTCAATGAGGTGTTCACCGGCGGCATCTCGTCGTACTCACTGATACTCATGTGTATTAGCTTCCTGCAACTGCATCCGCGTGGCATATACCATGACACGACGAATCTGGGCGTTCTATTGCTCGAGTTCTTTGAGCTATATGGACAGAGCTTTAACTATATAAATATTGGTATTTCGATTAAGAATGGCGGACGCTATATGCCCAAGGATGAACTGCAGCGGGACATGGTCGATGGTCACAGACCGTCATTGCTCTGCATTGAGGATCCCCTAACTCCCGGCAATGACATCGGACGCAGCAGCTACGGTGCCCTCCATGTCCGACAGGCCTTCCGATGCGCATTCAGTGTGATCAACAATGCTGTTAGCGAATCCAATCTTTGGGGCAACGATGTGCGCGAGACTTCCATATTGGGTGAGTGTTATATAAAACCCCATCCTCAATATGTTTATTTAATTCTTGACCATTTTGTATCGCTCCATGAATTAGGTCGAATTATTCACATTACCGATGACGTCATTGACTATCGCGAATGGATACGCGAAAACTTTGAATATCTAACGGCCATGGATCCGATGTCTTCGCTGCCCGCCTACACAAACGGCGCCGCCAAGTATGTGATCTTGCCCTCTGGTGCCGTAGTGCACCAGATATATCATCCGGTACTGCAGCCTCACACGCTGACGCAGACATATCATACGGCAGCTGTGGCGGCAGTGGCAGCTGCTGCCCAACAGCAACAGCAGCAGCAGCAACAACACCAGCAACACCAACAACAGCAACAGCAGCAGCAGCAACAACAGCAGCATCAGCTGCAGCCCCAGGGCCAGCTGGTTGGTAATCTAAACAATATGTCGGCGCTGCGCCATCGGCGAGGCAGCACCTCGTCGGCGGAGGATAGCGAGGACAGCAAAGACTGTGAGGTTGGCGATAGAGATAGAGAGTCGCTAACTGGTATCGGGCAGCAAGCTATGGAAATAATTGACATCACCGCCTCGCCGCCGAATGGACTGGATGTGCCAGCGATGCCAGTGACTGTACCCAAGCCGATCATGGTGGCGATCAGCAACAGCTCGTTGTCGGGCTCGTCGGTAATGCACACACCTACACGCCTAGATACATGATGAATGGCTGCCGGCCTCATGCAGCAGCAGCAGCAGCACCAGCAGCAGCAGCAGCAGCAGGCCGTCGGCTGTGCCATGCTGGCCGCAATTGCTCCCAATTCAAATGTCGCAACGCCACGTGCTCAATTGTTGTTGCGCACCAACGGCGGCGTCGCCGCCGGTGCAGCAACTGCGGCCAGCATGCCAGCCAAGCCACAGGCTCAGCCAAGCCAACATACATGTATATCTTCTTCACAACTACAACAGCCAGACATGGAGCAACTCCGAGATGCCCCGGCGGAAGTACTGGAGGATCAAGCAGTAAACAGCCATGTCTACACTGCAACCACCACCACCAGCCACGTCCAAGCCAGCTGCAACAACAACAACAGCACCATCATCAGCAGCACCAGCGGCGGCAACACTGCAACTCGAAGCTATAACCAACAGTCAGCGGGCCAGCGCAATCACTCCAATGCATATTACCGCCAGCCGCTCTATGTGCCGCCGCCGTTGCAGCAACAGCAGCAACAACAATTGACCAAATCCATTTCCAATACCCAGCAGAGCAGCTACAGCAGCCATCATGCCCAGCAGCAGCAGCAGCAACGGCCGCAGCATTTGCGGCTGTCCAGCAGCAATAGCAATAGTGGTAACACTGGCAGCGGTAGTTTTCAACAGCATCATCAACACCAACATCATCAGCAACAGCATCATCATCAGCAGCAGCAGCAACAGCAACAACATCATCTCCATCAGCAGCAACTGCAGCAGCAGCAGCAGCAGCAACAGCATCGTAGACATTTTCAATCAAACGCATCTAAAGTGGTAGGTTCACCCACAGTATCATCATCCTCCTGCACATCAGGAGCAGCAGCGAGTGCGCATAGCTGCAATAGCAGCAGCAGCAGCAACAGCAGCCATAGCGGCGGCCACAGCCGTTTGCAGCAAATGCGTGACACTCGTCTAGTTAACTCATCCTCCTCAATCATTTCCATATCATCTGAATCCTCAGTTGGCAGCTCAAGCTCGTCACCCCGTTCCCCACGCTGCGGTTCTGGTGGTGAATCCGCTGACTCGACTTCCGGTCCGGTGGGAACGGCAGAAGATCGCTGAAGAGGATGATCAAACTCAGTTCTAATTCCAATCCAGTTCAAGCAAGCGAATGAGAGGGATAGAAACAGATTTAGTCACAACCAGATAATAGAGAAAACAGATGGAAAGAGTGAGATAGCGAGAGATGGCAATAGTCCGTCATGTGCATTAATCTATTTAGCTGCGTGCGTTAAGAATATTATGAAAGTTATTTTTTTGTTTTTTTTTTTTTTGATAGTTTGAATAGCAGATTCACATTCGCCTTCACAATCATTCATTTATTGATTCATTTATATATATATACATAAAAAAAATATATATATATATATAAATATATACATATATATATATATATATAAATATATATATACATATATATACATATATACATATATATATATATATATATATGTGCATATAACCATGTATACGTATACATAATATTTATTGATGTATATGTAATTGCTTGTAGACATATCGCAGATGTACGCGTATGTAACTGTATATATTTATATATATATATACATATGTATATGTATATATAATACTTCTTTTTAGTAGCAATTTTGCATTTCAAGGTTCTTAATGAATATAACAAATTATATACTCAACCCAAAAAACCCTCCAAAAAAAGAGAAGAAGAAGAAAAAAATCAATAGATATCCCTTAACAAAAACTAATGGAAATAAGAGAAGAAAATCGCCATACACCCACACATATATATATGTATGTATATATATATGAAATTTATTGTAACTATAGCTGTATGTACTCTCCTCTCTCCTAATAGAAAAAGATTATTGCAAAAGATACAAATACATTCGATCCATTAGCAATCGGTGTATTGTACGTGTATTGCTGTCTCGCTTGCGCCTCTAACACACATACTCACACACACACACAAACATAAATCAACTTTCCTAAATACATAAATATATATGTATAATAATAGCATATATATATATATATATATATATATACATATATATATAATATATATATATACATATATATATATACATATATATATATAAATATATATATATATATACAGTTAGTCAACTTGACAATTTGCCCTATTTGTGCGCTAGTTGGTATTTCATTTTGTTTTTAAAATAAATATGAAAAAAACCACTAAAAAAAACTAAATTAAAAAATAAAAAATTCTATATATATATATATATGAATATATATTGAGTAAACAAAAAGGATATAAATATATAATATAAGATTATGTGAAGCGCAATGTGAAGTACGAAATTTAAGTACGTATATACATACACACACATATATATTATATTATTTTAATAACAATAATTGTATAGGATTATATAGTTATAAGACAACAACTAGGTGTTTTTTTTTTTTTGCTTTATTGTTTCCCTAGTTATAAAACAAACAAATCTTTTTTTTTTTAATGAATTACTTTGCTTAGAGCTTAAGTGCTGCATCAATAGGTTCGAATGAACCGAAAACAGAGAAATTGTTTAAAAATAATAGAATTGAAAATGTTTAACAAAAAAAAAAAAACATCAAGCAGCGGCAGCAGCGAAATCCACGCGCAAATATCACGCTAATATTATTAAGTGAGATTGCGCGGCTAAAGAGGAGAACCGGAGAAGAAACCCCTAACACTGAGAGAAAAGAAAGGAAATTAATATAAAAATTAATCTAATCTATGCATAGATCAATAGAAACTAGTAGCATTATGTAATTTCTATAGGCTCCACAAGAAAACAAGAAAAAAAAACTAAAAAAAAAAGAAAAACAAAAAAAAAATTTGTAATAAGCTGCATCTTTTTATTAATGCCTGAATGTTTTTATTGTCATTATTATTATTATTATTATTATTATTATTATAACTATTATTATTACTATCATTATTGAATATCCCTATTATGATTATTATATTTAAAAGTTCTGCACCTAAAACTAAAAAAAAAAAACAAAAAAATTGTACAAACACATTGCACGAGATGTGAAAATGCGATGTGTTTTGAAGCAAAACAAAAAAAAAGAAAACAACAAAACGAGATAAAACAAAAACCAAAACAAAAAGAAAAAGAAAAACCGACAAACCAACAACAAAACAAAAACAATTGTAAAATTATTCATTATCATATACTTACTATATGCATATATGCAATTCCTGCCATTTATTAGTGTACATGTACACATATTTATATATATATATATATATATGTGTGAATAATTTCCTGTTAGTTTATTCTGGCAAAAGATGCTCCCATTGGTCCCAGCTCTTCTATTCCCCTTATTTGAGTCTTAAGTCTTAAACGTACTGCCATTTTGAGAAAGGTTTTTAAAATCGACAAACGAAAAACGTGAAGGAGAAAGCGAGAAAGGAGTAAAAACATTTAGACTTTGTACATGTATAACATTTTTTAGGCTGTTCGTTTCATATTTTATTTATTTATTTTTTTGTTTATAGGAATTAGGAATTCAGAAATTTATAAGATATGGCAACCTTGTGCGTCGTCCTGGTGTGCGCCAGTCTTGGCTAGGTTTTCTCAACTGTCAACTGCAGAAATTAGATATTTAGCAGCCCCTTCCCTCCCACGAGCACAATCATTTCTCGATAGCAGCTGAGATAGCGGGAGAGAGAGAGTAGGAGAAAGAGCTTGCAACTTGGCAGCTGCTTTGAAGCCCACCTTACACCCAAACACAGCCACGGGCGCTTGCACGCACGCACACACATACATTGCAAGCAAACGAACAAATGTTAGAATGTCGAGAGCAAAACTAATAAGAATTATTAAATTTATGCACTCATCTGTTAAATATTGTGTATGTGTATGTATATACATATATATATATATATATATATATATATATATATATATATATATATATATATATATATATATATATATATATATATATATATATGAATACCATGTAGTTAATATATGAACTAATTGATAAATATGCAAGCGTACATACATATGTACATTCTTACATACCTATGACTGGAGTTGTGCGTGCGTGTGTAAAACAGTTGAAAGAAAAATGTTAGGTTAGGCTTAAGCTCTAAGACTTACAACCATACACACACACACACACATACATACATACATATGTTAGTAGCACACACACAGTCAGACATTCACAGGACGCATACTAGTTAAACATTATTAATATTAGTGTTGAGGTTATGACGTAAATTTTCCAATATCCGATCACTGTTTGCTTAGCCAAGTAAGTTGTAACATGTAAACGGTTTTTTTTATATACATACACACATTATATATATGACAGTGTATTTAATTTGTGTATTTTTCAAAGGCATACATATATATGTATATACATGTGTGTATGTATATCGATGTATAACTATCGGCTACAGCGATTGTTATGCACTCTGATTTATGCGATATTTGTAGCCAATCCAATATGAGCTACGACGATACGATACGATATATATATATATCTATGTATGCATGTATGTATGGTAAAAATTTATAGTTATTTAAGATGAATTCGTAACAAATTTATTATATGCATAAAACGTAAAATCAACTGATGTGTAATGTATACCTAGCAAATTGATGCGTAAGACGAATAACGATCATTATGTAAATGATGATGATGATAATGATGAAGTGACAGCCGTTGCATTAGCAACCGCCTAATAAATGCCGTGTTCTATGCACGCAAAGCAAAAAACAATATGTCTGGGTATGTATTATCTGTCTGCAGGATGTTGGCCTGTTCACCACTTGATGTAGGTGAACTTGAAGGTCTTGGGGTCGCTGGCCTCGCACACGTACAGCATCAATATCTTGCAGTTGGCATCGTTGATCAGCTCCCGTGTGCCGAACATGTGCACGCAGTTTTCGTTGCCGCCGTAGTTGTCGGGCATCTGCTTGGGTCCGTTCCAGGGGGCGTAGGTCATGGGGCGGCCCGTGGAGAGCCAGTAGAAGGCGCCTTCGGTGCCGAGATCATTGCCCGAGATCCAGAAGTAATCGTTGTTCTTGAATCCCTTGGCCTTGATGTACTTGACCAGTGCCTCCATTTCCGGTTTGTCCTCAATCGAGGCCAAGTGGGCGTTCATCATCCGGCAGGATGCCGCTGCCTGGAACCAGTTCACCTTGTTCATCGGCTCGATATAGTAGTAGTTATCGCCAATCCGGATAAACGGGGTAGTGTCAATGTCCGAGGGTATGCCTATCGAGTGTTCAAGAATGTGAAACGGAATCGTATGGAACAGGAATTAACCGTTAGCTCACCATTGTAAACCTCGGTGCGATAATTGGTGAAGATATTGACATCCGGCAGATAGGTAAGTGCCGGCGCCATAAAGCTGCACAGGATCAGCAGACGCAACAGGATGAAATACTTTAGGCTGTCGAACTGCATCTTCATCTATTGGAATGACTCTGGGCAACTGTCGGTAACTCTTGTCGCCCTGCAGCTTTTATACGTTACCTGCCCAATTCGCCATTCCAGGCGCAATCTCGGTCTGCATTGGCAGCTGCATTCCACAGAACAGCTGCACAAACTTTTCGACTGAAATCGAACCAATCACGAGTCACGCATCACAAATATGTGATCTATCACTAACTATACCTAGATTAGGCCATTGAAATGTAACGTTAGCTATATTTATGTTCCCTAATGCATGGACAGGGTATAATGGATTTCTGACAGTGCATGTAACAGGCAGAAGGAGGTGTGCAGACATATATATTCCTGACCGAGACGACGAACCGTTAGAGGCGTAACATTATATATATATTATACTCGGTTCTTTGAATTGGAGTTCTTCAGTTACAAGTTAACTATCTAAGTTTCTGCCAAGAATACCAGCGCAAAGTTCAGGATATTTCCTAGTCGGGCACTCCCAACTGGAGCACTCAAATATGTATTTACTTAGGTTTACTTCCTAATCCACATTAACATGGCATATATATACTTTAAACTGACTTTATACACTTCGATTCTAACTTTTTCTATTCAAATACCCTGTAAATTTGCTCAATAGATGGAGTGCTATCAAATTGTACATATTAAAGAAATATTTATATAAAATATATATATATATATATATATATATATATATATATATATATATATATATATATATATATATATATATATATATATATATATATATATATATATATATATATATATATATATATATATATATATATATATGCTATTCTATTTCCACGCATTTTTGAGACATGTATATTTTAGAAGAAAAGTCATTGTAGCTACTGCTCTTCTTTTGGCTTCTCAAAAATTCAGCTTAAAAACTTGAAGTCTTATGTGGTGAATAAATGTTAGTGTAATTTCGTTCAAGCACGTGTTATCGTGTTATCGAACATCGCGAGCTGGCAAAGTCTAATTTTGAAGCAAACAAACAGCAATTGCTAAGTCAGAGACGTACAAAGACGTAGCTCGCAAACGCGATGAGCGTATTATTTGAGTTCAGAAAGAGTTGACTGGCTGGTTTCGCTTCCCAGTCGAAAAGCAACAAGCGGCGCAGGCGCCAAAGAGTTAGCCAGTCAGAAGCGAGGTCTGGCGAAGAGCAGCAGTAGCAGCAGCAGCAAATAAAGTGAGCGTCACTGAACAAACGAGGAAAAAATGCCAACCGACGCATCGTTGCTATTCCTATTGGGCCTTGCGATGGCGACACCTGGCGGCGCAGCGGGTAACTTACAAATTTCACTTTGTTAAAAGTCCCATTTTAAATTTGTGTTCATTGGCAGCGGCTCACCCCGCCATACGGCCGCAGTCGCAGCGCGGCATTATCTTTCCCAAGGAGACCTTTGACGAATGCTTTGTGGATGATGCGCAAAAGATGCCAGGTAGCTGTAAATTGTTGCAGGACTGCCCCGCTGCCTTAAAGCAATCAATTCCCAAGACCTGTTATTTTGTCAAATTTGATCAGTACGTATGTTGCTCCAACATTAGTTATTCAAATGGCACACAGGTGGCGCCAACAACACTGAAGCCGCCTACACAACGGAGAAGCGTCCGAGGTGCGTATCAAATATATACGTTGAAAACAAGTTGCTCACAGACGAAGAGTCTTATTTTACAGCTTGCGAGGAATCTGGGTACATCACCGTCTCTGTTGTCAATGGCCGTGCCACCGTATACCGAGAGTTTCCGTTCATGGTCGCCCTCGGTTGGCGCTCAAGCTTCGATGAAAGCATTCACTATCGCTGCGGAGGCAGTCTCATAGCATCCAAGTTTGTGCTCACAGCGGCGCACTGCATCGACTTTGGCGGACAGGTGCCCGTAACGGTGCGACTGGGCGGTGACAATCTAACCATGGGCATGGGCATCGAAAATCAAATCCGGCGCATATTTATGCATCCTGCTTACAATGAGAAAACCGCCTACAATGACATCGCGCTGCTGGAGCTGGAAATGAATGCGCCGCCAAGCTTGGTTCCCGTCTGCCTTTGGCAGCATGCGAAACTGGCAGAGAAGGAGCTAACAGCCGTTGGCTACGGACAGATCAGCTTCACGGGCCTCTCCTCCTCGCAGCTGCTCAAGGTCGATCTGCAGCACATCAGCGACGACCTGTGCCAAGACTACTACACACGCGAACTGCTCGCCGAGGGCTTGGCTGCCAGTCAGCTGTGTGCAGGCGACACCAAAGGCAAGGGCGACACCTGCCAGGGTGATTCCGGTGGCCCTCTGCTCATGAGATCCGATTCGACATGGTATCTGGTGGGCGTCACGTCGCTAGGGCAGGGCTGTGCCACCGGACCGCCCAGCATCTATACGCGCGTCTCCAGCTACCTCGACTGGATTGAGAGCGTTGTTTGGCCCGAACCCGAAGAGCAGACAGTGGATCCCCATTTCGATCTGCGTATTTCCTTCTGAGCCAGGTCACAGTTCGTCCAGTAAATTCCCAAGTTCAATCGGCGGGAATCCACCGCTGATTCAGCTTATTTCAAATATTACTCATGCGTTAAGCTTAGGCTTCACCCATCAATCAAATCAACTTGACTTATTATTATTATTTTGTTTAGATCGTGGACTGTTTTATAAGCTAGTTAATGCCTATTAAATATGAATTTATTTATGATGTTCTATATTATTTTACTTTATTTTTTTCGATTCGATTATCTTATATATAAATATGTATTTTATATTTATTTATTTTTTTATAATGCTCTAATTTATTTATTGTTATTATTCCACAAATAAAATTAAAATTAAAAGTATTTTCTGAGTACATTTATTTGTTTATGTAAGTGTGTATATAGTCAGTCCCCAGGGTGTATTTTCACGGTATGTGGCACAGCTTCCTTCCGAATTTTCCTGAAGCCTACTTTCAGGTGCTTCCAAATATATCCAAAGTATGCTTTACGAACAATCTGAAAAATAAAAAATATTAGATATTCATATATAATATAAAAAATAAATTCTGAATAACTACAAATCAAAGTGGAGTGGATTACCATAAGTAAATTCATATTTAATTAACACTTCCCCAAGGCAGCTCACGATGTAATTTGAATAATTGATGATGAGGCATGTGATTGGATTCGATTGCGGCTTACTGAATATGGGAGGCAGCTGTAGCCTGCCTCAGAAGAAAATACGCGGATCGAAATGGGGATCCACTGTCTGCACGTCGGATTCGTGCCAGACAACGCTCTCAATCCAGTCGAGGTAGCTGGAGACGCGCGTATAGATGCTGGGCGGTCCGGTGGCACAGCCGTGACCTAGCGACGTGACGCCCACCACATACCATGTCAAATCGGTTCTCATGAGCAGAGGGCCACCGGAATCACCCTGGCAGGTGTCGCCCTTGCCTTTGGTGTCGCCTGCACACAGCTGACTGGCAGCCAAGCCCTCGGCGAGCAGTTCGCGTGTGTAGTAGTCTTGGCACAGGTCGTCGCTGATGTGCTGCAGATCGACCTTGAGCAGCTGCGAGGAGGAGAGACCCGTGAAGCTGATCTGTCCGTAGCCAACGGCTGTTAGCTCCTCCTCTGCCAGTTTCGCATGCTGCCAAAGACAGACGGGAACCAAGCTTGGCGGCGCATTCATTTCCAGCTCCAGCAGCGCGATGTCATTGTAGGCGGTTTTCTCATTGTAAGCAGGATGCATAAATATGCGCCGGATTTGATTTTCGATGCCCATGCCCATGGTTAGATTGTCACCGCCCAGTCGCACCGTTACGGGCACCTGTCCGCCAAAGTCGATGCAGTGCGCCGCTGTGAGCACAAACTTGGATGCTATGAGACTGCCTCCGCAACGATAGTGAATGCTTTCATCGAAGCTTGAGCGCCAGCCGAGGGCGACCATGAAGGGAAACTCTCGGTATTCAGTGGGTGTGCCATCCGAAACACTGGGACGAGCACGACTATAATCGCAACCTGCAAAGCATGACTTTTCGACTGTGAGTCACAGGTTGTAGATGTATCTATTTGAAATGCACCTTTAATTCTGATCCGCGTAACAGGTGGCGGACAACATACGTACTGCTTGGAATTCTTAACATAACAGTTCATGGGTATTGGGTGCCATAAGGCGGCGGGGCAATCCTCCAGTAATTTACAGCTACCTGTCATCACTTGATATTTATCCACAAAGCATCTGTAAAAGATTGCCTCGGGAGAGATAACGCGCTGCGTCTCAGTCACTGCCAAATGAAGGATATTCAAATTTAAAATGGGACTCTTAAGCAAGTTTAGCTTACCTGGTGCGCCGCTAGGTGTCGCCATCGCGAGGCCCAATAGGAATAGAAACGATCGGTCGTCCATTTTTTCCCTTTTTTGTCGGTGTTAGCTTTGTTTGCTGCAGCGTCGTTTATTGATTACCAACTGGGAAGCGAAACCAGCAAGTTTACCTGTTTTGAACAAATCACATTCTCATTGCTTTTGCGTGTCATGTCTCTGGTTTAATTATTGTTGTTTGTTTGCTTCATAATAAGACTTTGCCTACTAGCGATGTTCAATAGTATTTACTTGAAAGTTCAGCGATTCGTGACTGGTTTTTTGTTAAGAGCAATTATGAATTGAATACATAAAATATCTTACATTAATGCTAGATGCTGGTTATTTCGCGCAAAATCTTTTTAGCGCCATCTGTTGTTACTTTCGTGCTTACTTATTTTGAATAGATGTGTGACTATCGATTATTTTAGCTTTGGCGCCTATTCTTATGAAAGCTTTTTATATTTGCCAATCAAATCACACATTTTACTTAAAACTAAAAAAATTTTAAATAATTCGATTTGTTGTTAGTTAGGCAAATGTAATTTATATATTAAACAGTATTATAAATATGCCGCAAACTAGTTGCGAAAGATATGGCATCGATACTTACTCGATATATTGCGTTATGGCTATCGATATAGCAGTTCGGCCGCGAATGCCAACGACAATTTAGTTGAAAACAATTCATTGAAAGAATCGGACGTGGGGTGTGTTGCGCGAGCTTTTGTTTTGTATTCGACTCGCAGCCGGCATTTTACGCGCGTACTCCGTATATTTACATTGTAAGCGACGCGCGCAACAGGACGTAAACAACGGTAAAAATTTATTAAAAATAGACGCGCGTGCATGCGTAATTTAATACCCAAACACACACACACAGTCACAGGGAGATGGGACAAGAATCGTGTGTGCGTGCTGTTTATATACTTGGTGTTTTTTTTGTTGTTTTTTGGTTTTAGTGCAATTTTTCCAAGTGTACTTGTCTATCCATCTACTTGTGGCTGCGTGTGTATGCTCGTGCACTAAACAATTGTTCCAATTTGAATAGCGATCTCTGAAGGTAAACCAGCTGCTCGTTTAGCTGGTTTTTTAGCTGTGACTTTTAACTGTTTATTGTTTTTTTTTTTTAACGACAACAAAATATACAAATAATTCAAGTGCAACCCTTTTTTTAATATTTGTTGACGTCATTTGCGCAATAATTGTATATTTAATGAATCATCTCTTCTAATGCTGCTCTCGCTCTCTGAAATCTCACGAACTGTCAATTAGTTTTTTTTTGTTGCCATATAAAATTCTCGATCAAGTTCAATGCTGTTGGCCATGACGTCATCTGAGTGAAACTTTTTGTCATGAGCTCATTGGCTAAATTCTGAATACAGTTCAAACTTGCTTATGACTAAAGTTACAAGCGATGTTTCCGGCACATTAACAAACAATAATAATAACAAGAACAACAACAACAACCTGTAGTAGTTGTAGTAGAATAAGAACAATTTGTAACCACAGCGATCGATTTTGAGGCACAGCCGTCCGTCGCTCTTATCAGTTGATAATGAGAAATTGCTCAAGGCACACGATAAGATAAGATACAAATATGTAGATAAAAACATTCACACACACATGCTGTAATATATAGTGACATTTCGTATACCCTGTATTTACATAGCAATATGGAGCATGCCAATGTTGCAATCTTCGCATAGAACTATAAAGATTTACAGTTTTCAAGCCATTGCTAGTTACAGTTATAAAGTGACTGTAAACACAAGGCCATAGACTATGTGCGCTGCATCAGCTTTTATTAGCTTCGATACGCTCCCGCCTCGCATGTGCAGTTTGCGAGTCATTGCTTGCCACAGTTTGAGAGTGATTGATAAACTTCTTATATTTTCTATTCATATTTTGCGCAGAGTACAAATTGAACAAGTTTCAGCTAGAAAAGAAAACCTGTTGAAAAAAACAAGAAAAATAATAAAAAAAAACTACAAAAAAGAAGAACAACAATTAGCAGCAGCAGCAACAGGTGAGTGTAAAAGCGGGCTATTATTTTTATTTTTTGAGTGTCAAGCTGCTGGTATGTGGTGCGGTGTGAGGTAGGTTGGCAGTCGCCCACAATTGACTGTACTTTCACTTGAAGTAACGGTAATATTTTTGCTAGTTTATTGTTGCTAAAAAACGCGACCAAATCGCACGCGTTTTAGACGCTGCAAGACATATCGGATCAGAGATACATATTAATAAAATGTACACTTGCCAGAAAAACTATGCGTACAGGCCTAATGAGCGACTTTGATAGAGAATAAATATGATAAATAATAGTATATTTATCAATATTATATTTTTTAATGAAAAACAATTTAATAATACACATTTATCAACAATTTTTTTTTTATAATATTAAACAGTTTTTTTTTTATATTTAAAATAAGAAAAAAACAACGAAAATTCACTTAGAAAAAGTATGCGTACAAACTAACAACCCATTGTTCTTAATCGTCCTGTGAAGCTTTTAGTACCGTTACATAGCATATTATGGTAAAGAAAGTATTAAAGGATGTCAATCACGTGTTGGTTTGCAAATTTTGTCATTAAGTTGATAGATTTCGCCATGGGCAGAAAACTAAAAGAGATTGATCCCGATCTGACGAAACTCATCGTAAAATTACGCGATGAATGGAAATCTTGCAGAGAAATTGGCGAAATTGTTGGTAGAACTCATTCTTCTGTCCAAAGAGTAGTCAATAACTTTAATTTGACTGGCTCAGTTAAGTCAAAGCCACGCTCGGGAAGGCCCTCAAAGCTGACCGATAGAGAGAAGAGGGACGTGCTGAAGACGGTGCTGCTAAACCCTGGATTAACTGCATCAAAGATTAATCAAGAAGTTAAACAGAAGTACAAGAAAGAGCTTCACGAAGACAGCATAAGAAAATTTTGAAAGAAAAATGAAATAAATGCCCGTGTTGCTCGACGAAAGCCGGTCATCTCTGAGCCAAATAAAATCAAGCGGCTGGATTTCGCTAGAAAATACTTGGAAGTCAGTCCAGACTATTGGAACCAAGTAATTTTTAGTGATGAGAGCAAATTTTGTATATTTGGAGTCAAGGGGAGAAAGCTTGTGTGGCGAAAGAGGGGCACAGCGTTCGAAGTCCAAAATCTAGCTCCAACTGTAAAGCACGGCGGAGGTGGCGTAATGGTGTGGGGGTGTATGGCAGCAAGTGGAGTGGGCAATTTGGTTTTTATTGAGTCCACAATGAACCATATGGATTACCTCCATATATTGAAAACCAATTTGCACCAAAGCGCCAGACAATTGGGTCTTGGAGAGGACTTTGTCTTCCAACAGGACAATGACCCCAAACACACAGCCCACAATGTCAAGCTCTGGTTGCTCTACAACACTAGACACCAGCTTCATTCGCCTCCCCAGTCACCGGACCTTAATCCCATAGAGCATTTATGGGATTTTTTGGAGCGCAGGATCAGAGAGCGAATAATTACATCAAAGGACATGGTCAAATCGGTTCTGATGGAGGAATGGGTAAAAATTCCGGTAGATTTCACCCGGAAATCGGTGGCATCGATGCCAAAACGGTTGGAAGAGACCAAGAAGCGAAAGGGGTATCCAACCTCATATTAATTTTGCAAATTCTCATTAAAAAAAGTTATTTTTCTTTTGTTTTTTAGTCTGTACGCATACTTTTTCTAAGTAAATTTTCGTTGTTTTTTTCTTATTTTAAATATAAAAAAAAAACTGTTTGATATTATAAAACAAAAATTGTTGATAAATGTGTGTTATTAAATTGTTTTTCATTAAAAAATATAATATTGATAAATATACTATTATTTATCATATTTATTCTCTATCAAAGTCGCTCATTAGGCCTGTACGCATAGTTTTTCTGGCAAGTGTATATTATTCTGCTATATATACATATATATATATATATATATATATATATATATATATATATATATATATATATTTGTATATGTATATAAAATTAACTTTTGGCTGTTGCACTTCATCCAAACAGCAAGGCGACTAAAAACGCTAGCGTTTTTAAACGCCTCGCTTAAAGTAAATTCTGAACGGAAATCCAAACGACTTCAATATAAACATATGTATATATATTATAAATGCAAGTAGTAATGTGCATTAATTTGTATACAAATTTTGACCTGCATTTCAAATTTTGAACAAGGTCTTTTTTTTGGATGGTTTTCATGGAGCGAACGAGCTAGAAAATGATCTCATTTTGCTGGCAATTTAAGCTAAAAATTTGCGCAAAACAAGAGAGGGAGAAAGACAGCGAGAGGGAGAGAGAGAAACATAAATTAAATTGTTTATTTAACACGAATGTCGATTTACAGCTGAAATATTGATCCATTAACGTTCAACAGATATATATATATATATATATATAGATATATATATTTCTAAAAAATAAATATATATAAACTTCTTAAAATATATATTATTTATTTGTTATTATTATTAATTTATATTTAAAAAAATATATAATATTATTAAATAAAATATATAAATAAATTAAATAAGTAAATAAACAATAAATCAATAAATAATACAAAAAAATGTAATTAATCTAAATTTTAATTTAAATCTAAATTTAATTTAATCTAAAATTTAAAAAAATTACAAAATTAAATAAAGTTTACAAATAAATAAATAAAAAAAATTAATTAACAAATAATATGAAATCAAATAAAATATTCAATGTATATAAAAAATAAAGTAAAACAATAAAAAAAAATTATAAACTTTTTATGAATTTATTTTCTAAACAAGTTTTCTTTTTTTAATAAATAATAATAATAAAAATGTTAAATATATTAGGAATATTTGATCCTTATTTTTTTATTCTAACAGACTTTTACTTAAGTTAATGAAAATTGACTGCAAATTGAATGCGAAGCTGAGAAGTCGCTGGTGAAGCGTGAGACATGAAAGTTGACTTAGATCGGATTGAAAGAAGCAAATTGAATTGAAAGAGAGTAGAAAGTCAAGCAAAAAGAAAGTGATTGCGAATAAAGCAATCGAAGAGAAGTAAAATAAGTAAGAGAAATAAATGAAATAAAATAAATAAATGAAATAGATCCCAAAGCCAACTCGAGCAATGCTGCGAGCTGCCGGCTATTTGAATCAAATTGATTTCTGCTCGCGAGTTTTCACTGTACAGTGAGGCGTCGCATAGATAGTACTGTATATGCATGTATATATATATATATATGTATACATGTAGATATATATATATCTATATCTGTATCAAGTACTCTTATATACTCTCGAAATATTCTCTTTGATTTTGTACGCGGAATATGTTTCTTTTCTTTCAAATATGAATTTCTGTCTACACCTTTAGACGTATATTTTGAAACACATTTCATTTGATTTTACTTTTTGGTTTTGTTTTTTGCTTTGGGCCATCTGCGGTTCATTCAACTTGAGCGCTTTTGGCCAATTGCGTTGGCTTTGCTTTTAAAAATAATTTCAACTGTTTAGTCTTTTGTACTTTTAGTTTTCTTCTAAGGAAAAGACAAGAGTCAATTAGTTGTGGTATATATATATATATATATATATATATATTCCCTTATTTGTCTAATGAGCTCTTCAGAATTGTTGACACATTCATAGTGTTCATTAAAATAGTACTGCTGCTCCACACCAAATAAAAAATATAAATGAAAATAAAAATGAAAAAAAAAATTAAAAAAAAAAAAATTTTTTTTAAAAATTTATTTTTTTTAAAAAACTAAAAAAAAATTAAAAAAAAATTTTTAAAAATTATTAAAAAAAAATTTTAAAAATGTTTAAAAATCCAGTTACTTTTGGCCAAAATTCATTTGCTTTAGATTTGATTTTAGAGATATCAGCCGTTCATAGAAATGGTATCTATAAGAAGTTGAAAAAAAATATATATATATAAATAACAATAATAAATTAAAAAGTAAGTGTAATTAATTATGTTTAATTTTATAGTAAACAATATCTTCAGCAATTTTGGAGCTGCAGGCGCAAGACTCCTTTAATTTTTTTATTATTATTAAGAAAAAAAAGTTTAGTTTGTTTTTGAGTCAGTGTACGGGTATTATGCAGTCAGTGGGACTCAGCTTGTTTGCTTTTATTTTCGCCTGTTTGCGCTTTGGCTGAAGTTTCCTTCGTGTTTTTTATTTTACATCTTTCGTGGGTCGGGAGGGCATGCGTGAGCTGCAATTACTGTAAATTGATATGGAATATATATAATGCATATATGCGGCATGTGTGTGTGAGTGTGTGTGTGTGTGTGTGTGTAAGTGTAACCTCATTCGCGTGGCGACAATCAAATGCAATTTGAGATTAGCGGCACAAAGGGGCCTCTGGCTCAAGGTTCGGTGAACCGGGGAGCGGAACTGGAACTGGCACTGGAACTGGAGCTGGCAAAGAGCGTTGAAAGTTGTTATGGCATTAGAATTAAATTATAGCTTAAAGAAAGAGCCTTGAGTAAGCGGCAAACGTGTGCTTGATTGAGCTCGGCCTCCTGCTTAGCGTTTGCTCATATGGAATCAGGCTAAGTCATATTTTGACAAGCTATAAATAGAAATGCAAGTTGGATGGATTCATTCAGTTCCACTTTGACCAATTATAGGGCTAAAAACTACTACAAATTCAGCAATACGAAATTGGGTGCCATTTCGTAATTAAGTGGGTCATAATATGACCCGCCCACACCCTGCAATGTGCAATGCTGGCTGGCGACTAGAAAGGGAAAGTCATATCCAAGAATGCCCTATTAGTTCGTTGCGACGGGGTGGGTTGGTGGTTGCCATGGCCGGCAATGTGGCCCAGTTTGTTGTGGTCATAAAACTGTCAGTTCGACCGTGCGCTACGTCGTCTTACGTCTTGATTTATGCTGCAGAGCCCCAACTGTGTGAAACAACTAAACGCATTGCAAACACGCCTAATCGACTCTCTAATACTCGTTCAAGAGACAAAACTTGACGCAATTACCATCTACTTTAGAGTTCTATACGGCCCAGCTCCACAGCTCTGACAGCTCTGTGCTTTTACTATCCAGAACTGCTATATTCGAGTCTATATATATTCAACGCAATTTTTGCCACAGATCCAATATACTCTTTTCACAGTAACGTGAACGAGCATATAAACGCATCGCGCATCGCGCATCGCATGCACGAAGCCCATCAGACAAGCTCTGCAGACCTATGACTAGGGCTGGGTGTGAGTGGAGCTGTCGGCTAACTTCCAAGACATTTAAAGTGCGAACAAGCGAAAGCCCCGTTACTCGAATACCCTATTCATTTGCTAAAGTGCAAGTCGGAGAGCTCGATTGACTCATGAATTGCTCATAAATTGTGAAACATATTTAACAGATTAGATAAATGCTGCCTTCTATATATTTATATATATATAGATATGATGTATATAGCGCATAGCATAGTTCTTAAAGTGAATGAATTCGTTTATATTCGCAGCTGATATCATCGAAAAACCTTC
Organism: Drosophila eohydei; assembly: GCA_035045825.1. Taxonomy (NCBI): domain Eukaryota; kingdom Metazoa; phylum Arthropoda; class Insecta; order Diptera; family Drosophilidae; genus Drosophila; species Drosophila eohydei. Next base: position 3,044,073 of record JAWNOT010000036.1, on the reverse strand, counting down.
TTGCGATTTGACTTGACTAAAATTCTGGAAAGTAGATAAGTTTTATTTCTGTTCTATTAAGATCTATGATTTGCGGTTTATATATTGTGATACATGATCCATATATTATGATCCATGATCCACATATTGGGATCTATAGTCTGTGTATTATGATCTATGATCTTCTATATCTATGATCTATGATCTATGATCTCTGATCTATGATCTATGATCTATGATCAATGATCTATGATCTATGATCTATGATCAATGATCTATGATCTATGATCTATGATCTATGATCTATGATCTATGATCTATGATCTATGATCTATGATCAATGATCTATGATCTATGATCTATGATCTATGATCTATGATCTTCTATATCTATGATCTATGATCTATGATCTCTGATCTATGATCTATGATCTATGATCTATGATCTTCTATATCTATGATCTATGATCTATCATTTTTGATCTGTGATCTATGATCTATGATCTTCTATATCTATGATCTATGATCTATCATCTTTGATCTGTGATCTATGATCAATGATCTATGATCTATGATCTATGATCTATGATCAATGATCTATGATCTATGATCTATGATCTATGATCTATGATCTATGATCTATGATCTATGATCTATGATCAATGATCTATGATCTGTGATCTATGATCTTCTATATCTATGATCAATGATCTATCATCTTTGATCTGTGATCTATGATCAATGATCTATGATCTATGATCTATGATCTATGATCAATGATCTATGATCTATGATCTATGATCTATGATCTATGATCTATGATCTATGATCTATGATCTATGATCAATGATCTATGATCTATGATCTATGATCTATGATCAATGATCTATGATCTATGATCAATGATCTATGATCTATGATCTATGATCTATGATCTATGATCTATGATCTATGATCTATCATCTTTGATCTATGATCTATGATCTATGATCTATGATCTACGATCTATATATTATGATTTATATTATATGTTTTACCCACTTTAAAGTCTGAGCACTGAGTAGAAAACAAACCCATTTAAGAGTTTCTCTTTGTCTCTCTCTTTCCCTCTCTCGCTCTCTTCATCTGTGACATCACTTATGGAAAGGGTATATGTTATTCGACCATAGCCCATGCCGCTGCCAAGAGGGCAGTTATTTAAGGGCGGGTAGTTAGGGGGCGGTCGTCGTGCAATTAGCTTTCAAGTGAGGCCCACGCAATGTGTGTCAAATTCCTATGGGCAACGAGTGAAAAGTGTTAAGTGAATGGGGAGCGCGGGAGCAATGGGCCCAGAGGGCCCCCATAACTGCATTTAACGCAGTTTTTATTGATCCGCTCCATGGAATCATTGATATGAACGCTGGCCATCTGTGCAGATGACGCATTCGCTAAGCATTTCGTGACGAAATATTCGAACTAGAATCCAAAAACTAAACACAACACGCAATCGGTGCCATCCAATGTCCAGAGCAGCAAATTATAATGTTCTCTATCTTCATCATCATCATCATCTGGAACGCATCTGATCAGTCGCCCACTCAGCTCGTTTTGTGTCAAGTTTTTGTTTGGCTTTGGGCGCCAAATTTATTACTAAAGCCAAATAAAATCGAGATGATAAAAATCCCATCGAGTTCCATCTGCGCCTCATTTTCAACTCAATCGAGTCAATTTGGCGTAGCAAAAACTGAAAGCAAATGTATCTAAACGGAACGAGAGATATCTCGGAGGTGTCTGATGAGAGAAATATATATATATATATATATATATATAAATATATATATCGTATATATACAACATATATCTATAAACGCTTGACTATCCGAAAAGCTCGTCTATTTGGCACGTTTTCGGGTTTTGCGCAAGAATTTATCAAACATATCTCTAGACAGACTGTCGACCCAGAGATCTGATATGCGATTCATATATTTTAATATCGTAAATGGACAAGTTTGAAATGTCTTAAAAGAGAACTTCATGTACTGAATATCGTAAATGGATGACAAGGTTAAGCTGTTTAGAAAACTCTACAAAAGCTAAGATCTTAAATAGAATATCGTAAAGGGATGGCAAGAGAACTTCATGTACTGAATATCGTAAATGGATGACAAGGTTAAGCTGTTTAGAAAACTCTACAAAAACTAAGATCTTAAATAGAATATCGTAAAGGGATGGCAAGAGAACTTCATGTACTGAATATCGTAAATGGATGACAAGGTTAAGCTGTTTAGAAAACTCTACAAAAGCTAAGATCTTAAATAGAATATCGTAAAGGAATGGCAAGGATATGCAGCAGGATGCTCATATATTGAATATCGTAAATGGGTAACCATATAAATCAGAATGTCTATTTACATATTGAATGCCGTAAATGGTCAACTTTTGTTGAATGACGAAATATCGTAAATGGAAATAATGATACAAAAAGTACATTAAATTGCTGAAAGATCTGAATGTCGTAAATGGGCAGCAAAGGTAGTTGGAAATAGATAGAATATACAGAAAGATCTTAACGTATTCAATGTCGTAAATGGGCAGCAGGAATAACAGGAAACTGCATTAGGCATGGGAAATAGCATTCCATATTGAATATCGTAAATTGGCAAGAAAGGCATTAAGATACCGAATGATATGTGTGTATTTAATATCGTATACGATTAAAAACGGTAGTCAGAAACTGACAGTGGCTACAGAAACATCTTCACACAGTGAATATCGTAAATGCGGTATGGTTTGCAAATATTGAATATCGTAAATGGGCCAGAAATACAGTCTGATACTGCAGTAAGCATTAAGATACAAAAAGATCTGTGCATTGAATATCGTAAACGATCAAATAATAACTTCACACAGTGAATACCGTAAGTGAGCAACAAGTTTTACTTCTAAGAAATGGTTTTTAATTAGCTTCAGTAAACGCTAAATTTAAATACGAATTTTTATTTTTATTTTTGCACAGTGTACTCACAATTGAGAACTGTACTTTGGCTCTAAAGCAAATTATATCAATTTATTATAGTTTGAATTTGACTTGACTTGCAAAGCGGAGGAGGAAGACGGGGCAGAGCGACCTTTGTTTTTGCCAAATTGCCCGTGAACCCTTGACTGCGAATCGCAATTGAATTTTGAATCGAGGAGGCGGGCGAATTGGGGCATTCGTGAATCTGGGAGCACGTACTCAGGCCTGGTTAATTGAATCATTTGACGCTTGGGGCGCCACGTAGTGTGCGATATGCAAATGTGAATAACTATTCAAATCGTTATTCTAGCTGCTTTTCAAGTACATTTTCGTCAGCGGAATCGAATCGAATCAGAGTCAAGAATCAACAGCTGACCACGCTGAAGTGCCCCAGCAATGTCGATGACAATGATGCTGATGCTGATGCTGATGCCGACGATGACGACAGCGCCACTCAAATTAAATTGAGGCTCAGTTCTTGCTCATATTTGATCACTAAAGCTCGCTTCCAGCGTGTTCTCGTTTTATTTATTTATCTTTTTTTTTTTTTTTCATTTTCTAAAATGTTTTTTATCAGCAAAACAAGCTGCAAATGTAAGCGCTGGATTGCTCTGACTGCTCTCGCTCATGAACTGAAAACGGGTATACTGGCTTTCTAGACAGGTCAGATTGGATATATTGAACAGATTGAACTAAGAATTTTCCACTTGGGATCTTTATGATCTTTGACTTGATTTTTTGATCAACAGATCGCTTCATTACTTGATCACTTGATCACCTGATCGCTTGATCTCTTCATCACTTCATCACTTGATCTCTTGATCACTTGTTCATTTCTTCACTTGATCTCTTTAGACTCTGTAGACCTGTCAATGATGTACTTTTTTGAGCTGTTTAACGAGTATTAAGCAGTTGGAGCCTTCTTGTTATCTAGAACTGAGGCATTCCAGCTTAAGATTTGCTTTAGCATAAGCTGCTTAACTGAATATCTTAAAAACTAAAGTCTTCCTTTCAGATGAGTCATAGCTGAATTAAGACTCAGAACTTGAATTTATTAAGCAGCAATTTACATTAGTTAGCACAAAGAAATGATTTATCTAGCATCGAGCATTGTTATATGACGTCATATAGATCGATAAACGAGAACTCAAAGATTGTTCATAAAATGGAAAACTTTATTTAGCTATCGTTGTTTATTGTGTATATCTATCCAGATATTCTTTATATTTATTTATATAGTAAGATATTTAGATATTCTATCTATATCCTCTTCGATCTTAGCAATGCTGAAACTGCTAGAAAATATCAAAGTTTTCGACCGATTCTCACTCTATGCTCAGAACGATCAATGCCTGGTTTCATGATACTAAAAACATGTTTGGGGTACAAGTTTTTGGAGGTTGTTCCAGCGCGAGGTTTTTACAAAAGTTTTTAATTTGATATAAAATAAAAGTTTGAGCAACAATGTCGAGCGTTGAGAACGACCTTCAAAGAGCGCAGTCAACACTTGAAGTGGAAAGATATTACGAATCTTTGCCAGGCTAAAAACTGTGAGGAACTGTGCTAACCCGACTGCCTAATGCTCGTTCAGCTGCTAAGCAGCTATATTATATGATATATGTGAGCCCAGCTGACAGCCCATATACCCCATTGCTCACCGCTGTGAGCGAGCATTGAAAGGCTTTGCGCTGAGCCAACTAATTGCTGCATTATTTGAGTTGATTTGTTTAGTGTAATTAGACAACGAGGCGAACGTGTGATGAATTTAAATATTTCTAGCCGATTTCTGGTCACACTTAGACCTATATACATATATATCTATATATGTTTCATTGTGCGCACGCTGTAATCATAGTGGCTATTGAAGGCAGCAGCTAATGAGTCACGTTGAGCTCGATTGAACTTTTTATGGGTAATTAACAGTTGCTCGTTGTTGTTGCTAGTTGTTGTTGTTGTTGTTGTTGTAGACAAGCACAAACAAAACAAGCGATAAGCGCCGAGCGCCTCTTTGTGGCACAGGAAGACGCAAGCCAGATCATTTGGGGGCCAGTGCAAATCATGTGTGTGGTCAGCTACAGTAAGAACTCGCTATGAGCAAGCCAGCAAGCCAGCAAGCCGCCATCTGGCTAGCTGATTGAGCAAGTGAGTGTGGCCCCTTTGCTAGCCATTATATATATATCGCCTATATACATATAAATATACGTATATATATATAGCCTGTCAGTGAGCCGGACGCACATTCATATTGCGTGTGTCTCATCCACTAGTTGCACAATTATTTTGTTGTTGTTGTTTGTTTATCTCCCTCTCGTTATTGTCTTCATTGTGAACTGAAATAGAAAATTGTTCGTCGTATGCTTGAAACTTAATTTGTTTGTTTATAAATATTTTCATTGAATGAATTTTAATGTTCTTCATTTCGCATTTTGCATTCCTCAAACGAATTTCAGTTGTCGAATCAATTTGGCCAGAGTATGTTCTAGTCGTGCATGCTCACCTGACCACTATTAGCTCGAAAACAACGCTTCATTTGAATATACTTTTTATGTGTGATAAGCAAATGTCGCAGTTCGCTTGTTTGCTATTCATGAATCATTTATTATTTTGTGTTTCCTAAAGTTCTTTGTTTCAAAGTTAGTTTGACTTTTTGACCTTGAGACTTGGACTCCCCTGTAGCCTTCAAGAAAAGCGATTTGAACTTGTTTAGAATCAACAATAATGCACAGCATAATGTCCAAGCTAAGTTATCGATAACATGCACATGGCATTCACGTAGCAATTAACATGTTATCGTTATTGTATATAACATTATTTATCCATACTCACTTCAATCTCAACTCTATATAGCTCTGCTATGTTATCGATAACACGATTATGCCTACTTAAACTCCATAAATTGTACACATACTTATTAGCAAGCTATCGATAACATAGTTGACCAATATTATGCACATCTGGGGAGTTTAAATAGGTATTAGCATGTTATCGATAACTTAATTGCGCAATTATGCAACCTTTTATAGAGCTATTATAATATATATTATTTAATTACAAACTCAATTCAATCTCATATCAACATTTTTCGATTATAACACCCAAGCAATGTTATCGATAACACTATAATTCCCATTATATACAGATCATGTTTACACAACTTGATAATAGAATAACTTAATACACCTCGGAGTACGACGAGAAATCTAAAATGGACTGACTAGACACATATCGGTTATATATATCTAAAGCCTAGCTTCTATTTATCGATAATATTGCATTAGCCTAGTGGGCGTATTCAAATAGGCTGCCATCAATCCAGTTTAGATCTGCTCGCCTCCACGCCATGCCCGATCTTTGATTGCCATCTCAGCTCTAAGTTGTTCAGCTGATTCGCCTTTCGTTTCGGCCTTTAGCTCTAGGCCAGATCAGCGCCCACAAGCAACAGGAAACCGCAACAAATAGGCGTCGAGATCTGAGTGTGTGCTTTGCTTGCCTCTTTTCTTGGTTCGCTGAGTGGATCTTGCGGTTTTTTCGGTTTTAGTTTAGATTTTCGCTGTGACTTTGGCAAAACTCGCCCACTCGACCAGCCCGCAGCGAATTGTAGCAAATGCCGCTTGCATGGGGGCTGCTGCTGCTCTGTGGGCTAAACGCGTGGCAGTGACTGCCGATTGCAGCACTGATCTCGGGATACCCTGTAAATATAACAGCTAACTAAAATGTCTATGCTATTGTAGTATTAGCGTAGTGGAAGGCGTCATTGTCATTGTCATTGTCATTGTCATTGTCATTGTCATTGTCATTGTCATTGTCATTGTCATTGTCATTGTCATTGTCATTGTCATTGTCATTGTCATTGTCATTGTCATTGTCATTGTCATTGTCATTGTCATCGTCATCGTCATTGTCATTGTCATTGTCATTGTCATTGTCATTGTCATTGTCATTGTCCTTGTCATTGTCATTGTCATTGTCATTGTCATTGTCATTGTCATTGTCATTGTCATTGTCATTGTCATTGTCATTGTCATTGTCATTTTTATTGTCATTGTCATTGTCATTGTCATTGTCATTGTCATTGTCATTTTCATTGTCATTGTCATTGTCATTGTCATTGTCATTGTCATTAGCTTTGTCATTGTAATTGTCATTGTCATTGTCACTATCGCTATATTGTTACTATCATCATCACTATGATCATTATCATCATTATTTTCATTGTTTATAAAGAATCAAGTCATCTATCGTTCGTCTTCAAATAGTCCTGGCTCAAATGCCTTTTGGGTCTTTCTAGAACGCCATAAATATATTTATATTCTATTGTATTAGCGATTGTATTGAAGTAGAATATTGTGACTAACTTTCTAGTATCGATTCAGATTAGACCATTTGAAGTACCCCGCTCTGAGGTCAGCTTAGCCCGCATAACTTTTACTGGGTATAGCGGAAATGTGACTCTCACTCCCTTTGGCAAGCCCCGCTCCAAATATGAAACGTAATGGGTCGTCGGTTGGGGAGCCAACACACGTGACTCCAACAAGCGGCAATGCGCTCACCCATAACTCCTTCTGCGCCCTCGCTCTCTACGCCCTCTCCACCTGAGCCCTCGCCGTCGCCCTCGCCCTCGCCCTAATAGAATGTTGGCGTTACGCTTCGCCAAGCAGTTGGCATTGGAATTTCAATTTCATTTGGAAAGACGTCGTCGTCGACAACGCCTCATAAGATCGGCGCACTATATGCATAACTAATGGAATGTTTGCTTTACCTTAAATGCTTCATTTTGCTGTTGTCTCTGCTGCAACATCTTCTTCTTCTTCTTCTTCTTCGCATATAGATTACAAAATACGCGAACGGAAGTTAAGAAATGCATGGCACTGTGGAGGTTGGGCCAGCGGGTTGCCTTGGCTAGGCTATGTTGAGGGCTTGGCTTGGCTTGGCTTGGCCTGGAATGCCCATTTGCAGTGTCTGTCAAACTGTGTGCACAATAACTTCCTGCTTCTTCTTTTCTACTTCTGCTTAAATTGAAATTGCAGACGGCAAATTATTTCCGGCCATGAAATTCGAGTGCACCCTTTACAGTTTACACTTTCCTCTCGCTTCCCGCCTCCTGCCTTCTGCCTCCTCCTTCCGCTTGCGTCGTTTTTTGACATCAGCAGCTGCGCCAGGGGAGATGCTCTTTAATCTAATTAAGTGGGCTGGGACTCTTAACCCAACGAGCGTTCGTTCGGTCAATGACGATGATGACTTTGATGATGTTGATCATAATGCAGCGTATGTCCCAGGCGTGCCAGACGTACCAGGCATAATGACCACAGGGATCTGCTGTTCCAGTTGCCCTCACTAACTTTTTGGCATATGCAAAAGCACTTCCAGCTCTCAATATATAATAAGACGTTTTGTGTTGAATTTAAATGATATGAAAATCGAATATTGCTATCGATATCGATATCGATAACAATATATTATTGTGTTTCGCATAATTTTGCTGTGTAAAAGATCTTATAAATGGATTTTTCAGCTCTAAATAAATATGCATTTAAATAATTAAATACATTTCAATATATTTGTGGCAGTTACAGATTTAGAAATGAACTAAAATTGATATAGATTATGCAGCAGTGTTCATAAAAATAGTAGTGCGACTGAGCACAACAAATTCAACTTTTCTTTTCTGCCAAGCAATGCTTGACTCTGCTCACAAAAATCAGGAAAATATTGTCATTCCAATAAGTGTCAATCAGTGAAAAATATAACAATTAATTACGAGAGAAATGCATTGAAAATCGCCTGTTCATAGAAATAGTAGTGCTGGCTGTAAGCAATAAAACAAAATAAAATAAAATAATAAATTTAATAATAAAATGAATACAAACAAATTATACTGTTGCTATTTTTCTTTATAACATTTACTTTTTTTTTAACTTATAGACAGCACTACTATTTCTATGAACAGCTCACTGCATCTCCACAAAGAGCTAATGAATTGTGGTCGAAAGTAACGGGACTTATTCATACTCATTCTTTATATTCTATTGTATTTTCATACAATTCAATGGAAAAGTAACGATTCACTTAATTAAAGTTTAGCGCGGCTCAGCACTACTATTTTTGTGAACGCAACTGTTTATTCATATTAAATATAAATGAAGAATATTTAATTGTCTGCTAGCCAGCGTCATCTGTGCTTCCTTGCTTGGAATTTTGAGTTGCGGCTGTCTTTGCAGATGGTTTTGGTTCATTCGCCTTTGGCTTTTCAGTTGACTTTGGACCTTCACTTCCCCGTCCCGTCTCGTTCCGTTCCGTTCCGTTCCGTCCCATCTCATTGCGTTGCTTTGCTGCAAGCGACTTTTGTTTACCTTATGCAAATTTCTGTTGGCACGCATCATATGCCCTGCCCAAGCCCACCTCGCCCCCAGCCAGCAATCCAACCCCATTTCGTGTGGCCCAGCTAACGGGTTCAAAAAACTTTTGGTGACATTTGGCCGGATGGATGGATGGACGGGGCAGGCAGGCTGTGCCTTTAATTGCTGGCAAAGTGTTGTAAGGGTGCCCAAGCGTTGCGCCCTCTTAGGCAGCCCAGCGGGGTTGTTAGTGTGTCTTGGGCTCACTTATGCACTTGGCGTAACAAAATTCTTATTGATTTTCTTGGCTTTTGCTTTTGGGTTTTTTCCCTTTCTGTTTGCTTTTGTTTTCTTTTTTTTTTTTTGGCAAGAAGCAAGTCACTGGGTCGCCTGCCCAGGTGCTGGTGGTGGTTGCACTCTGCTGATGGGGCACGGAATTTATGACACCAATTATTATATGAATTCGAAATTTGTTTGGCGCGTTGCCAACGACGGGCAGACAGACAGACAGACAGACAAGAAACCGGAGAATCGGATATGGAAATGTGAAATACAAATGCGAGCACACAAATACTTCCGTCTAAAAATATATGCTTACTTATACAAACTTCCCGCTTTCGTACTTTCGTACTTTCAGGCAACACGCTGGGCTCTCTCAAGGCCGAGCCGAAAAAGGAAAAGGAGAAAAAAACACAAACACAAACACAAACAGAAACAGAAAATCCAATAAGAATAACAAGAGCTATCGCTAGGCGCATCGGGAAATATGTCAGGTCGTAGAAGTCAGACACAGATGGCGCCACCGCCGCCGCCGCCGAAGCCTAGCAAATCGCAGCCAAACGGCAATGGGGCGCTGCCGAATGGCAACAGCAACAGCAACAGCAGCAGCGGCAACAACAACAACAGCGATTACAACAACAGTTACAACAGCAATAAAATTGTCGCAGCGGAAGGCAATTGGAGCCAACGTCAGAGCCTAGAGCAACAAAATCAAATCAGCGCTCAGAACAGCAACGCTGCCCGCAGGAGTCAGACGCCGCCGCGCACGGAGCAGGTCGTGATGACGCCACGTGGCAAGACCGCCAACAGTACCGTTATACTGATCGAACGCAAGCTAGTCGATGAGATCAACGATCGCGTCCACGTCGCCGGCGGCGATCACACGGGCATCATCATCAACAAGGACACGGTGGCCGGCCAGAAGAGCGCCAGCAAAGCGGCCGCCCTCTCACTGGAGTTCCGGGTCTTTCTCGTCAGCGCCAACACGGGCAAGCATTCGCAGGAGTCGCGCACCCTGCGCTTCTGGTTCCGCGACTGGCTGACCAACGATGAGAAGCAGGCGCACATTGCCCAGGACTTCTTCAAGGAGCTAGTCAGTCCGCAGGACTTTCCCAGAGGTAAGGCAGCGCGAGTCATGCGACCTGCATATATATAGATGTTCGATCCCATTGCAGATTACGTCGGCTTCATCAAGAAGATAATGAAGCTGCTGCAGCATGGCTACACCGAGATACAGTCCATTGAGATTTTGCTGCGCATTTTGGAGGAGACATCGGCGCCGCCCTCACGTCCACGTAAGTTCTAGCTGAGATGGCTGTCCTGCTCTCTCTCTCTTTCTCTATCTCTCTCTCTTTTAGTTCATTCTGTTTTGTTTTTGGTTCTTTTACTATATCTTTATGGGTTCTTTTAGTATCTTTCTCTCTCACTATCTCTATCTCTCTCTCTCTCTCTTCTGATATCTGGTGTCTTTATATGAATAAATACATATATATACGTACGTATGTATGCACGTACACATGGCGCACAGCGCGCGACGGCTACATCATCTATTGCTATGGAGACTGCAATCGCAAGTTCGAGGAGGCATTGCTCGCCCAGAAGAAAACAGGTGATGGCGACAATCTGATGAAGGCCATTTGGCTGGACATGTACACGGAGCAGCTGAGCGCGCGTCGCAAATGAGTTGCTGTCGCTGTCGCTGTCGCTGCGTCTGCCTCTGCCGCCGCTTTGAAATGCCAACTAATCCTCGCCAGCCACCAAAAATCAATTACTAAAAAACAACAACAAAACAAATGTCTTTTGTACATCATATTTTCTTGTCTCTTGTTCTGTTACTTGTTCTTGTTGTTGCTGTTCTGTTTTCCCGTTCGTTCGTTCGTTCGTATTACTAATGCACGCACAATTCAATCTATTATCAATTAAAAAGTAAAAAAAATAGAGAAATATGAAACGCACTGAGTTTTAGTACAAAGAAAAACACACTCAACACAAATTTACAAATAAATGCGTCTAGTTCCTGTTAAACTGTGCAAAACTGTCTCTCAAACTGTGTTTTCAAGCAGAGCTTAAACTCCTCTAGCAGTCGACCTCCAACTGTTGCCCTTGTCTCTGACGGCCCTCAACCTGTGGCGACTTACCGTTAAGCTGTGTTTGCAAGCATTGCTTACGCTTTACTTGCAGTGCTCTTCAAACTTGTGTGCGTATACATTGCCTTTGACTGTGTCAGTGGTATTAAAACTGTTACACTGCACATTAATGCGCATCAAACTGTGTTTGCATGCAGTGCTTACACTTTATTTGCAATGGTCCTTAAACTGTTGTCACTGTTGTTCTGTTTGCAAGCATTGCTTACGTTTTATCCACAATTACCATCAAACTGTTGTGCGTATGTACTTTGCATTTACTTGCCTCTGGCGTTGAAACTGTTGTTGAACTACATTATAACGCTTCTCAAACTGTTTGCAAGCATCGTTTACGCCTTATTAGCAATGCTCCTCAAGCTGCTGTGCGTACATTGCCCTTGGCACTAATTGTCACTTGCCAATGGCGCTCAAACTGTTACCAGCTGCCTTAGGGTACATTGCCTTCAATAGTGGCTGGCAGCGCCCCCTCCTGCCACGTTCGCTCGCTCAAGCACTCAAGTGTCCAATTTGTCTGGTGGCTGCAATTAAGTTAACGCTCTTACAGCCTTCCATAAACGCAGCCCGCGTCGTGTGCTAACCCACGCCTAACCACGCCCATTGTAAATGTAGCGGCTGCCTGCCTGCCCGCCCGCCCCTAACTGAAATCTAACCATTAATGCTACACCAAAGAGCCATTGAGTTGATAAAATGTTTTAAAACTCTTCAATCTGTATTTTGTCTCGACAGTTTCACTGGAAGAATCACAATTTGAATCTCCACCGTTGACGCAGGAGAAGGTGCTGGAGCTAATTGAGCAGGCCTATCCGAATCCCGTTTCGCCCGAGGACTTGGCCAAGTAAGTCGCTCTCTCTCTCTCTCTCTGTTTGTATTCCTTTGCCGCGGGTTAACCAAGCTTATGCATTGCAGGGACTACGGCTGGAGTGAACAGGATGTGCTGCTGGTCATACAATCGCTGCAAGAGCGCGGCCTCATCAAGTCGATGGAGTACAATGCGTACACGCGCATCCATCACGAGGACAAGGAGATCAAGGTGGTCAAACAGATGCCGACGATAGCCTCCAACAAGCAGCCAACGATTGCCATCATAACGGCGCAATACTGTGAGAAGCTCGCTGTGGACGCCATGTTGGAGAACAAGGAGACGTTTGTTCGCTATACCACAGTCGGTAGGTGGCGCCACATGCCAAGTGCACAGTGCCCGCAACGGAATGCGTTAATTCTTTCTCTCTCTCTCTCTTTCTCTCATATATCTTCCCCTCGTTGCTCTCTTGTACTCTAACCGTAACGGTTTACCAACCATCCACATGACAAAACAAAAAACAAAAAAAAAAAACGAATATCGAATGCATTTTGAATATACAAAATTGTTTGCTTGCCCCTCCCTAAAAACGCCTGATACCGCAAAATTATTAATCAATTAATTAATTACTTTTCGAACGCAAAACCAATATATATATATATATATATAAATACCGATATATATATATATATATGTGTATAACAGATTCCGATCCCACTTTAACGAACTCACTCAGAAAATCCAATAAGAAACGCAGATTCGGTAAGCACCCAGTCGCCTACGATTTACATAGCCATTTAAATTTTAACTATGTTCATATGTAACCTCGTCTATTTATAGTACTAAACTAGGTTCAGGGTCAAGTTCACAACATGTCAATTAACCAAAGATCCATATGCACATACATATCTGACTATATGAATGTATATAACGTGGTTTATGCTACTGATAATGCTATCAGTGTTTGAACACTGCTCAGTGTAAATATCATTAACGTTAGTCAAATATGTTAAATGAAAGTTGAATGCATTTAAAAAAATCTTAAATTACACAATATTTTATTAATTTAACTAAAAAGTAATACTTTTGGTTTTTGCTTTAAATTTAAATTAAAAATATGTAATATAATGGAAAGATAAAAAAAGAGCAACAAATAAATTAAGAAAATAAATTTAAAAAAAAAATATTTATAAAAAAATTGGAAAAAAATAAATATATAAAATATTAGGAAAAAAATAAAAATCAAAACTAAATAAAAATTAAAAATAAATAAATAAATTTGAAAAACTATATATAAAAATAAAAAACTAAAAATAAAACCAAAAAAAAAAATAAATAAAAAATACAAAGTTAAAAAATAAAATAAATAAAAAACTAAAAATACAAAACAGAAATAAAAAATAATAATAGAAAATATTATTTTTATTTTATTATAATAAAATAAAAATATTTAAAAATAATAATAATTAAAAATCTTATCCATTAAAATTCGAATATTTTAATTATTTAAAGCCTATAAATTATAAATCATATTTTTGATGTTGCTATTAACTAAAACTGTGAACTTGGCCTTGGACTTGTTTTTATTGTTGTTCGTCATTTGTCATTTGTCGTCAAAGTCACTTGTTATTTTGTTTGTTTTTATTGTTGCTGTTGCTGTTGTTAACGTAACGGTATTTTGGTTTTTGGCCTCAGCTCTGGGCTGGTTATTTATTATTGCTGTTGTTATTATTGTTATTGTTTAACCTATTCATTGTTGTCGTCACGCACATGAGCCACCACAGTTCAAATACATTGTACAGCAAACTGTTCATAGCTTAATGGACATTCACCCACACAGTCACACGTCACACGTCACACACAGGTGTGTGTGTGTGTGTGTAGATACACAGTTGCTCACATCTGGATATTCATGTTCCTGTCCTGTTAAGTCAGCACAGTGAAATTTCTGTTTAATGCCTGCGTTAATCGAGATCTGAATCCATCTGCTTCACAGGCGAATCGAATGTTTATACCTTGGGCAACATTGGAGCGCATCGGATAGTCAGCACCAAGCTGCCGTCGGCGGGCAGCACGCGGGAGGCGATGACGGCGACGGGCAATACGACAACCAGACTGCTGGGCACATTCCAAAAGGTTGACTATGTCTTCATTGTGGGCGTGGCTGGCGGAGTGCCACACTATACGGACTATAAGAAGCACGTGCGATTGGGCGATGTCGTCATTTCGTATGTGGACAAGCAGCGTGCTCTAATCAACAGGTGAGCTACCTCCCCCACTCGCTCCTCACACACACAGCAAGACAATAACTCAAACCCCATTTTGCAGCAAGGAGAAACCATATGTGTATGTCTATAAGACCGGCGATGATGCGAAGACGTATTTCCCAGTCAACGATTCGCTGCAACAGATCGCCGAGAGTCTGCAGGCCAATATGGAGCTGAAACGTCCGTGGGAAACGTACTTGAGGGACGCACAGCAATCGCTCGCCCAGAAGACGGAAAGTGACTTTGGCCGGCCGGACGGCAAGACGGATAAACTGTTCATGAACATTGGCAACAACGAGGTCATCGAGGTGGCCCATCCGATTGCCGCCGATGAGATCAATGGCGTGACGCGGCCGCGTCTGCATCTGGGTCCGATTGGCTCTGGCCGGGATCTGGTGCGAAATGATGATTTGCGCACAAAGTTCGCACGGAAATTTGGTCTGCTGGCAACCGATGTGGAGATGAGCAGCGTGCTGGACAGCATCATTGGCAATTGTCGGGAGAGCTTCATACTGGTTAAGGGCATCTCCGACTACAAGGACGGCATGTCCACGCGCAAATGGCAGAACTATGCCTCGCTCTCAGCCGCTGCAGTGGTGAAGTCCGTCATCTGCGGCATGGATGCGCCAACCAATGTCTAAGCGCACTGGCCATCAGTGGCTCGGCGGATTCAGCAAATGATTTTACCATTTCATATACATTTACATATACATATATGCATATATACATATATGTATGTATTTTTTTTATTATTATTATTATTATTTTGTAACTTTGTTTAGATCCTGCAATGTATTTATCAAAACGTTTTTCTTTTGTTCTCTGTGCGTTATTAACCAAAGGCGGATCCCGGATTATTATCTGGCGGCCCCTATAAGTAGACCAAAATGTATGCGTTTTCCTAATACCAGATAAACATGCATATGTACAAGTAATATGTATTGAATGATTTCTTGTTATTTATTTGTTATGCTTTTGTACTACATACATATACATATATATTTATATACATATATATATATATATATCATTTACATTTACACAATATGTATAACACAGGCACATGACGTATATACCAAAATATATATATTTGTGTATATACATATATTAAACTTAATAAATACTGCATTGAATTGCAACAGTAACTAATAAGTTTCTTTCCGATCTGTTTTCCTTCACCATCTTTTTTATTTTTCATGGAGTTATCTTTATTCGCCGCAGCATTTCGATTTTGAATTTGCCGCGCAAAAAGAGTTTAGCGTTGCCACGCTGATTAAAAATTTAAAGTTGCCGGCTTATCTGTGGAGCGCTGTCAACCTATCGACGCAGCATTGCCACTCTTGCGCACAATTTTTGAAATGAGTTTTTTCACGAAAGCAAAGCATCATTAAATTGAAATCCTTATTATTTTATTTTAAATTGTATATCCTTATTATTTTTTAGCTATTTTATTTATATTTGTTATTTTATATTTATATTATATTTTAGCAGAAATCAAAATCATTTTGATAAAATCTCAATAACAGCCAGTGTTGAAAGGCGAAGTTTATTTTGTTCTTGTCTTTTTTTGACAATTTGACTTATGATTAGGCGCCAAGGTCATTATTTTTAAAAACAAGCTCGTCATCTATTTAAATTATAAAAATTAAAACAATAAAGAATATTGTACACAATGTATATATGCTTGCCTCAAAGTCTAAAAGAGACAAATATCGATAGAATACTTAAATACGGTATTTGCTAACAGCTGACGCGTGTTATTGAAGGATGAAGCTGTAGCTGTTGCTGTTTTACCGGCGTTTTTTGGCTTAAAATACTATTGGAAACTCTTATGACAAAAGGTAATGATGATAATGTTTATGTTGCTCGTACTTTACGATATCCAAAAATCAGATTGCTTTGCTAATGACAATGTGTGAATACGCAAATTGGTATATGCCAACAATTTCTCACGAACAAAGCGCATAACGAAAGACACGAGACTTGATCTGCCGAGCCCTTTAGCCATCGTATGTATGTGTGCATAAATATATGTATGTGTGCATGCATGGCTGCTTGTTCTCTTCACACTCTTTCAATTACGCGTGGTCCTGAAATTTATTATGCTCTCGCGCATAGCTGTATGTGTGTGTGTGTGGCTATGCTCAATTACCAGTTCTTACTTTCGTCTGCGAAGCTCCGACAGCATGCCGACTTGCACTTGAGTATGCCTACTTTGGAACGGCGTTTGTTAATCAGAAAAAGTTCAATCTGCGGCCAAGCCAGTTGTTGTGTTCGGCTTGCGTAGTGCGTAAAAAAAAACACGTGCGCAAGTTTTGCCTCTGGCAAACAGAACGAATCGTCGACTTGGCGTGAAATTTTTAAAACACATTTTGGTGAAATTGGAAGTGAAACAAACGACGGCAGGTAACTTATAGCTGCTCTCAATAATATCAATATTAGCTGTGCACAATTCATAATTAAATCTTACTATACTCTCTCACACGTGCATGCCTGAGCGTCTGTGTGTGCGTGTGTGTGCTTGTTTGTCAGTCTGTCTGTGAGTGTGTGCCTGATTGCAAACCTGTTTCACGATCTTATAAGAATATACACGTTTGTTTTCCAATTGGAATATGCTAGTAGTAGAAGTGCGTTGAAATGAACATATCTGATTAGATTGTTTGGATTTTTGTTTTATATATTTATATATAGTGAGCGAGCACATTAAATATAATTTACATTTTGAATATACATTCATATACGGGAATGTTTTAAAATACACTTATCTCTTTAACAGAGTTCTGTGAACGGCGCATATACTCCATATCATATCTGTATACATGTGTGTATAGATATGCATATATGTATGTATGCATGTGTGTATGTAAATATGTCGATATGGACACATTCAATATTTCCTGCATCGAGGGCATTTTAGGTACTGCATTCATGATAAGCCCGCCATGCGGTTCAATCGAACTGCACAAGAAACTACTTAAGCTACAGAATACCCTACAATACGGGTATATTGCTTAGCAGTCGTGGCTGATCAGTCATGAATGAAATATAATCGTCTACTCTCAACTATTTCAAATATGTGTATTTGAAGTTGAAGTACGAGATCTTTGTGTAGGCTTCAAATTTTCATATTATTGAAGAGCGAGTTTAGTGACCCACCCAGATACTGTACAATATATATATATTTCTGAGATTTTCTTGTCCCACCTTAATCCATTCACTGCGCCCTTCTATGCAATTTTCAGCGCTTTAAGTTTGTTTATTGATTTTCTCACATTTTTGCAAATCGTGTGTCGCCTCTATATCCAATCCGACGTTACTTAAAACCTCAGCCCCAACTTCAATTGCAACGCAAACAAATAATTTTTGTTATTTCTTTATTTATTTATTTATTGCCCAAATGGAAATTGAGTTCTAAATTGTCTTGTCTAGCAGACTCAGCTCAGGCTCTCCGCGAGTGTAAGCAAATCTTATATTTCAATCCAGTGTCGGCAGATAGAGATAAAGATGCCTAAATAAACATAATTTTGAATGGGAATGAGAGAGGAAGGTAGGGAGAGAGAGAGAGATAGATAGATAGATATATAGAGAGAGAGGGAAATGCACTGAGAGAGGGGAAGAGAAGAGAGAGAGAGAGAGAGGGAAATGCATAGATATATATATAGAGAAAGAGAGAGAAAGAGAAGAGAGAAAATATAGATATAGAGAGGGAGGGCAAGAGATACACAAAGAGAGAGAGAGATGCATAGAAAAAAGAGAGGGAGACAGAGATAGATATACATACATATAGATATAGAGAGAGGGAAATGCATAGAGAGAGAGAGAGAGGGGGGGAGGGGGAGATGCATAGGAAAAAGGTAGGAGATACATAGAGAAAGAGAGAGAGGGAAAGAGATGCATAGAGGCAGAGTGTGAAAGAGAGAGAGCAGGAGAGATATGCATAGAGACAGTGTGTGAGAGAGAGAACCTTAAAAGCATCCCGATCTGATTAATCATTTTTGATATTTGATCTCATCTAGCAGCGAAATGGCCACAACAGATACAGATTGTTACCTCGAGCTGGAGGACGGCACGGTGATGCCGGGCTGCTCTTTCGGTGCCAAGGACGTAGCTACAAGTGGTGAGGTGGTCTTCCAGACGGGCATGGTGGGCTATACGGAGGCCTTGACGGATCGCTCGTATAGCGGACAGATTCTGGTGCTGACCTATCCGCTGATTGGCAACTATGGTGTGCCGGATGATGGGCAGCTGGACGCGTACGGGCTGCCGGAGCCCTTCGAGTGGTTCGGCGGTGCTGTTCAGGTGTCTGGCCTGGTGGTGGGCGAGATATGTGACACGCCCTCGCATTGGCGCTCCAAGCGCACCCTGTCCCAGTGGCTGGCTGACCATGGGGTGCCCGGCATCAGCGGCATCGATACGCGCTGCCTAACCAAGAAGCTGCGCGAACAGGGCAGCATGCTGGGACGCATCGTCTACGAGGAGCCGCTCGAGCAGGCGAAGGTCGTCATCCAGGACCCAAACGAACGCAATTTGGCAAAGGAGTGCGCCGTTAAGAAGATGCTAATGTTCAAGTCGCCGCAGGGTCCAGCTGGTCCGCGCATTGCCGTCATGGATTGCGGCCTGAAGCTGAACCAGATACGCTGCTTCCTGCAGCGCGGCGCCTCAGTGCAGCTGTTGCCTTGGAGCGCACAGCTGCAGGCGGACCAGTACGACGCGCTGTTCCTCTCGAATGGACCCGGCAATCCGGCCAGCTGTCAGCAAATCGTCGAGCAGCTGCAGCAGGTCTTGAAGGCTGGCGACAAGCCCATCTTCGGCATCTGCCTGGGGCATCAGCTGCTGGCCACAGCCATCGGCTGCACCACCTACAAGATGAAGTACGGCAATCGCGGCCACAACCTGCCCTGCCTGCATCGGGCCAGCGGTCGCTGCTTGCTCACGTCTCAGAATCACGGCTATGCCGTCGACTTGGCTCAGCTGCCTGGCGATTGGGAGGAGCTGTTCGTCAATGCCAACGATGGCACCAACGAGGGCATTGTGCATCGCAGCAAGCCCTACTTTTCGGTGCAGTTTCATCCGGAGCACCATGGTGGTCCGCAGGATACCGAGTTCCTATTCGATGTCTTTCTCGATGCCATACGCCAGCCGGCGAAGAGCGTGCCAGAGCTAATCGCATCCAGATTGTGCGCGACACGACCCGAACCGCATCCTCGTCCGCGCAAGGTGCTCATCCTGGGCTCCGGCGGCCTGTCCATTGGCCAGGCCGGTGAGTTCGACTACTCCGGCTCGCAGGCCATCAAAGCGATGCGCGAGTCCAACATACAAACGGTGCTGATCAATCCGAACATTGCCACGGTGCAAACGTCGAAGGGCATGGCCGACAAATGCTATTTCCTGCCCTTGACGCCCGACTATGTGGAGCAGGTGATCAAGTCGGAGCGGCCCAACGGCGTCCTGCTCACCTTTGGCGGCCAGACGGCCCTCAACTGCGGCGTCGAGCTGGAGCGTGCGGGCGTCTTTGCCAAGTACAACGTCCGCATTCTGGGCACGCCCATTCAGTCGATCATTGAGACGGAGGATCGCAAGCTGTTCGCCCAGCGGGTGAATGAGATCGGGGAACATGTGGCGCCCTCTGAGGCCGTCTATACTGTGGCTGGGGCACTGGAGGCCGCCGGCCGTCTGGGCTATCCGGTGATGGCACGCGCTGCCTTCTCGCTGGGTGGCCTCGGCTCAGGCTTTGCCAACAATGAGAACGAACTGACGACGCTGGCCCAGCAGGCGCTCGCCCATTCCAGTCAGCTGATTGTCGACAAGTCGCTCAAGGGCTGGAAGGAGGTCGAGTACGAGGTTGTCCGCGATGCCTATGACAACTGCATCACCGTCTGCAACATGGAGAACTTCGATCCACTGGGCATACACACCGGCGAGAGCATTGTGGTGGCGCCCTCGCAGACCCTCTCCGATCGCGAGTACCAAATGCTGCGCAGCACCGCGTTGAAGGTCATCCGGCACTTTGGGGTCGTCGGCGAGTGCAACATTCAATACGCTCTGTGCCCCCACTCGGAGCAGTACTACATCATCGAGGTGAATGCCCGATTGTCGCGCAGCTCGGCGCTCGCCAGCAAGGCGACGGGCTATCCGCTGGCCTATGTCGCCGCCAAGCTGTCGCTGGGCGAGCCGCTGCCGGAGATTCGCAACTCGGTGACGGGCAATACGACGGCCTGCTTTGAGCCGAGCCTCGACTACTGTGTGGTTAAGATACCGCGCTGGGATCTGGCCAAATTCATGCGTGTGAGCAAGCACATCGGCAGCTCAATGAAGAGCGTCGGCGAGGTGATGGCCATTGGTCGCTGCTTTGAGGAGGCCATACAGAAGGCATTGCGCATGGTCGATGGCGACGTCCAGGGCTTCGATCCGTATCTGGCGGCCGTTGACAAGGAGCAGCTATCGGAACCCACAGACCGTCGGCCCTTCGTCCTGGCCGCAGCTCTGCGTGCGGGCATGTCCATCGGGGAGCTGCACGACCTGACCAAGATCGATCGTTGGTTCCTGCACAAGCTGCAGCACATCATCGAGTTCTATGGCAAGCTCGAGTCGGCCGGCAGCCAACTGACGCCGTCGCTGCTGCTGAGCGCCAAGCGCCTGGGCTTTGCGGACAAGCAAATTGCCATGGCCACCAACAGCACTGAGCTGGCGGTGCGGCAAAAGCGACACCAGCACAACATTCGACCCTTTGTCAAGCAGATTGACACCGTCGCCGGCGAGTGGCCAGCCAGCACGAACTATCTGTACAACACGTACAATGCATCGGAGCACGACGTCCTCTTTCCCGGTGGCCACACGATCGTTGTCGGGTCGGGCGTCTATCGCATTGGCTCCTCGGTGGAGTTCGATTGGTGTGCCGTCGGCTGTCTGCGTGAGCTGCGCAATCTGAAGAAGTCGACGATCATGATCAACTACAATCCGGAAACGGTGTCCACCGACTATGACATGTGCGATCGGCTGTACTTTGAGGAGATTAGCTTCGAGGTCGTCATGGATATCTATGAGATGGAACGCTCTGACGGCATTATCCTATCGATGGGCGGCCAGCTGCCCAATAATATTGCCATGGACTTGCATCGCCAGCAGGCCAAGGTGCTGGGCACCTCGCCCGAGTCGATTGACTGTGCCGAGAATCGTTTCAAGTTCTCGCGCATGCTCGACCGCAAGGGCATACTGCAGCCGCTGTGGAAGGAGCTGACCAATCTCCAGTCGGCCGTCGAGTTCTGTCGCGAGGTGGGCTATCCCTGCCTTGTGCGTCCGTCGTATGTCCTGTCCGGCGCCGCGATGAATGTGGCTTACTCGGACCAGGACTTGGAGACGTATCTGAATGCCGCCTCCGACGTGAGTCGCGAGCATCCGGTGGTCATATCCAAATTCCTCACCGAAGCCAAGGAAATCGATGTGGATGCCGTTGCGGCCGATGGCCAAATCCTGTGCATGGCCGTCTCCGAGCATGTAGAGAACGCGGGCGTCCATTCGGGCGATGCCACGCTGGTCACACCGCCACAGGACCTCAACGCAGAGACGCTGGAAGCCATCAAGCGCATCACCCGCGACTTGGCCAGCGTGCTGGACGTGACTGGGCCCTTCAACATGCAGCTGATTGCCAAGAACAACGAGCTCAAGGTCATCGAGTGCAATGTGCGGGTCTCGCGCTCCTTCCCCTTCGTCTCGAAGACGCTCGATCACGACTTTGTGGCAACGGCGACACGCGCCATTGTCGGCATGGAAGTGGAGCCCATCGACGTGCTCCATGGCGTCGGCAAGGTGGGCGTCAAGGTGCCGCAATTCAGCTTCTCGCGTCTAGCCGGCGCCGATGTCCAGCTGGGCGTCGAAATGGCCTCAACGGGCGAGGTGGCCTGCTTCGGCGACAATCGCTACGAGGCCTATCTGAAAGCCATGATGTCCACCGGCTTTCAGATACCCAAAAATGCAATTCTCCTCTCCATTGGCAGCTTCAAGGTGCGTTCACGAACATTCCTATCGTAGACTAAATATGTAACGAGTATTCCTATGTCCAGCACAAAATGGAGCTGCTCTCTTCCATTCGTGAACTGGCCAAAATGGGCTACAAGCTGTACGCCTCGATGGGCACCGGCGACTTCTATGCGGAGCATGGCGTTGATGTGAGTATTGTTCGAATGCAGGACGATATAACTTAGCTGCCTTATATAGCCTCTTTAATAGTTGCTATAGCTTGAGTTCATATGGACTTAGTAGCGGTTTCAGATATAGAAATGTTTTCTGCATAGCAAGTAGTTGGTTCCAGGAATCCCATCGAATTCAGAATCCATTAAATTCCTTTTATATATAATAAGTCAACGAACACAAAAACATATAAATTGTGCAACGCCCCCTGGCGTCGAACTCAGAACTTCTCGGCAACGAGCGCCACTTCTACGAACAGTCAATGCACTGCTTGGCGGACAAGTTGTAAATCTAAACTAAAGAAAAGTATGCACACATTTGAATGTGTGCGTGCCACTGCTTGGCACTGCTTGCTACGTGCTTGTGCTTGTGCTTGTGCTAAGAGGCCAAACGTTTTCTTTAATAACTTCTGTTTTACTTAATGGATTTTAATGAAGTTTTCAACACATAATTTACATATTTTATGACAATATTTGCCAGCTTAGTAAAAATGCCGCTAGCTCTTAAGAGTGCTGAGATCGCACAGACATGCAGACAGGGCTTAATCGACTCAACTCGTCTCACTGATTAAGCCACGTTTGCATTGGCATTCGCTATGACAAGCTGGTCTAAGACTCTCCATGCTGCAATGGCAAAATTTATGGCATTTTTCGACAATCAAACGTTCTAGATAAATTGAGTAATAGCTGAAATATAGCTATAGGAAATAGTTACACTCTGCTTGGTCAGCCTATGCCAGAAGTTCGTGCTCAAATTCCAGTGATAAGTTGATCTGGTTGGAGCGGGTAACATCAGCTACTATATACTATTTATATTTATATATATTTGAGTGAAAGAAACGCTGTACGTTTGCTTGTATGTCAAGAGCTTAGTAAGATACGGATAGTTAGTCCAGAAGTCGATACGCCGTGGGGTCTTTCGGTTATCAAGACAGAGGCTAATCGGCCATGACTGAAGGCCATATCGATTATCTTGTTGACTCTATGCTATTTGCTAATTGCTAATTGAAAGCGCTCTTCACCTTTTGTGTGTTGCGTTTGAACAAATCGCGCAATTCGTCGCGCTTCGATTCCGGCGCCAAGGTTTGCATGAGCTGCTCCGTCTTGGTGCTCAGCGCTTGCAATGCTCCCGGATCCAGTTGGAGGCGCTGGAAGAGCGAACCGAGCAGCACGTTGCTCTCCTTGGCTGTCTCTGGCTGCGGCTGCGGCGATGGCTCTGCTTCCTGTGCCACGACAATGATGTCGTCAGGCGGCGGCGGCGGCGGCTGCGGCTGCGGCGTACGCCTTGCGGTGGGCGGCGTGGGCGGCTGGAGCGGCAGCACCTCGCCCGTATGTATCTGCACCACATGCTCCACAAACTTGAGCGACTTGCGGCGCATGGGACTCGAGTTGCCACTCACGCGCGGAGTGCTCTGATTGCTCTGGCCGGCGCGCTCCATGTTGCTAGCCGCCTGGCACAGCGCCTCCGTGTAGTGATGGGCATTTTGGGAGCAGCCCAGCTGCTGGTAGAGACGGCACAGGCGCTGTGCCTGCTCCAAGTAGAGCTGTGCATGCTGGGCATTACGAAACTCCGTTGCCTTGGCCAGCATGGCCAGCATGTGGTCGAGCAGCAGCTCCAGCAGATTGGTGCAGCGCAAGATCTCGAGGCCGTCGTTGAGCTGCGGCCCAGCTGCTGTGGGTATCGACAAGTTGCTGGACGTGTGCGATGCCTGCGATGCACGTGGCATGAGCAGCGGCATGTCCAGCGTGTTGGAGTCCACGGAGCTGCGTCGCTGCTCCTCGGCCAGCTTGAGCTGCTGGGCGCGCAGCATTTGCGTCTTGCGACGCAGCTTGCCGCGCGTCCGCTCCTGATGCTGATGCAGTCCGAGCAAGCCTTGTGCTGCCTC
Organism: Drosophila eohydei; assembly: GCA_035045825.1. NCBI lineage: Eukaryota > Metazoa > Arthropoda > Insecta > Diptera > Drosophilidae > Drosophila > Drosophila eohydei. The sequence continues at coordinate 3,019,204 of JAWNOT010000036.1, read as the reverse complement.
ATGGGACTCCTGCTGCTGCTGCTGCTGCTGTTGCTCCTCCTCATCCTGCTTCACCTGCTGCTCAACAACTGGCAACGGATGCCGCGAAAACTTCGCCCAGCTGCGCAGCTGCACATAGTCGTGCGTCACCAGATTCTCGAGCAGCCGCTCATAGTTGAGCTTGGGATAGAAGTTGTCGGCATGCTGCAGGTTGCGCAGCGCCTGGAGCACGTGCATCAGCGGCTGCTCGGCTATGCCGGCCATAATCGTGCGCAGCTCCATGAGCGCATCCTCGGGCACGTGCTCGAACAGATTGCGACGCTCGATGAAGTAGTCGCTCAGCTGCTTCTTGGCCAGGCAATCGGCGAAGGTGCGCACGAAGCGCACCAACTTCTCGCCGAGGAACTCCTCGGGCCAGTCGTTGCTGTGGCGTTCGCACTGCCAAAATAGATGCGTGCGCAGCTGCTCCATGATGTGACCCATCGCCTGGCACTTCTCGTTGACGAACGTGCGCACCAGCACCTTCATCAGCAGCAGCACCTTCAGCTGCATGCGCGTCAAGTGCCGCTCCAGGAACTGCTCCGCCTGGGGGAAGACGATGCGCCATTCCAGCTCGCGGAACGGATTGCGTGCTCGCTTCGGCGTGTAGCCCACGGGCACCACATGGAACCCGAAGGATTGGATGCGCTTGCGCATCAGCGTCGTTGGCCACTGGAACCTGTCGCCCGTGTGCAGATTCGTTAGCTGCGGACGAGCGCGCAGATTGAACTCGAAGGCGCAGTCCGGCCAGCTGTGTGGCACGTGTATGGCTGGGACCAGCTCCTCGGTGGCCGTGTAGATGCTGCAGCCGCGATAGCTGCCAGCGGCCAGCTGCGCCTGGCTGATGCCCAGCTCCCCTGCCAGCTGCTGGCGCAGCAGCTCGCCAAAGTAGTTCATGAACTGCTGAGAGCTGAGGTAGCACTGCTGGAGGAGATCACGACGTCGCTGCTGCTCCATTCTGCATTGGCGCAGCACTTGCACTGTCTCGTAGCCGGAAGGACTGCTTGGTTGCTGCGTCTCCTCCTCGTCGCTGTCGCTCTCATTGCTCTCCACGTCGTCGTCGTCGTCGCTCTGCTCCAGCCAGGCTGGCAGGCAGCTGGCGAGCCGGCGTATGCAGGCCTCGGGCAGCACATTGCGCTGCAGTGGCTCACGCATCAGCTTCAGCTCATCCATGGAGCGCTGCGTGTTCAGGCGCGCTATATACACATGATCATAGTCGCCCTCGCACCAGCTGCCTCTGCCCGAGCCAGCTCCGACGCCAGTGCTGTAGCCGGAGCTGCCATCCGTGTAGATGCCATCGATATCGATGTCGCCCTCATCGCTGCTCGGACTGCTCGGGCTGCTGCTCAAGCGTCGCGCCGGCATCGGCTCGCGCAGCTTCAGCCGCACATAGCCCAGCCAACGGCTCTGCTCCAGCTGCTGCACATACTGCGACCGGCAGGGCGTTGTGCTGTAGTAGTCCGTCTCCAGCAGCACTTTGCAGAGCGCAGCTATCGAATCATAGTTGGCGTCGTTCGGCCTAGCAATGTCCACATTCTCGAACACCACATAGGTCAGCGTCCTCTGCAAGGGTTGCGCCTTACCCTGCGACTTGCCGCCGACCAACTGCCTTTGCGGGCCATCTCTGTGTGGAGTAGAGGCAGGTGAATTGGGCTCAGTAATCCCTGAGACAGGACAACACAAATGAACAGAACAGGAGATAGAGGAAGACTGAGAGAGGAAGTGGGAGAGGGGCAGAGACAGAGGCAGAAGTAGAAGTAGAGGTAGGAACAGGAGTAAGAGTAGATAGACTGAGTCAAGGAGAAACAGAGGAAGAGAAAGAATGGACAAAGCAAGGGAGACGGAGATAGAGAAAGAGAGAGATAGATATGAACAGAGGAAAGGAGACCCAACCTAAGGAAGAGACACAGGAAGGGGAAAGAGAAAGGAAGAGTCAGAAAAAGATGTACAGAGGGAAGGAGAAGCAAATGAAGAGAGAGGGAAGATAAAAGAGAGAGAAGAGAAAAGAAAGAAATAGACAGACGAAGAGAGACAGAGGAAGAGAGAGGGTAATAGAGAAGGAGATAAGCATGGAATGGAGAGTCAGAGTAAGGAGAGACAGATGAAGGGAAAACAGAGATTAAAAACACAAAAAGAGATACAAAGGAAGGAAGAGGTAAATGAAGAGGGAGGGAAGACAAGAAGAAGGAAAGCGAAAGAAATAGATGAAGAGCGAGACAGCAAGAGATAGCCCGATAGACAAGGAAAAAAGAGATAGACCAGAGAATGGAGAGTCAGAGTAAGGAAGAGACAAACGAAGAGAGGCAAAGGAAATGAGTGAGAAGGGAAGAGAAAGAAATAAACAGACGAAGGGAGAGAGAGAGAGAGAGAGAGAGAGAGAGAGAGAGAGAGAGAGAGATAGAGACAGAAACAGAGCCACAGACGAAGAGATCTCTTTCAATTGAGCCTGCCTGGCGAAGGATCTTATACTCAGGATACACAGGAATCTGTGAGACGATTCTAGCTGGGAATATTCCCACGGACTTACATCGGCTTGAAGAGCAGACGCTTGGCCACAGCTGCATCGATGGCGCTGGCATGCAGCAGACTGTGCTCGGTCAGGGTCTGGGCGCAGGCGCGTTGCTTGGCCAACAGCTGCTCGTCGATGGCGGCCAGCTCGTGCTCGAAGTGGCCAAAGAACTGTATGCCCAGCAGCAGCTGGTTGAGCAGGAACGTGTGCAGCTGGCGCTCCAGCTGATACTGCGTCTTCTGCTCGATGATGCGCTGGTGCTCCTCGCGCTGCTGCTCCAGCGTGCGTGCATAGAGAGCGCTGACGCATTCCGTGGCGCTGCTGCCGTTGCTGCCGCCGAGCAGACGCAGCTGAGGTGCCAAATTGTGGCTGCCACGAATGCTGCCGCCGTTGCTGCCACGCACACTGCTCCGCGGGCCGTTGCCACTTGCCTTTGTCTTTGACTTGGCCTTCGAGTCGCTGCCGACGCCTCGTTGATGTCGACGCTTGCGCGCGTTGCGCTTCTGCAGCTTGGCCAGCTGCCGTTGACGCTTCTCCTCCTGGCGGCGACGCTGCTGCGATCGCAGCTGCGGCGCCTCAGCTGCCTGCAGCTGTTGCAACGGATTGGGCAGCGTTTCGCTGTCCTGCGTCTTGGACCAGTTGCAGCCCATTAATTGTGTCTTGCCTGGGAGTGAGTTACTGCTTCCTAGCTGATATCGATCAAAACTGATCGAAACTGATCAAATTCCATTTGCTTACCAATGCCAGTGTCGTCGCTGTCGTTGTCGCTGTCGTTGTCGTCGTCGTTGTCGCTGATGGTTGCCTAGATAAGATCATCAGAGACTCATAACAACAATTAAACATGTTGCAATCGGGTTTCAGCGATTACCTCATACTCGTTCACAAGCTCTGCCAGATGGAGTCTCTCTCCTTCTTCTTCCTTTCTCTCTCGTCTTATATCTATTATTTCTTATATCATCTTGCTTTTGTCTTCTATCTTCTCTCTTATCTCTTACCTCTCAGTTCTTATTTCTCATCTGTTGTCTCTTACATATTCTTTCTTCCATCTCATCATTTCACTTCAGCTTCTCTCTTGTCTCGCTTGTCGCTTGGCTCTATTCTCTCTTCTATCTACCCTAATCATTTCCCTTCAGCTTGTATCTTATTTTCTTTCTTCTCTTTTGTCTTTTATCTCATAGCTCTTATCTCTCATTTGTTGTCTCTTTTATATTCTCTCTTTTATCTCTTCATTAATTTCACTTCAGCTTCTGTCTTCCAGCTTCTCTCTTGCCTCCTGTCTCACTTGTCGCTTGGCTCTTTCCTATTCTCTCTTCTATCTACTTTAATCATTTCCCGTCAACTTGTATCTTCTCTTTTGTCTCTTATGTATTAGCTCTTATCTCTCATTTCATATTATACATTATTCTCTTATATTGTCTCTTTTATCTCTTTATTAATTTCACTTCAGCCTCTGTCTTCTATCTTCTCTCTTGTCTCTTTCTATTCTATCTTCTGTCTACTTCAATCATTTCACTTTAGCTTCTGTCTTCTATATTCTCTCTTATCTCTTAGTTTCCTCTTCCCTCTTCCCTCTTCTCTTGTTTATCATTTCACTTCCCATTTCTTTCCTTTCTGCCTGCTCTCCATTGTCTTTTCTTATGCCATTGAACTTTTCCCGTTTATCTGACCTCAATCGTTATCAATTGTTATCGATCTCAAGTGAGCAAAGTGCAAAACCAATATGCCCGTTTGAAGCGCGCATAACAACAACAACAACGAGAGCAACCAATCCGCCACAAGTGTTGCTTCTTCCTACGCTTCCGGCCAGTCAAGTGGAGGCATTGTTATCAAACTTTCTGTCGTGTAAACACGACAATGGCCACAAAAGACGCATGCGAGCGGCACAGGCACAGTGGGGCAATGCCAGCAAAATGTGCTGAAATAAATAAAAACAATTTGCATTTGTAGGAAATCGAAATTAAATAAAACTAATAAAAGTTTTCGACTAGATTAGTTATATTAGCGTAAAAATAGATTCCCAGACTCGAATCACTGTGTAGTTGTAGTGCTATACAGTCGTATAGCTACTTACCTAACATACTATATACTGCATATGTAATCTGAGACTGGTTTACAGCAGTGATCGTGGGAACTACTTCTACCCCAGTTATGACAGCCCTGTCTATATCCATATAAATCTAGTTAAAAAGTGAATTATTAATCCAAAAACAAAAAGTCGTAAATCTCCATATTTAGCTCAGATATCAAGCAAATCAATATTATATAGTATATATAGTCCCAAGAACTAATTTGAATATGGGTTTTTTTTTATAATATTTTCTAAAATATTTTTCTCTAATTGTTGTGTTTTTTCCGACCCTAATGGACTATATAATAATGCGATTAGTAAATCTACTTTGTAAACATTTATCAGAATACATTAGAAATGAGATAAGAGATCTACAGCTCAGATCTCCATTGACAATCTTGTTTCGCAACTGCTGCAGCGTAATATGGAACTGTATTAAGTAACGGCGATTACACGACTTCGATAATTGTTATCGATAAGTGTTATCGAAGTGGCCTGCGCTTTTCTTTTCGCTTTTCGTATTCTATTTATAAATATTATCTATACATACGATTGTTTCTAAATTGCTAGCGATCGATAACATTGATCGATAACCGATAATAATTAGAAGGTATGCCAGCCAGGTTGCACTGTGCACGTGCAGTTAACATTTATTTATAGCCATTATTGTCCACGTACGAGTGCATTATCATGTAGCTCCATAAAGATCCATAAAGATATCTTTATATGCGCTAGGCAAACATTTGCCAGCTAATGGCTAATGGCTGCATGATGTGTGTGGCCTTGAGGGCCCTGTGCTTGCATTATAAAATACGAAATTCCTGTTGTCATTTGCAGGTGGAGTCTGTACAGTGGACATTCGATAAGACGACACCCGATGACATAAACGGAGAACTGCGACACTTGGCCGAGTTCTTAGCCACCAAGCAGTTCGATCTGGTTATCAATTTGCCCATGCGTGGCGGCGGCATACGCAGGTAAGATCCAGGCTATCCAGAGTATTTCTCCATATAAGCTCTATAGGAGAATACAAATATTAGATCCAAATATCTATACACATCTATGTATCATATATATAAACGCCTTTCTATGCGATTTTCATGATCAGGGTCTCATCGTTCATGACCCATGGCTATCGGACACGTCGCCTAGCCGTCGACTATTCCATACCCCTGGTAACGGACGTCAAGTGCACCAAGCTGCTGGTGGAATCGATGCGTGTGACTGGCCGCAATCCGCTCATGAAGACCCACACCGACTGCATGACATCGCGTCGCATTATTAAGTTGCCTGGCTTTATAGACGTGCATGTGCACCTGCGAGAGCCGGGCGCCACACACAAGGAAGACTTTGCCAGCGGCACGGCAGCCGCTTTGGCTGGCGGCGTCACCATGGTCTGCGCCATGCCCAATACGAATCCCTCAATCGTGGACCGAGAGACGTTCAATCAGTTCCGCGAGCTGGCGCGCGCTGGCGCTCGCTGCGATTATGCGCTATACGTGGGCGCCTCCGATACCAACTGGGAGCATGTCTCGGAGCTGGCCAGCCAGGCGTGCGGCTTGAAGATGTATCTGAACGACACGTACGGCACGTTGCGGCTCAGCGACATGGCTGCCTGGCAGCGTCATCTGTCGCGCTGGCCCAAGCGAGCGCCCGTCGTTTGCCATGCGGAGCGCCAGAGTATGGCCGCTGTCATTTTGCTGGCCCATCTGCTGGAGCGGCCGGTGCACATTTGTCACGTGGCCCGCAAGGAGGAGATTCAGCTGATACGCGCCGCCAAGGAGAAGGGTCTGCGTGTCACCTGCGAGGTGTGTCCGCATCATCTGTTCCTTAGCACACGCGACGTGGAGCGCTTGGGCGTTGGCATGGCCGAGGTGCGACCGTTGCTCTGCTCGCCCGAGGATCAGGAAGCGCTGTGGGAGCACATGGAGTATATCGATGTCTTTGCCACTGACCATGCGCCGCACACGTTAGCCGAAAAACAATCGGAGCGACCGCCGCCCGGCTTCCCCGGCCTGGAGACCATATTGCCAATGCTCTTGCAGGCCGTCAGCGAGGGTCGACTCACGCTGGAGGACATTAAGCGTAAGTTCCATCGCAATCCGCGCAACATCTTCAATCTGCCCGAGCAGCCGCAGACGTATGTGGAGATCGATCTGGACGAGGAGTGGACCATCAACAACAACGAGCTGAAGACAAAGGCACAGTGGACGCCCTTCAATGGCACCAAGGTCACGGGTCGCGTTCATCGCGTTGTGCTGCGCGGCGAGGTGGCCTACATTGATGGCCAGGTGCTCGTCCAGCCCGGCTTTGGGCAAAATGTGCGCGCCAAGCTGCCACTGCCGCAAAAGTCCGAAATGGATGGCACCGAACTGCCCAGCGATATGGATGCCAACGACACCTTTGCGCGGCTCCTGACCGAAGGCACCGGCGCCGTTGGCTCACGTGCCTCGACCGTCCATTTCGTGGATGAGGCCAGCACGAGTACATCGCCGGCTGCGGGCAGCTTCTTGCGTCCGGTGTCGCCGTCGCCACGCCTGCGCCTCGACTCCTCCAGCAATGCGACCCTAAAGGAGTATCTGCAAAAGAACTCGCTGTTGTCGGAGCCGAAGCCCGTCGCGCACTGCTTGGTGGGCAAGCATGTGCTCTCTGTGGACACGTTCGATAAGGAGCGGCTCAACGATCTGTTCAACTTGGCGCAGCTGCTGAAGTCGCGCGTGACCAAGGATCGACCCGTCGACGATTTGCTGCGCGGCAAAATCATGGCCAGCATCTTCTACGAGGTGAGCACACGCACCCAGTGCAGCTTCAGTGCGGCGATGCAGCGTCTGGGCGGCCACGTCATCAACATGGATCAGGTCACCTCTTCGGTGAAGAAGGGCGAAACGCTGGAGGACAGCATCAAGGTGATGGCCAGCTATGCAGATGTTCTGGTGCTGCGTCATCCCGAACCAGGCGCCGTTTCGGTAAGCCCAGCTACGTAAATCCATCAAAGTGCGTATATATCGATTCGTCTTTACCTTCCACAGCGTGCTGCATCGTTTTCGCGAAAGCCTCTGATCAATGCCGGCGATGGGGTCGGTGAGCACCCCACGCAGGCGCTGCTGGACGTGTTTACCATACGTGAGGAGATCGGCACTGTCAACGGCCTGACAATCACCATGGTCGGTGATCTCAAGAATGGACGCACTGTTCATTCATTGGCCCGCCTCCTAACCCTCTACAATATCACGCTGCAGTATGTCGCTCCGTACGGACTGGGCATGCCCGAGGAGATTATGCGATATCTGCAGGAGCGCGGCGTCACCCAAGTAATCTTTGACACCATTGAACAGGCGCTGCCCACCACCGATGTTCTCTACATGACACGCATACAGCGTGAACGCTTCCAGACCGAGGAGGAATATCAACGCGTAAGTGAAAATGATCTGAATGGAATGAGTAAAGACCGTGAAACTCACGCCGTGCTCCACATTTCTCTCGCTTGCAGTTCTGTGGCCACTTCATAGTGACGCCCAAGTTGATGACGCGGGCCAATAAACGGACCATTGTGTTGCATCCATTGCCGCGCGTCGAGGAGATCAGTCGTGACTTCGACTCGGATCCACGTGCAGCCTATTTCCGGCAGGCGGAGTATGGCATGTACATTCGCATGGCGCTGCTGGCTATGGTCGTTGGTTGCCGCAGCACGGCGCTTTGAACGGATTTAATAAAATATTTTTTCTATTTTTGTACTTTTTTTCGTATGTATGTGGTTAGCATACATAAATACAAATTATTGCTAAATAATGCGTTTGTTTTTTCTTTTTAATGATAACGGACTAATGCGACAATATCGGTTGTTGCCTTGGCGAGCTGCCGATAGTTTAGCTATCGATTACATTTTTTGACATTGCTCAACACGCACACAAAAAGTTCGGCGAAATCGCAACGAATTCAAATAACAGTAATGAAAAAAAATTTATTCTATAATAATATAATTCGCTTAAAATTCTATTTGGCTGTGGCGGCTTCGTTGGCCACCACGGCGTCTCAGTCTCTTGTGTTCACAAACATCACGTGCTTTCCCAGCGCTTTCACATCGCTAATAGCGCTGAACAACAATCGTTGTGGGCCATTGATTATCCTTGTCCTTATCCTTAACATCGACGCTAAGGGTCAATGTGCTCTCCGCGAAGGCGGCGTTCAGATTGCCGGCCAGCTGTTGCCGTGACTTCTCGACGCTGGTCATAGCCACGGCCATGGCACTAACGCTGGCCAATGATTGGCTCTGATTTTGCTGCTCCATGGCCTTCCTTCTGTGACAGCAGCTAAAAGACGTTTCAGCCAACTGACTCTTCAGATGGATAATGTGTGGAATCTCACTTACGTTTTACGCTTGCGACATGCCACCATCGAAACGAGCACAGCCAATATAATAATGGCTGCTAATAGGCCCGCCAAACCTGCCACCATGGTCATCATGCCGTGCGGTTCCCCATCAGAGGTCACCTTAGTAACTACACAACAGAGAGCGGGAGAGAGAGAGAGAGAGAGAGAGAGAGAGAGAGAGCGGGAGAGAGGTTAGCGATCTAGTTTGAAGCAAATGCCGTGCTGTCTGCTAGTTTTTGGCCTGATTCATGATGCACATTCGCCTCAGTGTTTCAGGGCCAAATCGATGTTGAACTTCAACTTGTTTATAATCGGTGATTGGCTGGCTGAATGCCGGCGCATTAGAGCTTTTGCTGCTGTTTTGTTGTACAGCTTTGCACGCATTTGGCACTAGCCGACGCCGACGCTGACGGCGACGCCTACATCACATCAACGCATTTCCGCCATTTGACAAATTACTTTCTAAGCCGGAAGCGAGCTTTGACACTTACTTGAATCTTCGACAACGAAACGCTTGCTGTTGGGCAACGCCGAGGCCTGCACATAGCTATTTGGCTCCATTCCAAATTGTTAGTTGAGGCGAATTGCTGGAAAGCAAAAAAAAAATCGAAATACATAAAAAACCCTGAGATTATTAACTGCATTAACACAAAAAACATAACAACAACAATATGATTTTTGTGGCTATCTCTTGTGCATTGAATATTAACCCAGTTGCAGCAACCGCTAGCCACGGTCACGCTCGACTCCATCCGATTGTTGGCCAATCTCTCGGAGACTACTCGCCCACCCCAAGCCAAGTCAAGCCACGCCACGCCCAGCTGTAACTTGTGCTAATTAATCGATCTACCCAATGTTTTCATCTGGCCTTATCGCCATGCGACAGCAACAACAACATTGACGAGATTGTTGGTTTCGGTTTCGTTTTTCAATTTTATTGCCGCTGTTGTTGCTGTTGTCGCTCTCCGTGATTTAGATGACATTAATTAATTAGATTTAATTGCTAAGTGCTTGTTCTTAAACAATTAAAACGAAACGAAAAATAAAAGAATTTGAGAAAGTTAGCGTCTAGCAGCACTAGTCAACAGCATACAGGTCTCAAAAGCTGGGGCAGTGTTAAGAAATGCAATTTGTCAAGATCTTGCCAAGCGAACAGCTAATGGAAACGCTGCATTTGAAATGCGTTTATTGGAAACGTGTTTGTTTTTGTTTTTGCTTTTCTCTTTGCTCTTGCTTTCTCAATGCTTTGCCAATATTTCCGTTAAATTTAGCAAGAACGAGAAGCTTTGCGAGTGCGTAAAGAGCTTTTTGCATAGCAATAATTAAGCTGCAATTGATTTATAGCTTATTAAAACGATCTCGTGAGCATATTTAAGTACAGATTACTCAATCAAAGCGAGACAAGCTGCAATCAAATGTAATTTGCATAGAAATGGCCAACTTATGTTAATGCCCAATACAATCTAACTATATCTGTATATATATATATATATATATATATATATATATATATATATATATATATATATATATATATATATATATATATATATATGTATGTATGTGTGTGCATGCATGTAAATTATTTATTTCAAATATCTTTGACTTATTGAACACGTGAGTGATACGATTTAGCAATTAAATGAGTCCCAACCAGTTCGGTCTGCAGCCACGTGCCGCCACTTGAAGACCTCGCGAATAGATAAGTCAATATATTCTGCGTGAAAAGCGAAATTCCTCTCAAATAAACATGCACGCACACACACTTGCATACATATACAGTTAAAAAAGTCAATGTACGTTATACAGTGGCGTATGCTTGTAAATGTACGCGAGAGTGGCTTCAAAAGTTGTCATATTAACAAAATATATGTACATATATGCATACATATATGTTTATATTTATTTATAGATATTTTTCTTCTTCTTTATTGTTCGTATATATATATGGAGATGCTTATAGAATTTCTAAAATTTGCAAAAATCAAGAACAAAAACTGATGCGGAAAGAGGAACTTCTGAAAAGAACATGCACAGAATGTTAACTGTTTACAGCTCTGTTCATCTGTGTTCATTATTTATTTTTTTCTTCTTTATGGCAACTGCTTGATTAGCATTTAAATAAAACAACTATCGAAATCGTTAAGTGTACTCAAATAGGGCATATATATGTGTATATATTTATATGTAAGTTGTTATATAACGGATTTACATACATATACATTATTGTATATGCAAAGCCCAACAAAACGCACATCTCCGATGGGAAGCCTCCTTCCTGACTGGGAGGAACGCTCGGAAATGGACTGGGCAGGCTGATTGCATGACAACAGACGAAATTGTTGGAGGAATGCGAGCTCGAGCTTAATAGCCGTAAAAATTGACATTTTATTTATTTCTTTTGTGATCTGTCTGTTTTTTTCTTGCTTTTTATTTATAGTTTGATTCACTTAATCAGCTGTTTGTTTGCAGCGATTTGCAAGTTAATTGCACGAATTAATAGTTATAAATAACAGAACGGGATTGGGAGTGGAAGTGGAAGTGGAAGTGGTGATGGAAATGGAAATGGAAATGATGTGGAAGCGCAGTCACATGCCCGACTTATATATATATATATATATATATATATATACTAAGAGCAGATGTCATAAATATGCTAAAATTAGTAAATTGGCAATTGCACAGCTCGCTTGGTCGAACAAATGATGGCTAATCCAATAAAAAACTTGACAACCAAAACAAATCATATAAATTTGATTATATAGCGAATACACACACGCACACACACATACACACACACAGCCAATCTATAGCTGCTAATTTCCTTTAGAGTTTGACAAGGTTTCAGAAATTGCTTTTGATTCAAGACGCACGACAATCAAAATAAAAAGACAATTTCTTCTCGATTAAATGAATTCCTAATCAGAAGTTGTTATTGTTCCACACTTCCTCCATAGGGTCTGTCTGACTTGCAAAAAACAAGCATTGATTCTGCTTCGCCTTAGGCTTCGGCTACTCAACTACTTTCTACATAATTGCGCGAGGCTTGAGACAGACACACTTGAGAGAAGTACGAGGTGGGTCCATGAAGTTCTTGATGTTGCACTGACGCTAGTCATAACTTCCAAATTCTTGGTTTAACTCGAAAACACTGAAGTCCTGCGGCACTAAATGTTTGCTTACATTTTTTTTTCTTAGTTTTTGGTTCGGCGTTTTTTGGGATCTTTCAAAATTGAAACTGTGAACTGACGTCGACGACACTCAGCGTACGACTAATGCGGGCTACGTAAAGCCCAAACGTAACTTTCGATTGCGCCAAAAGCAAGCGACGGCAACAGCGACGCTGGCTTCGACGTCGACGTCGACTTAGACTTGGACGTTGCAAGCCAACAAACGTCTGACGGAATGGAACTGCGATTTAAAATTGGAAATATATTCGGAATTATGTTGGAATTATATTCGGAATTATATTCGTAATTATATACGGAATTCTATGCGGAATTATATTCGGAATCATATTTGAAATTTAGTTTGGAATTATATTCGGAGTCATATTTGAAATTTGATTCCGAGCTGTCTTTGGAATTATATTACGAGCTATCTTCGGAATAATATTCTATTCGGAATTATATTTGGAATTATATTCGGAAATATAATCTAAATTCTATTAGGAGCCATATTCGGAATTATATTAGCAATCCATTTCGGAATTGCATTCGGAATCGTATTCGGAATTACATTCGGAATCATATATATCATATTCGGAATCATATTCGGAATCATATTCGGCATCATATTCGGAATCATATTCGGTATCATATTCAGAATCATATTCGGAATCATATTCGGAATTATATTTCATATCATATTCGAAATTTTATTCGGAACTGAAGGCAGCTGGTCGACGGCTTGCTCCGAATGCGAACTTAAACTCGACTCTCCGAACGATTTTGTTTAATGAGCTTAAATCGAATTAAACGCAATGAAATTGGAGCTGACGTTGCGACATGTACGCGAGCAAATGAAAGCGATGCGACAATTCAATGTCAAGCGACAAGTCTGCTCCACACAGCCATTTATGTGGCAGCCAAGCGAGCAGCACTTGCGACTGAACATTACTCATACGACATGTGGAACGCGATGACGTCGAGTGTAACAAGAGTTTTCGATTTCCAGCCAACTGATAAGAGCAACACATGTATTGTTACCTGCTTGTTCCTCGTTTGCGCCTACATTAATACAATATTCAATTATTCGTACCTGGGCAAACACCTGTTCTGGGTTCTTTGCCCATTCCCCTTCCACTCACCTGCCAACTACTAGGGCTTGGCCAACAAGAGTCTTAACTGGAAAAGCCAAGTCAAAGAGGGAAGCACCAGCTGAGCTAGGCGCTGGGGATGATTCAAAGGAATTTGCTAAGCATTTTATGGGAGTTTGATAATATTTATAATATTTTGATGCTACCAAAGATCGATTGGCGAAGAAAGTTGAGTTGAAAGTCCACAAGATATTAAAAGCTAGAAGTAGGCGTGGCCTGTCACATAGACTGCATAGGCTCTTATGCAGATCGAAAGCCGAGTTGCTTTAGCCCTGAGTTTTGTATGTCCGCCATTTAACATTTAAGAAAGTATCTGGTATCTGCTAGTCGTGTTCGTCTAATATTTAAGGGAATACAGGGTATATACTAATCGTACTCGTCCAACTAGAGTCTGCTCTGCATTATCCTGAATTTCTACTGCAAATAAAGTTTTTAAAATATAAAAAAAAACTTTAATTCAACTTGGAATTTGTTTGCTGAACTTTGGCAAAATAAGGAAAATAAATAAATTAATTTTTGATTTAAATGCTCTATGCAAATTGCACTTCAATTGAAATACAAGTTGAAAACTATTTTCTTTATATTTTGCTTAAAGTTAGTTTAGTAACAATAAATTGTAGATATAATTTGTTGTTGTTGTTATTGATGGAGCACGGGTCTAAGTAACGAGCACACTCAGAGATAAAAAACAAATGTTTACAGTTCCATTTGCCCCAACAATGCAAAGCAGAGGCATGAGTTTTCTATTTTCCCGGTTTCACAGCACAGGCAAAGGCAAGAGTAAAAGCAAAAGTAAAAGCAAAATCAAAAGCAGATGCTAATTAAATATTACATCCATTGCACTTTCCGATGGTTGTTTATTTGTTTAGAATATTGTGTAATTAAAGTATCTCAGATAGAATCACATACATATATAGACGTATTTATATGTGTGACTACCTCACGACTGACGGCGACTCTATGCAGGATGTTAACTAATAGCTAGCTTATCCAGATGTCAATTAACATCTGTCATTTGGCTACTGCATTCATCTCAGTACCTGACAGCAAAAATGTAAAAACTATAATAATTACTCTGGATGCTGTATGAAAAACCAACTAAACTTTTTTATTTTTTTACAGCTGGTCAAAAGTGTAACTACTTAATGAAATATAATTTGTTTTGTTCTAAAATTCATCTCTAACAGCTACGGGCTTCTAAATCTTTTTTGTCTATTTCGAAAACAAAACACATTCCTATGTACACCGAGAGATATAAATAGATCCATGACGTCATTTGCCAAGGAAAACAGAGCAGAACAACATTGCTACCGACTGCCTGATACTCGTTCGCGCTCAACAGCAAAAGCCAAAACTTTTCTAATTTTCATATACATATATTTATTATATTTATAATGCTTATTATTATTATATAATGCTATTATTATATTCTGTTAACTGTAAAAGATCTAAACTTATTTCTCTCTCCATATATCTCTCTCTGTTACTCTCCCTCCCTTTCTCTATGTCATTCTCTCTCTTTTTATTTTTGATTGATAAAGAAAGAAAAAAGCTCATATACTCGTTTCTTTAAATGTGAGCGAGTATTAAAATTCACTTATACTCAGCATGTGGAATAGCAGTGAAAGTCGCATCAGCCGATCTTTAATCTTAATGCGTAGTACGTTCTATTGGAACATCTCTTGGGGGAATTTGTTTGGAAAATTGTCTCAACCGCTTCAGAGAATACATATATATGTATATATATATAGCAAACATGCCAAATACCAACCTTTGAATTGCGTTGTTTATGGGAATATATTTAAATACAATTATTTATTGTGTCTTGGTTAAGTCAAATGCTGTTTATTATAAGTTAAAAGATCTTTATATTGTTGTTGTTGTTCTTGTTATTGACTTCGGATAGCGAACAAGAAATTTGTCAACATTGTTTAAGCAAGTCGCACTTGTAATTTTAATTGAAAGACGAGCAAAATCTCTCGAGTTGTTTTCTGTTTCTGTTTCTTTATCTTTATCTTATTTTTGATGTCAATAAAGCAGGAATTCACAAAATGTTTTCAAAAAATATATATTTTTTTCATCTGAACACAATATATAAAGTCACATCGATTTTTGTCGGCATTTAAACACTCTCCGCCTCGACGGCATCGGCCTCAATGCGCACACAGAAATGTTCGTACTAAATATTTTGTTGTATTTCTTGTTGTTGTTTAAATTAGATTTGCCTTCTTCTCGAAATAAATGAGCGACTATATCGCATATATATTTTCTATATAGTACATTTGTGCCCCGAAACATACGTAGGTTCATAAAACGGCTCTCGAGAAGAGAAAAATAAATTTTCGCGCTATTTATTTGCTTGCATTGTTTTTTCTTCATTTTAATTTTTTTTTTTAATTTTTTTTATTTGCTTGTATTATTTATTCAAATCATCATTGGCCGTTAAGAGTTATCGCTTATCGTTTATAACGATACCTGCCCATGAGAGTCCGTCATTAATTGATATTCAAATTAATCGATAAATACGCTTCACTTCCGCATTGCTTTAAGCTAAAGCTGCGGCGCCTGCGTTGCAGCTGCACGTGCAAGAATCGTGACAGAATTGGCAATTCGTAAAATGCCATCTCTGGATAACTGTCAGAGTCCAGCAAACTGTGTAACTAAAAAGTGTGTATGCATGCATATTAGGCTGCGTGTGTGTGGGTATGCAACGGTTACAACTGTTACAACATTCTGACGCATCACAGATGCTTCGTTAGGCTACAGTTAGCTAATGCTGACGTTGACGTCAACGAGCAGCTATTGTGACGCTAGCGCAGTAGCAGCAACAGTAGCAGGCAGCAGCAACAGCAGTTGCATCGGCGACAATAATTGATTTTGATAACAGCTAAGTTAATTTCACTGTCAAACGGCTTACCTCGCCCCACACGCCCTGCACCAAGCTGCTAAACATTTGCCCACTCCCACTAAATACAAATTGCCGTTGCGGCTGATAAATTACACTAATCGCTGTGCTGCGACGCCAACGGCGACGACATCGACATATGAACATTCATATGCATGTATGTATGCATGTATGTGTACATGTGTATAGCTGTTGTTTTTGCATTGTTTGCGTGTCTCGCTAAATCTTCGCTTTTGGCTCCGTCTCTCCCTTTCTATCGCACGCTAAGCACGACTTGAAAGCTCGCTAAACAGGAAAGGAACACAAAGTGCCGCAAGTGCCGTTATTGAAATTCGAGCGATTCTATGCATGCGCGCACACACACACGCACACAGAGAAACAGTTTAAATTGATTTGTTTGCGACTGCAGAAGTTGATAAGTTGCTACTTGGCCTCGACTGTAATTTTCCAAACAACACTTGCCAAATACTTGTGTATAATAGCTTGAATACAACATATATACACTGCCAGTGAAAAGTTGTCGAACGCACACGCACGTTGCTATCGCTTCGAGATCTAGAAGATGTTGAATGCAAAATTTTCAAGTTTGACCTAGAAAACAGCTCTTCGCTGAGCTCCAAAAGTATGCTACCTTTTATATGATGAGCGCAACTGCCTTAATTCACAATGCACCTAAAATCGACCCCGAGCCAAAGAATAATGAAAGGGAAATACCAGAATTTTAATTGATATCCCCAACACTCGACGTGCGACGTTGTTGGGGGGATTTTAATGGGTTATCGGGCTTTGTCCTATCCTTATTATCTCGGCCGTTGTCCAAATAATGTCAGCATGAAAATTCGAATCCGAGTTGAATTCGAAACCTGAGCGTTGAACATAATATTGTGAACTGTTTCTTGATGCTACAGCTAATTGTTACTTGTCTTTTTGTTTCTATTAATACCGAAGTATTCCCACCAGGTAGTCGTCCTGGTTGGTGCGTCTGCAGCGGCAACAGGTGTAGTAGTCGTATCTGGGACTGCCTGATTATGGCTGGCATTGACTGCAAGTGCTCTGGATGCCTCATGCTTCAGAACTACAGTTGATCGTGATCGCTGTGCCGCAGTATTGACAGCGGACTTCACAGGCTGCATAGATTCCTTCTTCGTGGCGGTCATATTTGTGGCCCCCGTCGTCTGGATGGTTGCGTTCGATTGCTGCGGCGTCGGGGCCAGACTCGGCCGCGGTGTCTCAGTTGCATTGTTCCGCCGGCGTCTTCCGCCGCCAAACAGTTTACCCAAGTACGGCATGCACATGGCGCTGAAATATGTGCGTTGGCAAAACGGAAATTTTGATTTTCGAGAAGGGCCGAAATGTTAATTTGTTTCGATCTATATATCGTATGTCGTATATGATGAAATCATCTGTCAACTAAGGCTACTGAGTGCTAATACACTGCTTGCTGTGCAGGACAAGCAAATGAGAGAGCGACGAAAAGGAGAGGGGTTAAGGACAGAGAGAGAGAGAGTGAGCGGCTGAGACGAAGTGAGAGAAATTGAGAGGGGCAGAGACAAAGAGAGCGAGAGAAAAAGAGCGATAGAGCGAGACAAGGAGAAAAACTGAGAGACTGGAAAAGATGAGAGACTTTCCTCCTCCTCTCTCTCTCTCTGATAGAGAAACTAAAAGAGTGAGCCAGAGATAGAAATAGATACAAAAATAAAGTAAACTCAATTCTAGATAAATACTTATAAATAGAAAAAAAAGGAGTAAACAAAAGTCAATTGGGAATTTTCGAGCATTTAAGGAGAGACCCGAACCACTGTGCAGCTGTTGCCGCAGACATCGCTGGGGGCAAGCAGTGCTATTTATAGACGCGCTGCATCCGCAACATCTGTGGTGCTGCAGGCACAATGCGTGTGTTAGTATCTTACGAATCGGCGTGCAGCATCGATGGCTTCACTCGGCGTACGGCGAATGAATCAGCCGCTGGGCATTCGGGTCTGTTGCTGTCGCATTTGTACCTGCATCAATTTTGGCTTTGTGCTCTCGCCGGGCGGTCTGCTCAAGCTGATGCAGCTCGGCCTGGCCACGCTGTGTGAGGGACTGCTGATACGGTATGGTGTGCCATATGCTGATTCCATTGGCCAGGCTCTAACCAGCTTCTTGGCCACAACGGGCCATTGCTTTACCACAACTGGCATATTGCTCCTCTGCTATTGCTTCTCGGATAAGTCTTATGGACTCATACGGCAGTCACTCTTTGTGAGTATCTGGATCTATATCCATCTATATATATATATATAGCCTGAAACATTTGCATTGGCAGGAAACACTGTTCCATGGCCTGGCCAGCTGCATGTACTTCAGCTCAGCCAGCTACATGGGCTTCGCCTGCGTTGTGTGGCTGCATCCACAGTTTCTAGTGCGTCCCGGCTTCTGGGCATATCCAGCCATGACCGCCGCCTACGTAAGTGTGTAACTCAGTACGGATATCTATGATTGTAAACTATTTTACTTTATGCAGTACATGGGCTACGCGGCAGGTCTGCTGCATGCCATCGACGCCTTTCTCTCCTTCAAGCACTTTCGCAGAGTTAGCTAAGCACGAACCGGCCTAAGGTATGTCGCATTAGGTATATTTATACTTAATATCTGACTCTTAAGATCTTGCTTTATCTGCAATTTGCATCAAAACGTACAACTTATTCACTTGAACGTGATCTATAATTAACTAAATGTTCTCTCTCTCTCTCTCTTTCTCTTTCACTGCACAGTTCATCCACTTAACACCAGCGAAGCCAGCTACAGATATACAACTTAATCTGGAGATTAGACATATATACACACATACTCATAGATATATATTATACTAAGACTTTTCGCTAACTGATCTCTCCCATGCAGATGTCATGCTAAGAAAGAAATTCGCATTTAACATAGATTTGTAATTTCATTATTGTTTATATATGCATTTAAGCAATTAGGTACGTTAAATGTTTTAGAATATACATAAATATGAGCGGAGACTCAAGTATTCAAGGCACCATTGGTTGAGAGATTTACAATAAAAGCATTTAAGTATACGTAAATTAGCTACATTTGTATGTAAATGGACTGGTTCTCGTTGATATCTGGGGCTGTCGCATGCTGTTGGCCTGCCTGATAGCTGATAGAGCCGATGGCAGCGTCTGCTGACAAATGCTAGGCCATTTTGTTGGCAGCTTTGAATTTCCTAAACGAATAGAGGAGAGACATGTCAAATGGTTGTTCATAGTTGTGCGGTTCTTTATCTTACTTGAGCTGCTTCAGCGCCTGGCTGGTCTCAAAGTCAGCCTTCAGCAAGCCGATGCGCACCCAGCGCGGACGCTCGTGAATCACCTTGTGTATGAGAAACTTGAGGCCCAGCAGCAGATGCTCGAAGATGACAAACGACAGATCCGGTATGGAGGGCAGCCAGTGCGAAAAGAATTGTCTATCAAGTGGAGCCAATGTATTATTAAAAAGTCATATATAGTCAAATATAGCTTTACTTACTTGACATTCGGCTGAAGGAAGAGCAGGCCGCAGTTGCTCAACAGCGACATGACCGACAGCAGCTCGAAGGCCAGCTGCCAGGCGCCAATGTTTTTGGCACGGCGCGCAAACGGACGCTTGAAGATGTTGCACAGCTTAAACATGTCAATGTGAACGGCGAATACGTTGTTGATGAAGGCGCCGATGGCGGCAAAGGGCGCCACGGCCGCAAAGAGCACCACGTAGCCAAACTGTATGCAGACCTGCAGATAGTCCTCATAGGTGGAATGGTAGGCATCCAGGCCGGATTCGTAAAATGATTGCTCGTAACGTGGCTTATTGCTGATACCACGCAGCTTCTCTGGTTCGATCTCTTTGTGGCGATACTTGGCATACTTTTGACGCAGCACAGCCATCAATGGTATGCCGATTTCCTGGGCTATGCACACCAGCTGAAAGATCAGCAACTGCATCATCAGCTGGTATTTCAGCTGCTTGAGATCCTGCAACACGAACGCAATATAGAACTGGGAGAAGAAATTGTTGACAATCTCGAACAGCATCAGCTTGTTGACCCGATGTCGCTCGTACTGCGACCTTGTGCGATGATTCTCCAGGTTGGTTAGGAATGTGGCAAGCTTCTCGTATGCCCATGAAAAGATTGCTATCAACATGGACTGCACAATGACTGGGATATACAGCAGCCACGAGTCTGCACCGAAGTCGGCCAAGACCTCTGCCTCGATCTGGAACTGATAGAGGGCAAACCAGGCGGCAGCCACCACACAGCCAAGCACCACCGGATACGAAATGCAATACATTTGCAGGTACGTATAGCGCATCGGATAGTGTAGAGTCATCTTGCCCGTTATCGGATCTGGCTTCAGTTGGCCCTGGTATGCGGCGCGCGGCTTATCCAAACTGCTCATCTCAATGGTGCCCCAGCGATAGGATAGCCCGGCGCATCTACGTTTCCACAGCTCCAAAAATATCTAAGATAAGAAGGCAAAGGAAATTTAATTCAAATGAAAATCAAGATTTACCCACTCACCGTTGTCCAGACCACATAGAAGCTGCATACGAGCGACAGATTGAGAGTCATCAGGGATTGCAGTATGCCAAATACAGCCGGAAAGATCAGGGCCTTCGTATAGAACTCAATGAAGGCAAAGTACAGGCCAATGCTGGAGCCAAAGTAATTGCGAATTTCCTCAATGGGCAACGTTGTGCGCTTCAGGTTGAGATTGAATCGATCCAAATAGAGCTGGAAGATAAAATGGAAATTGGATTCTAGTCGAGATGCTTTGAATAACAAAGATGAACAGCATACGAAGGTATGGCACATGAGCACTACATACAATATCATGCAATGGAAACATGTCCTCGATGTAACCTTTCTGTATGTAGGATCTTATAGGCGGCTCCACGACATCCTTGATCAGCACGGGCGTCTCGCAGTAGTGCAGTATTTGCTCCTGGGTCATGCCCGGCAGCAGAAAGTCGGAGACGCAGCCATAGTTAAACTTTTGCATGCTGCCCGTCGTTGTCATCTTCTCCAGTTCGGCGGCGTCGGCCAAACGAAGCAGCATATCCAAGCTGGCGGACAGATACAAATACTTTTCGGTTTTGCTAGAATATTATACCAAATTGTTAAATAGATGGCAATGGCATTGGAGTAGATTGAACGCTTACCTAACTATTTCCAGTGTGGTCTGTATGCCAAACTCCTGAATGATCTTCTCCACATCCTGGCAGTGGCGCAGCTTGGCCTTCTCCGTGAATATGATAACTATGTAAGTCTGCAAGAGATATGCAATACCTGTAGTCATGCCAAGCATAGCATATAATTATTTATTATTGCACACAGACTAACCTTGCCAAATGTCTCCGCTTCTTCGTCGTCGTCGTTGATGACGTCGATGGTGCCATATTGCGAGCGCTGCCTCTGCAGCGCCTCAAGCTTTAAACTGCGCTGGCGACGGAATAGTTGATTTTCAATAATGTTTCGGGTGCGTGGACCTGGAACAATAAACAGATAGTTACATATTTATTTATTTACATATATATATGTATATATATATATATACATATTTGTATATCATATCTGTGCACCACTTACTCTTCGCATCTTCAGACATTATTTATGATGAGGCGTCGCCGCTGCTGCTGCTGCAAATGTGAACAACAATGCCAGAATTTTGCCAAAGCGGCGAATAAAGTGTCTCACTCATAGACACACACATGCTCGCACATGCACACACATACATACATGTATTTATATGCCAAGCAACGTAGGCAGTGGCGTTGTGTGCGTGTCTGTAGAATTATTAGGTTTGTCCCAATGCCACCACGAAAAATGTTTTAATAACGCCAAAACATTTCAGAACGTGGCCAGTGCCAGAGATCGTGGCTATTTTAACATTTCTCTGGTTATTGCCGGTTTCTCTTGTTCTATCTGTTCTATCGCTTGCTCGCTCGCACATGCACAGATGCTTAATGTAGCACTTACTCACGCTGTGACGTCAAAACACCAAGCCAAACAGCTGATTAGCCAACCGTTCGAACGCGGGCTCAATGCACAGTATGCTGATCACATTAGAAGCCGTCAAAACAGACTAAAAATGCTAGACGTAATATTCTAATATATTGTCTTTTATTTGTTCGAATATTTAATCATTTTTAATATACATTTATTATAGCTTTTAAAATTAGTAATTCTAGATAACATTTTACGGGGGGTTATGAAAGAGAAGGGATATGTAAAAGGAAAACCCCTAATAATTAATATTTTAACAATTCTGCTTATTTATTTAATATTCAGCACTATGCAGTTGGCATTAGCTCTGCTTCATTTCCTCCTCAAGATTTAACAAACAATTTGTAAAGAATGGAAACATAATTATCAATATAAGCTACACATAAAAACGGTTCAGACGATTTACAATTGAAACAATATAAGACGAGAGGCATTGAACTACTTCCAAATCACAGTCACATTCGTATCCTTTTCAATATCCTTCTCGATGGTGAACGGCGAGAGGCCAGTCTTGCAGCAAATCTCATCGAAACTAATCAGACCCGTGTACATCTTTTGGCGACCCGATGGAACCGATCCGGTAAAAACCGGATACTTTTGTATGCAGCGTATAAACTTATGCTGCAATCCAAAGATAACCATCTTGCGCTCATCAATGTTATGATGCTGCGGACAGAGCCGCTGGCATATGGCACGAAGCGTAACGCCGTGCGTCATGGATGCGTAGAATTGAAAGATTCTCTGGACGCTGGGCAGGAGTTTATCAGGCTGAAGTGCCACGTACTTGCGACAGGCATTGCTCAACGCTGTGCTCTGTATGAGGTGCTTAAGATTCTGTGTCATGTAGACATTGCTATATTTTAATATGGGCAGCAATTGCACAACGCCGTAATAAACCAAATTCTGTATGCACGACTTGACCAGATCCGTTTCCACATCTGCCTCAGCCGCTATGCGGGCTACGTGATTAATGCCATTGATATAAGGTAATATCTGGAAGCAAGTTGCATATATATAAATCTGTATCTTTTCAGATATGTGTTATCACACTACCTGCTGTGTGGTTAGGTCCCAGTTTTCGAGCGGTGTATCACGTAGATTGGCTAGCAACAAGGGCACCATGTGATCTTTGACTGGCGGTGGATCTGGCTTATGCATCACAATCTTTAAATATATTGTATTGTCGCCCTCAACGATGGTCGCCACTTTGCGCTCATTCAGATCCCGCAGCACCGTCTCAAAGATGTTCTGTAGACGCAGCTTATCGTCTTCGCGGGACAAGAAGCACGATTCCTCCTCCATCATAATCAAATATTCGGACAGCTTCTTCACAACGGGCTCATATTGCACGGACCGGGCACGCGAATCGCAAACGAAGCATAGATTAAAGAGAAACGCATTACGCGCATATTTCTGCTGGTCCTGTATGCCAACCGGATAGCCAACGATTTTCACCTCCATCGTATTCACTGTTAGGATACAGCGTTGCAGATGCTGCTTGGGTATAATGTAAACATTGATGGCATCGAATACCTCTTTGGAAATGTAATTCTCTGGCACCTGTTAACAAGAGAATGTTGTTTCACTTCTTAGTATTATTGTTGTGATTGTGATTGTTATTGTTATTGTTAGCTGCGTACCTGACAGCTGATTTTGCAGCCAGCCGTTGCATGGAATTCGCTTAGGAAAATGCAGCGTATTTTTCCTTCGGTGCTGCCGGGGCTGACGCCTTCATTTGTGTGGGAGTGCATTGTTATTGATTGCACCTGCCACGCTCATCGCATTTTACAGATTTTTGACAATCTAGCAAGTCCACTTCCACACAATATGTTTCCATTCGCTATTATGAGTTAACCAGAGGTAATCGCATATGTATATGCGCAGATATTGAACTCTCTCTTTCTCTCTCTCTCTCTCTCTCTCTCTGCGCACCACGTCACAAAATTTAGCCTTTACATATAGTTGAACTGAATGGGGTCCATATAAATATAGACGTAAGCCATTCTTGTACTGTTGTGGTTAACATAATAATTTTCATATTTCATGTGGCCATTGTGCCTGCCATACAATTTGGTAATTTAAATCAAACATTAAATAATGACGCAATTACTGATCGCCCCACTCCCATATAAAACCGATTCACTGATCATTCAAAAAGTCCGAAGTGAACTAGTTCCATCTAGGTGATCTATGAACTACTCTAATTGCTTGCAAAATAAATTGTTTTATGCGATGGGGTTTTTTATGTACAACTAAATTATCAAATTCGCATTTTAACAAAGCACAATTTATTTACAATTCAATTATTCAACTGTAACGGCAGAGACAGTGTCTCCAATAAGAATCTAAATGGTAACTAAGAAGTTGCCACTTTAATGTCGTTATAGCAAAACAAAGATTCAGTTATAACATTTTGGAAAATGTGTATGCAATATAAGATAATTCTTGGTAACAATTATCCCTATTGTTCTATAAAAAATTTAAGGAAAAAATCAAGTTGTTCCAGCTGTCCGGCAAGGCCGGATTTGAGCTGACAAGTGCTGTAAAGCGTTGAACCCGATTGCCGGGTATTGTTTTCATTGAACATCGATAGCTGCGATACTCGTGCTTTCGTCGTTTCTTTGTAAAATTGCCTCCATCGCGAGTTATTTTGTACAATTTAACAGTAAATAAATTTGGGAAATGACAAATGAAAACACAAATGTTGCTGAGCGGCTTAAGGTCGGCCCGCGTGAAAATGTTACTTATCCCATAGTCATGAAATATTGCGGGCACTGCAGCATGCCAATAGAGGTAAGTGAACTAAGCCCATTTCCAAGGTGCATCTGTCCTTTAAGCAATTGTTTTTGCAGTATTGCGAATACTATCCCGAATACGACAAATGCAAGGAGTGGTTGGAACGTAATCTGCCCGATGATTTCGAACGACTGAAAATCGAGGAAGAGCAGGCAGCAGCTGATGGCACAGACGATGACAAGAAGAGACAGAAGCGGGGCGGCAAAGGTCTGCTGCGAGTTAAAAAGAAGGAAGATGTCCCCAAACGCATTTGTGTATCACGTGCTGCCCGCGGCAAAAAGAAGTCTGTGACAGTGGTTACCGGACTAAGTACCTTTGGTATGCGCCATTATATTCAAAACTATGCATAAAACACTTTACAAATTGTCCCACCCGTTAACAGATATCGACCTTAAAGTGGCTGCCAAGTTTTTCGGTACGAAATTTGCCTGTGGATCGTCAGTGACTGGCGATGATGAAATTGTCATTCAGGGCGATGTCAAGGATGAGTTGTTTGATGTTATTCCCGATAAGTGGGCTGAGATTGATGAAGATGTCATCGAGGATTTAGGCGATCAGAAACGTTAATCAGGAATTTAATAGCCAGTAGTCATTTTTGTCCTGCTTAAAGTGTGCTTATTTTATACGCATATTACATGAAATAAAAAAATGATCTAATCTCCAGTTTCTTGTTATCCCTGTGCTTGTTGGTTGGTTTGCACCGGTTCAGTGGTAGAATTGGAGAAGTGCTTATGCGTTAGCTCAATTATGGCCTCGTTTTCCTCATCGGTGAGCGGGACCTTATTGTCGTCAATAAGCTGCAATAAATAATTTAGAATATCAAGGATATAATAGGAGCAATGACGTGCTTACCAGCTGTGTATGCAGGGCACTGGTTGGCGGATCATTAACCATTTGCAGCAGCTCGTGGGGCATCAGCCTATAAGTGGCCAAGTCGCACAGGTAACTCTTGATTGATTCACGCGTTTGTGTTTTACAAGGCGATTCTTCCAGGTACTGTAGAGCCTCGTACGTGACGGTAGCTAGATTGTGCATACCCCACTTCTTTTTGGTGCCTTTTATCTGTTGTAGAATTTGCATTACCTCCAAATTGGTAATGTACGAGTATGTGGCATTCACCCTAGCAATTTAAGTAAATTAACATAATTCACTTTTAAGCTATTGATTGTTTTACTTACGTCTCCATACCGTTTATTTATTTCATAGCCATCAACAATTTGTAAACATGCACGACAAGCAGTTCCATCGATGAAAAGTGGTATCGAGTATTGAGTAATCGATGATTTTAGCTCCAAACAGACACGTGAATCGTACAAGAAACTGTGTTGGAGTATCGGCGCGAACACTAAACCTTTTGATTACTCTTATTGAATTTATATAAGATCACTCAGCTTCATATTAGTTGAACAATCATATTAACATTTTCTTTTTACATCCGAGTAGCTTACAAGCCTTTTCACACAACAGTTTTTAGCTCATTCCATTTTTATTCTAAAGGTATAAACATCGATATTTCGATATTTTTTTTTTAGCTTAATACTACAACAAATTGAAATCCTCGGCTTTCCGCTGTTAAACAGTTTTCTTCTAAATTTAAAACCAAACAAAATGGGGATCGCAGAAACAGAAAAGAGAGCACCAAGAGACGCATTTGACGTCAAGGCCCAAAAGGCTAGAAGTCGCTTATTCTTAAAGCGTCGCCCAGGACAATTGAGCACAAGATTTTCGCAAACAAATTTGTGCACCAATTTGCAGCGCCAATTGAGTCGTCGTCCTTTGCATATATTTTGGTCTGATGATAATTGCGCCGTAGATTCAACACGTCGCAAGAATGTGAAACCGAAGGTTTGGCCATATTCCATATACTCATTTGTGACAATGCTCTTAGTCGTAGGCTTCAGCTTCGGTGTCACAGTTTATAAAAACACTGACATCGTCTCGAAGTTCATGTTGCGCTACACTTCACAATACCAGGCCACAGTGCACAATAAGTTCAACTATTGCGACCGCACCATGCCATTGCATGATATATTTGAGAACATTCATGGCGCTGTTATCAATCAGGATTTGGCGCTGAAGCAACTCGAACAGGCATTGGCCAACCAGAGCTTTCAGCCCATTGCGCTAGTCGGCACTTCGGGCGTGGGCAAGACCCTGACAATGCGCAAACTGATTGAAACATATCCGTGGCCGGAGAATGTTCAGACCATTGCATGGAACGACTATGAGCTCATTGATAACGACGCACGCGATAAAGCCGTATGGAAAATGTTGCGCAATCTCGCCCATTGCGGTCGCAACTTGATCGTTATTGACAACATGGCCGTGTGCGACTTGGACTATGTGACATCAATAAATGGACTGGTACTCTCTAACTCAGATGTGGCCAATGGCACCAACGAACCCGACAAGAAGCTGCTGACCATCATCTATGTATTCAATATTAATAGCATGCTCCCGGAGGAGCACTACAACGAGCAATTGAAGATGTTGCAACAGATAGAGACAACTGAGACGATTATCTATCGTATGTTTGGACCCCAAGATCTGGAGAAGTGTGTGCGTCATGAGGAGCGCCTGTTGGGCCTGATTTTAGATGAAGAACATTTCGAAGACATGGTCAATACAACGAATGTCCAGGTATCCGGCTGCAAGACTGTGCGTGCCAAGGTTCTGGTCCATGGACGGCCCCTGATGAACGATATCGATATGCAGAGCAATCTGGAAGCAATTCCAGTTGAAGGCCATTAAGGCAGAGCATTAGTGTTTTCAAGTTATTTTTTTTGTTTATTTTTATCTCTTTCGGTATTTAACCTTGTTAAGCACGACAAAAGAAGACTGAAGAAGAGCTAGATACGATTATGGGCAGGACATTAGATAGTAGATTTCTGTTAGAATCCTTTGGCACTCATTTCTAACTAGTGTATTTTGCTAGTAGTTTTAAGATTATTTTAATGTTTGTTAACCTGAAGCTTTTTAGAGTTTCGCGACCGATCGACAACAGACTGAGACTGAGACTGAGATTGAGATTGAGATTGAGAATAGGTTCTGGAAAAGTTCCTTATGTAATCCATTTTATTTAATTGTGATCATACATATACTCTGACTATAATAAAGATAAAATAAATGTGACCAAAGGAACTGAACAGTCTTAATTATTTATAATTTTTATATTATACTGACTATGCTTAATATATTTATATATTACATTGATTGGCCTATGGAGTAGTTCTATAACTGCTTAGCTCAAATCTGCGCACAGATAAATCAAGTCACAATCCGAATTCGATATGTCATATAGTTTTCTGTCTAAACACAGTATATATAAGTATTTTTGTAGGAATTCCTTTTTCCCTTGGTCTTCTAAATTTAATTTTCGTATATGTTTCGATACTCCTGACTCTAAATAAAACCAATATTTCATGTTTTATCAGTTAACGAGAGCAATCTTTTGAGTTCGTAGGAAAAAGTGACAAAAAGCAGCAGTCCCAAACGAGAACACTAAACCGAGCTGATCGAATATACATATATATATACATCTATATACATTCATATGTATGTATGTATATATAAATATATATCTACATATATTTTTAAAAGGAGCCTAAATACATATTCAGTCGGTACGGCGCAAAAGTAAAACAAAATCGTAAGCTGAAGATGGCCCAGCATGAAGAAATTGGCAATGTGAACATCTGGTGGTTTCCACAGGACTTTTGCCAATCCCGCTATGGCGATTATCGAAACAGCGGCAAAAATTCCTGTACTTTAATCTCATTGATAGTTGCCGATAAGCTGGCCAGGATGCCAAGTCTCTGCCAGAGCGTATCGGAGCTGCCAGATGTGGCCTGGGATCTGATTGGCGACTCAATCAACGAAGGCAATATTGTCTATCATGACCTCATCTCAGCTAATCGCAATATAAATATACCAGATGCCCTGAATGCAATACGTTCCCATCAGAAGATTAACTTTCGCCTGAGAGAGTGGTTCTTCACACAGGTCGGCTCCGATCCGCACAGTCCAATGATTGTCGGGGTCGAACTGTCACGCATCTTCACTACCACGCTGGAGGCATTCAAGCAGGCCGACGGCGGGGATGTGCCATCCCATCTGTTTGCCGCCATTGTCGCCGACTGTCGCACAGTAATGGTGGCCATCGACTTGCGCACCTCGATTGCGGCCATCATCGATTCGCATCAGCATGGCAGTGATGCCGGCGCCGTCTTTGCCCAGAGCACCACACATTATATCGGTGATCTGATGTTCTGGTTCATTAGCATGCTGGATCACATATATTCAAGTCATCCGGCTATCTTCGAGATCTCCTTCCTCTGTATCATGCCCGACATGCCACTGCGTATTCCCCCCGCGGTCGAGCAATATGCCAACAAAATCTGCAAGCCCAAGGAGAAAGCGTCGAAGCTGAAATAATTCTGCCTTGAGTCACATTATTAATTTCACTTCAACAAGATTTCCATCCGGAATACAGCCCCGTCAAGAAGCATGAAAATAATGAAGTTAACGCTCGTTGGTTAATTTACGTGTTAATGTCGAGTTCATAATTTCTTGTTTCTGTTGATTAATACAAATTTTTGGTGGCTAAAATTCCGTTATGTTATTTAATAAAATTTTTAATGTTTTCTATGGACAAGTGCCCAACAGGGATTTGGCGTGGTAGTCGTAGAAGCCATAAACTATATAACATATATTCTCGATAGACCCTTGAAGATGGGCTCAGTTCTTCTGGTCGTCTCTATTTCAATACGTTTCTCTGTCCGTCTGTTTGCCAGTCTGTCCGTCCGTTCTTCCTTTCATTCTACAACAACGATCTCGCTATGGCCTAGACTCTTCTCATATATCATATTGGCTATGTAGGCATCGCAGTGGAATGTTCTCATCTTGTTCGATAACTTATCTGATTTTCAAATTGTCGATCGAAATCTATTATTTAGCGAGTTTCGCCTAACTGCAAGCTGAAGATATGATAAATACATGAATATGATAAATATACAGACATCTGGGCAACTTTCCCTGTTTCTGGTGAAATTCCAAGTAGTATCGATTTGTGTCTCTGGTACAATAGTTTCGATAAACTGTACAGGGACTTCCTCCCCAAACATGCACAACTAAGGGATACCCTTGCAAAAAGAGATTCGCATACGTTGCACATTTTGTATATTTTGGTATCTCATTTATTTTTTCGAAAAAAAAAAAAAATTGCAGTTTTTGATTTTTTATTGTATAAGGTAAGGTAGTTGTAGGTAGCATATAAATTTATATAACATACGATATACATACGATATATGTAAAAAAGACATAGCTAGCTTAAATACTTTTACTTGCACATTCGTGTTCGCCTTCACTTCTCGCTTTGTTTAATTCTTGTTTTCTTTTTATTTTCTCTTCAAACTAATCTCACTTGAACGATACGCTAGTGTTTGCTTATGCGTGTATGAGTGTGTGTGCGTGTGTGTGTGTGCGTGTACGCGCGCGCTTGTGTGTGTGTGCGTGCCTGGGTGCCTGGGGTTGTGTCTAGAATCCGGCCACGTCGCCACGCTTTCGTCCATCGGCATTTGCATAGATCGCTGTCGCATTGCGACCAATGGCACAGACCACGGCAGTGTTGTGCCGTTCCAACGGCTTCAGAGTGTGCCCCCGCTTCCGCAGCAGACTCAGCACATTCTCTGAGAAACTTCCTTCGTCGTACTGGAGAACATCGGGGAGTAGCTGATGGTAAAACCGTGGCGCATCCTCGGCCGCCTTCAGGTCGTCGCCGAACCAGAGAAAGCGGGCGGCCACCTCGACAATGGCGCCCAATATCTTGCTGCCGCCGGCAGCTCCGATCGCTAGACGTATATTGCCATCCTGATCGGCCAGCAACATTGGCGACTGCGACGACATGGGACGCTTATGTAAATCTATTACATTCGCTTGCGACTGTGGCAGACCGAACAAATTCTCCTTGAGAGAGAAGTCGTTCATGCAATCGTTCAAAATGATGCCAGTTCGTGGTCCAATCAAGCCGGAACCAAAACTAAAAATTAAGAGAAAAAAACATTAAATATTACATTATATTAATATTAATACTAAAAGTATCGTTATGGACGGCGCCATCTATTGGCAGCTTACTCAACAATGGTCGCTGAATGCTTACATAGAGCGCCATCTATTGACAGCTTGCAAGGACTTTATAAGCTAATGTATTGAGGGCTCAAAATACTCACTAGTAATTGATGGAGCTGGTAACGGAAACGGCATCGCCATTCGGCGCTAACACCGCGAGCGAAGAGGTGCCATACGGATCTTCTTCAGAGCTGAGTTGTGCACCGTATTCGTGCGGGCCACTCAGCACGCTGTTGTCATTGATCTTGGCGCGCTGCTGGGCAGCATATTCGGGATTGTTGAGCTGGCTGACCAGTTCGCGAATATCATTGAAACGCGGATCGCCCAGCTCGGCGCGACGTGCGAATCCGAACTTCATCGCTTCCGTTATACGATGTATAGTCAGAGCATACGATTCATCGTCCGCCAAATCAGCCCGTGTGAAGTTATATCCTTCGAGAATGCTCAGTATGTGCGAGACGATAGATCCGCTGCTCACCGGCGGCACGGCGTACAGAGTGTCGTTGCCCAGAGGCATGGTTACGGACAGACGCAAGTCGGCCGTATATGTATCCAAATCGTCTAGAGTAATAATGCTGCCCAACTCCTTCAGATCCTCGGCCAGCATTTGCGCAATTGTGCCGTTGTAAAAGTCCATTGGGCCATTTTCAGCTAGTAGTTTGTACGTGTTGCACAGTTTTGCTGGTGGCTTCAGTATTGCTCCCTCCCGATGGTGCTCACCCGTTTCCGCATTTAGGAAAACGGATCTACGTTGGTTTTAGCTTGATTATCTATATCTTGATTGGGACTAAGCTCATGTACTTACTGATACTGCAAATTGTCCTTGATAGTGGGCCACACCTTCTGCACATTCAATGCCTGATGCATACTCATTCGATATCCAGTCTCGCAAATTTTCAGGGAGGGCTCCACTAGCTCTCGCCATGGCAGCTTGCCAAAGCGCTTGTGCGCCAAATGATATCCCATCACCTCGCCAGGCACCGCAATGCTCAGCGGCCC
The DNA here is from genome assembly GCA_035045825.1 of Drosophila eohydei. NCBI lineage: Eukaryota > Metazoa > Arthropoda > Insecta > Diptera > Drosophilidae > Drosophila > Drosophila eohydei. The sequence goes on along the minus strand of JAWNOT010000036.1, from coordinate 2,987,066 downwards.
AATGATAGAAGAATTTGCATCCTTATCGAACATCTTCTGGTGGGAGGCATAGGGCGCCACGGCTTGCGCATCGATCTGATAGCCTTGCTGTGACTCCCGGTCATAGATATTCATTATTAAGCCACCCCCAATGCCCATGCTCTGTGAGGTCAGGAGCCCATTGCACAGCATTGTGGCAATTGTTGCATCCACAGCGCTGCCATTCCTTTCCAAGATATTGCTGATGACAATAATAAAATAAAATTACGTGTAAAAATTATGATAATACTAATGACAATGACAACGACAATGTCAATGTCAATGTCAATGACAATGACAATGACAATGACAATGACAATGACAATGACAATGACAATGACAATGACAATGACAATGACAATGACAATGACAATGACAATGACAATGACAATGACAATGACAATGACAATGACAATGACAATGACAATGACAATGACAATGACAATGACAATGACAATGACAATGACAATGACAATGACAATAAGAATAGTAATGATAATGATAATGATAATGATAATGATAATGATAATGATAATGATAATGATAATGATAATGATAATGATAATGATAATGATAATGATAATGATAATGATAATGATAATGATAATGATAATGATAATGATAATGATAATGATAATGATAATGATAATGATAATGATAATGATAATGATAATGATAATGATAATGATAATGATAATGATAATGATAATGATAATGCTGATAATAATGCTTATGATAATAGTTGTATACCTGCCAATCTGACTACAAGCATCCATATCCGAGCAAACAGCCGCATGCTTGTAGATGCCCAATTTGGATGTGAAATTCTTATTGTCCTTGTCGTCGCCGTCATCCAGAATAGGTGCTGCCGAGGGTGGTGGTGTGGTGGGTGATGTGGAGGCGGCTACAGCTGGTCCAGCTACTGCAATTTCCTCACTTGTTGCTGTTGTCGCTTCCATGTTGCTGCCGTCGGATACCGATGCCGGCGGAAGCGATTGCTCATCTGTTGAATTAAATGGTTTAAGTGTGTGGCTTGTGCTTGGATTGCTTGTTGTTGTTGTTGTTGGTGGTGTGCTTTCTGTTGTTGTTGTTGTTGTTGTTGTAGTTGTTGTTGTTGTTGTGCTAGTTGTTCTTATTGTTGTTGTTGGTGCTGGTGTTGATGGTGCGCCGTCGGCAACAGCATCTGTTGCTGCCGCCGATGTTGCTGTGCTGCTGCCAACAATTGTTGCAGGTGCTGGCGTTGTTGTTTTGGCAACTGTGCTGTTGGTGATTCTCGACGACTTTGACCAGTCTATAGAAGTTGTTGTTGTTGTTGGTGTTGTCGGTGCAATTGTTGTTGTTGTTGTTTAGTAAGTTAAGGTGTAAGAGTTTGTTGTCAATACATTTGCTTTTCTTGGTGCCACAATAGAGGAAATATAACATTACGAGTGGGTGCCGAGGTGCAGGATTATGAATCGTATGACAAAGGCATGCAAAGCGTCTAACTATGCAACATATTGCATTTGTATTGCTCAAGATGTCTTGCTGTTTCTTTGTTGCTCTGGCTTTTGTGCTTGTTCTTGATACAATCACATACATTCTTCTCTTTATGTATGTCTGTGTATGTGTACGTGCGTGTGTGTGTGTGTGTATAAATTAGTAGGCATTTGTGAGTGAGTGGTTAGAGATGTGGGTTTGGCCAGTTGCTCAATTGGCTATGATTCGAACTTACCGCTCAAGCACAGGCTGATGATCACATAGCTTATCAGGGCAATGCCAATGAAGCAGATTAGGCCAATTGTCAGCTTCTTCATCCAGGCCAACAAATTGGCCCGCCTGCAAAGCACAAAAGTGCGTATATATTTATTAGTTTCTATTTCTAAATTGACATAAAAATGCTGCCCTAAAAAGTATGCTATGATTTTTGTTACTGCAAATTGTTGCCTGTTTGACTTGTTCTTTTGTCTTTATAATTTATAAAACCTCGTGTTTTAGAAGATCTGCTGAGCCCTAAGCTGAATCTAGTTTAGCCTTGTTAAGCCGGGCTCGAAGTTGCGACTTCTTTCTGATTTCTTAAAAGTTAAAACTGCTTCAAAATCTTGGCTTACATCTGTTCGCGACGCGCTTCTTCGGCTGCGGCTGTATCCTGCATCAGCTCATCGCCATTTTTCTCTTCGTCGTCCAGTCCGTTGGAGGACTTGAGTGGAATTTTGTTCATGGCATCGTCGTTGCTGTGGTGAACCATCTTGTGAGCATCCACTGTGGCTGCTGCTGCGCTGCTGTTGATGTTGCTGTTTCAAAAATTGATTATCAAATTATTAGAAATATATATATATATATAGATATATCACAAATCAAGGAGCGTAAAAAATAATATTAGAAGAATTTACAATTTGAGTCTAAAGATGGTTGGAAGCTAGATTCTGCTGCAGCTGCTCAGCTGGCTGGCTGAAGTCAACTTTAATCAAAGTCAACTTTAGCTAAACTTAACTGAAAATGTCTGAGGCTGAGCGCTGTCAAGTATGCAACAGTTTACGGCACAGCTAGTTGATATGCAACAGATTTTACACGCGTCCCAATGCAAACTGAACGCTTCACAATCGACGTCAACAAGAGCGTCCGCTGCCCGCTGCCTGCTGCCTGCGTCATTGGCAGCAGCGTTGTTGCCGGCAACTTTGATGGCAGGATGCGGTCGTCGTCGTCTTTGTCGTTGTCGTTGTTGCGGTTGCATGTGTCTATGTGGGTGTGTCCCCAACCATTTGCCATTTTCTCAATCTCAATTTTCATGCTCGCTCCTGTTCGCTGTGTGCGTGCAACACAAATGGGTCAGACAGCGGCGTCAGCTTCGACGCCGACGCCAACGCCAACGCCAACGCCGACGCCCAAGTTGACGCAGCCAAGCGCCGCTTGCAACTCACTAGCACAGTGCAGTTTGTTGCGAGTTGCCAGTTGCGAGTTGTCCATAACTATAATTGAATGTTGTGATTGACAGCCCACGGAGCGGGGCGGCGGCGGCGGTGGTTGTGGCGGAGCTAGGGTTGGGGGCGGGGGCGAGGTTGGTGGCGAGCGTGCGCGAGATTGTTGCCTGTAAATTGGGTTAATTGCCGCCGTATTTGATGTGTGGCACGGGCATCAAATCGGTGGCACTCACAGTCATCACCTTTGCCCTCGCATGACCCGGACAACATTGTTATTATTGACATCTGCACTCATCGGGCGTGGCACGACTAACAAGTAGAGTATAGTGGGGCATGCCCGAGGCTCAACTTAACATACTCTGTTAATTGATATATGTTAAACGACTGCTGTTAATACTTAACATAGTCTGTTAAAATTGTCAAATCTATGTTAAGCAACTGCCAGTAATGCTTAACATACTATGTTAAGATTTTCAAATATATGTTAAGCAACTGCTGTTAACACTAAACATAGTCTGTTAGTTGATTCTTCGGTAACAGTTCTCTAAGCTTAAAGAGCTTCTGAAATTTTCCGATATTTTTGGGACATTTCATCTAAGCCCTCAGCACAGCTCCGTCTCCAAGTCAGTTATTTTTAATATTTCTTTCTCCTTTAAGTCTTTAAATCTAGCCATAAAAATGCATCGATCATTGCGCTTATAAAGAGTATAGCAAATATCATATATCGGATATCAGATATATATATATATATATATATATATATATATTATGCATGCATATTTTTTGTAATTGTTTTAAGTCATTTTTAGTGGGTCACTAGCAATTTGTGCTGTTGGCCTAGTCCGGCCTGGCTGTTTGCTATTTTTAGGTCAACTGCATTTTAATTTCATTTCATTTCATTTCATTTTTTTTAAATAGCTGCCTGGGCCTCGCCAGCAACAAAAGAACCACAACGGCAGCAGAGGCAGCAACGACACCAGCAAAAAAGAAAACTCAAAAAAGAAGCGTTGCACATGCCACAATTACCGAGCATTACTTTGAGGCATGTGGATTGCAATTTGGGTTTACGACTCCGTCGCCGCCTCCGTGCAGCCATAAAAAATGAGTGAGCGACCACAGCAAAGGGCCATAAGAGACGGCAGGAAGCGAGCCAGAGGCAGAATCTGAGGAAGGGGCAGAGACCCCGAGAGGCAATTAGCAGGAACAGAGGCAGACACAGAGGAAGAGAAGGAGCAGGAGAAGGAGCAGGAGAAGGGGAAGGAGAAGGAGAAGGAGAAGAAGAAGAAGAAGAAGAAGGAGGAGAAGAAGAAGGAGAAGAAGGAGAAAGAGAAGGAGAAGAAGAAAAAGAAGGAGAAGGAAAAGGAGAAGGAGAAGGAGATAGAGAAAGAGAAAGAGAAAGAGAAAGAGAAAGAGAAAGAGAAAGAGAAAGAGAAAGAGAAAGAGAAGGCAGAGCGAACAGAGAATAGAGAATAAGACAGAGGCAAACGTGGAGAAGACAATCATAGACAAGGGCAGAGTGGAGCCGATTCTGCAAGAGTGCCCCTCTTACGTAGTCTGAGTCAGAGGCCAAGCCAAAGAAGGAGATAGAGCGAAAGCCAGGCATTGGCCCAGGAACACGGAAAGACAGAGGCAGACGCTTCAGAGTGTTGGCTTTTAGCGACTGGCACGGAGCAGTCTGTGACATTGGTCGAAGTCAGAGATAGATATGCAGACATTGATGGCAAGGAATACACCAAGCCACATTTGCATGCGTCTCACATGGATTGCGCCAGTTTGGATTTGGCATACACTAATTGCCCCATCGGCGCTGTCTGCATGTGGCGCGTGCGCAGCGCCTCGACCAAATTTGGCAAGCAGCTCGAAAGCCGCTGTCAAGTTCCGAAACTCAAATCAAAGTCAGTGCTCTTCAAATAGTCCGAATCCAATAGTAGTGCTGTCATCATTATTATTACTGCGATGAGCATAATGATTAGCAGCAATACGTGCCCGGCGTGGTCAATTGGTCAAGGGAGCAATGGGTGTGCCCAGCTGTAGCTGTAGCATATGATTACTCTACATATCATATGCATGTATATAGTAATATATATAATATATAAATATATAAATATTTAACAATAATTCGACGCTTTCATCTTTATCGACTTCCTCAACTCTGACGTCTCCAATTTTTTCTTTTCATTTGACATTTCCGTCTTATGTTTTTTTTGCATTTAAAAAAAACAAATGTTTATTGTGGTATTTGCAGTGACTATGATTATTCTAGCTGTAAATATTTTAGTTTATCTTTTTATGTGGAATTTTTTAATTTCTTGGAACAATCTGTTTCTGAGTCTTTGAAATATCTTTACTATATTAACATTAAGTAAGAATCATATATCATATATCATATATCATATATCATATATCATATATCATATATCATATATCATATATCATATATCATATATCATATATCATATATCATATATCATATATCATATATCATATATCATATATCATATATCATATATCATATATCATATATCATATATCATATATCATATATCATATATCATATATCATATATCATATATCATATATCATATATCATATATCATATATCATATATCATATATCATATATCATATATCATATATCATATATCATATATCATATATCATATATCATATATCATATATCATATATCATATATCATATATCATATATCATATATCATATATCATATATCATATATCATATATCATATATCATATATCATATATCATATATCATATATCATATATCATATATCATATATCATATATCATATATCATATATCATATATCATATATCATATATCATATATCATATATCATATATCATATATCATATATCATATATCATATATCATATATCATATATCATATATCATATATCATATATCATATATCATATATCATATATCATATATCATATATCATATATCATATATCATATATCATATATCATATATCATATATCATATATCATATATCATATATCATATATCATATATCATATATCATATATCATATATCATATATCATATATCATATATCATATATCATATATCATATATCATATATCATATATCATATATCATATATCATATATCATATATCATATATCATATATCATATATCATATATCATATATCATATATCATATATCATATATCATATATCATATATCATATATCATATATCATATATCATATATCATATATCATATATCATATATCATATATCATATATCATATATCATATATCATATATCATATATCATATATCATATATCATATATCATATATCATATATCATATATCATATATCATATATCATATATCATATATCATATATCATATATCATATATCATATATCATATATCATATATCATATATCATATATCATATATCATATATCATATATCATATATCATATATCATATATCATATATCATATATCATATATCATATATCATATATCATATATCATATATCATATATCATATATCATATATCATATATCATATATCATATATCATATATCATATATCATATATCATATATCATATATCATATATCATATATCATATATCATATATCATATATCATATATCATATATCATATATCATATATCATATATCATATATCATATATCATATATCATATATCATATATCATATATCATATATCATATATCATATATCATATATCATATATCATATATCATATATCATATATCATATATCATATATCATATATCATATATCATATATCATATATCATATATCATATATCATATATCATATATCATATATCATATATCATATATCATATATCATATATCATATATCATATATCATATATCATATATCATATATCATATATCATATATCATATATCATATATCATATATCATATATCATATATCATATATCATATATCATATTTATACTTCAACATTAAAGGGTATCTCAGCTGTGTAATACCTTTTGAAAGCTTCGCATTTGGTAGAGCTCGTCTGGTTAAATAGCCATTGGGGTCAGACTTAGACAGATGCAACAATTAGAATATTTGTACGCATGGGCAAATGCATAAGTTTAGCAGCCACAACAACAATGACAACTATAATAATAAAATAAATGCAAATTGCAGTAATTCGTTTTTTTTATGTTGTTTTACACTTGTTGCACATAAATAAAATGTGCGGCATTGCAGCTCATCTGTCGGTTTGTCTGGCTGTCTGCCTGTCTGAGGTCGCAGCTCAATTGGGCTCTTTATTTTTGGAATTGATATCTCGGAAACTTAGCGAGCGCCCCTCGCGCCACCTGCCCTTTGCATTATTTGATTTATTTGTTCGCTTGATTTGTCTTCATGCATTTTAATGTATTTGCGTCAAATTGTTTATTTAATTGCCCAAACGGTTTGCTAGGGAAACTCGATTCGTTTCGTATACCCAGCCAGAGCCATGGCGCTATGATCTATGCTCTCCAGGCGTATCGTGCGTATGTCTGTTGGGCTCGACCTTCGGCTATTTTATGCCCGATTGAAAGTTTGAAATTTGTCAAATGTTTACACATCAAATTAGGCAAAAGTTTTCGCCAAGGGCCAGTTTCGATTTATGACGCTTCGCCTTATACGATCAGCTAGCAATATAATTTATTATACAACTCCCCATATGGATATATAGCCGAAAATAATTGTTAGATTCGTGATTGGCTTTAATTAATGTAAAATGTTTTCCGATTTTTTTGTCTATTTTTTCGATTTGAATTATTTTTGTGTATATCGATTTGCGAATTTCGATTGTCGACTGGAATGTGTTATCGATAACTTACGATTAATGAAAATTAATTGCGATCCAGATTTATTATCCATAACTGATATCAGAGTTTTTTCAACTATGTTGTTTATCGATAACTAATATCAATAAAAATACGATCGTCATTGGCGTATTTCGACCGTGCTATGGATAATTGATATCATTGAAAAAGCGATTTTCATTTCGCTTATCGATTGTGAAGTGTTATCGATAACCTATCAATGTATCATCTTTAATTTTTGATTAAGCCAAAGAGGTTGATCGATTGAAATTGACTATCGATGAGTGATTTGTGAGTTTTTTTCACTTGTGATATGTTATCGATAGCTTTGAGTAATATTAATATCTTCTTTTACATTTTTCGATTAATTGGATAGCTGTAAATGCATTTACTCTAAAGCATTTCGTACCTACTTTTGTATTTATCGACAACCTAACTCTACATTTGTTATCGATAACTGATAACAATAAAAAGAGTAGCTACACTAAAAAAATATATATATGTTTGAAGCTTTTATTTGCGATAACATATCGCCTTTATCGATAACATACTTTATTTGTTCACACTTCCTGTATTATCGATCACAGATATCAGTCAAAATGGATTCGCCAGAGACAGCTATGCGAGTGCAGAGCAATTTATGTGGAAAGTTTTTCAATGGTGGCTCCTAAGTTATTTAGATAATCAAGATCGCAATTTCGTATATGAGTAAATATGAATAAAGTATTCAATCAACGTGTTTGTGGTGATCATAAAACTGACACACTAAATACGAATAAAGATTTACAAAGCAATTGAATAATCAGCACAGTGAGAACCCCCTCCATACACTGGCCGAACACCAGCGAAACACACTCGGACTCTGTCTATAAATATGACACAAATTGTTGACAGCTATAAATAGAAACACAATATGGAATTGGAGAAATAAGTAAGTAGAAAAACTATATATTAAAAATAAATAAGAAAATTACAAATATATTCGAAACGAGTTTTAAGCTCAGGGCAGTGGCTCAATAGAAATTTAAGCTCTTATATAGATCACAAATTGACAAAGGCTTTAGCTGGGAACTAGGCTGCTCATGCATATCCAGACAGCACAGCGAGTCAAGAGTGTGTGAGAGAGAGAGAGATACGATCGGACAAAGATCTTGCATTGATCTGAGAGATTTGCGTGCCAGCATCCCATTTTGACACATTCGCAACATTCGTGACAGTGCAAATTGAGCGCACCCAAAGTTCAGGGCCAACTGGCAAATACAGAAAAATATGATTATATATAGCCTCCCTCTCTCTCTCTCTCTCTCTCTGTCTCTCTCTGTGTGTGTGTCACGCATACAGACATTGAGACTTATTAGCTGACAGCAGCATCGCCTGTATAGCCATATAGACACTATGTGTTATATTTAGAGAATGCCTTAGATTGTTATACTCAAATGTTCTTGATTAAGTTGTCAGCAATCAGCGCTACGGCCGACCGATATGATGATCCCCGAATGCCACCGGAGATGCCGTTTAGCTATAACTACTACACACACACACACACACGCACACACACATACTTTGATTTAACTGTTGTTATTGCGAGTCTTAGTTCCAAGTAGCTGCTGCTGGGATGCAGCTCTGGCCATTAAGTGGCTGCCATTCAAAAGTATATCCGAGATTTGAGCTAACAATTGACACTCAAGTTGCTGTCGCTTGACTATTTGCTTTGATAATGACAGATACACACACACACACACACACACGCACACACACAGAGAGAGAGTTGATAAAGGCAGATTGAATGCTGGAAACAAATGGCCTGCCGCTGGCTAGCACAGTGATAGCAAACAGTTGTCCCTCAGCTTTGACAATCATATATGTTGCTGTCGTGACACAACAGCAACAGCAGCAGCATCGGTCACGGCAGCAACATTTGCATGCTGAGTCTGTCGCAGTGCCTTATCACTAGCAGCCGGCGGGCACAGCGCTTACTTTAGATAGCAGCCGCTGCAGATAAACCAAATCAATTTATGCTGTGTCAAATTAGCAATAGAAAGATCAACTCAAATACTCGAACTTATCAACGTCCATATATATATATATGTATATATATATATGTATATATGTATGACTTCTTGAAAGCCATTTGCCTTCCTTGGCTGATTTCATATTCATTTGATTAGCTTTCATGTCAAGTTGCTGAATGTTGACATAGTCAAACAAGTCAAATATACCCTTTATAAACAAGTCAAAAATACCCTCGGATATACCCTTTGAAGCACTGTATATAACACATATGTCAGCTTTGCTTTTATATATATTTATAGGAACAATATTGAGTTTCTCTTAAGCTTAGCCGCTGTCGCGATCGTAGCAGAGACAAAGTTAAAAGGAGTCTGCTGGACTGCTGCGACAGCTTCTTTGTGCCAAAGGTTAAAGTTCAGTTATCTGTATGTATGCCTATATGAAGCTAGCAGTTTATACTTGGCTTTCTTAGCCTACAGAACTGGACAGCTCTTATACAGCACATTGAGTGTAGCTGGCACTTGGCAAGATCTGAGCACAAATGGGATTTTCTTCAGCTCAACAAAGAGTTGAGTTAGGCCACTGGCTCTATGCTTGATATGTATATATATATATATATATATATATATATATTTAAGATATGGATATATTATATATATGCAGCTTCTATCTTCCATTTGCTTGCACATCTCATTCATTGTTACGAAAGTAGTGAAATGCAACAATCTCAACAAGTGTTTTCATCCCATTTCTCTGCGCGTCTGGCGTCTGGCGTTTGGCATTTCTTTTTTAATTTTCATATTCGTTTTTATTTTGAATATTCTATTGGTTTCGTTGCTCTTAGCTGCTTATTTATTTATTGGCAGCGGCAGGCGAAAGACAGCATAATGAAATTGCTGCCTGTTGCGCTCTATGTGTCTGTGGCTGACGCTTTTACTACTAGATAGCTTCTTGCCCTAATGGGCATTGCGTATATCTTGATTATATATATATTTGTATATATATACATTTTTTTTGACTTGGACTTGGACTTGTTGCCATTGTTGTTGGGCCGCCAACGTTGCTCGCTATTTGTGTTGGTCGTGCATGCGTTTTAGGTGGGCGAACCTGGCGTCTAGTCGGAACGCCGATGCCGGGCCAACAAGCAGCAAGCAGCAAACAGCACACAGCAAACAGCACACAGCAAACAGCCTAGCAACATAATCGCAACACAGCAAACTTTTGCATTCGTTACGCACACGCACAAAATACAAAAAAAAAAATAAAACACACAAAAAAATTTAAATAAATAAATTACAATATATATATATATACATGATATACATACACACACTTATGCATAAAAATATATATTTATATTTCATATATATATATATAGAAAACGTGTGTATTTAAATGAATATTTCACCTTTTCAGAATTCTTTCCTTTTGCACTGGAAAATGAGCGGAAGCAAAAAAAAACAACAACAACAAAAAGGCGTGAAAAACGCGCGCGTTTTCTAAACGCACAGAAAACGCGTGAAATTTGTTTCTATTCCTTTTATTTATTTATTATTTTTTGCTTTCAGTTTTGAATTTTTCTTCTTTTTTTTTACGTGTTGCGCGCCGCCGCCGACGCTATATAATTTTTGGTCTATAGCTGATCTGATAATTCTCTATAATTTTCTATTTTATTTTTATTTTTTATTTGTTTTATTTTATCTTGTTTTTTTATATATATATATTTTTTAGTCGCGTGTCTCGTCGCAGCGCTGGCTGCTGGTCAACTGAATTAAGAACGGGACGCGTTGCGGCCGCGTCTGCGGCGACGGCAGCGTCGACGGCGACGGCGACGGCGACGGCAACGGCGGCGGCAACGGCGGCGGCATTTAATGTGAGTCGTCAGGCCGAGGCACTTCGTCAGACGCTGTTGCTGTTGCTATTTGTTGATGTTGTTGTTGCAGTGCAAACTGCTGCTGCTGTTGCTGTTGTTGCTGTTGCTGTTGTTGCTGTTGCTGTCGTGCGGAAATCACAAAAATTAGGCGGCCCCAATGGACATAGGCCGTGATTGTCACACGAAGCCGACTCGCATCGAACCAAACCGAACTTTGATGGCGGGTACTTTGGGCTGGGGCTTTGGATAGTGGGTGGTGCTGGGTGGTCGGTGGTGGTGCTGCGTGTAGCGGTAGCCATGGGGCGGCTGCGCCACCCAACCGGCCATTAAAAGCAATTTGTTGACAGTGACACACAAAAATAGATACACAAAGTGAAGCGACAAGTTGATAAAACTGATGACAAAATACGAAAAAAAAATAAAATAAAATAAAGCAAAGCCGGGCCCAGTTACCGACCCGAGCGCGCACCCACCTCCGCTCCGATTGACTGAGTTGTCATTACATCATCATCATCATCATCATCATCATCAGCATTTGATATTCAATTCCAACTCGACAACTCCCAAGCCATAGCTAGATTTGGAAGTCTGCCAAATTATAAATCCATCAGCAAATGGCTTGAAGCAAAGATTTCGTAACTGAAGCAACCGAAATCGATCTGAATCTTGAAGTTTCATTAATTCCTTAAGATATTTATTATATTTCATTTGTGGAACTCACGTTTCGCACGTTTCCCCTTCGCTTAGCCTTTCTGTCCGATGCCTAAGCCCACAGTCAACCCATGTCAAATTAGCTCACTAATTTAATTAGCCCCAAAGAAAAACTTTTAGTAGAGGTTTTTTTTTGGTAAATGGAAAAATATGTTTAAACGGAAAATTGAAATCAAAATTCTATTTTCTTTTACATGATTTTCAAGAGATTTGCATGAAGCGAAGAACAGATGATAAATGATGTTTGTGTGTGTGTGTGTGTGTGCGTGTGTGTGTAAGTGTATGCATGTTTAACTGTAGCCCTCAAGAATAGTTTACTTTTAATTCTAATCATTTAATATCTATCTTTTCTCTATACTAAGACCTTCTCTCTCTCTCTCTCTCTCTCTCTCTCTCTCTCTCTCTCTCTCTCTCTTCCACTTAATATCTTTCTCTCAGTCACTCTGCCTCTTGCTCACACTCACACTCTATATCATACACTCTCCATGTATTACTCTGTCTCTCTCTCTCTTAAAAATTCTCTCATTCTCTTTCTTAATCTCAGTCTCTCTCTCTCTTTCTCTCTCCTTCTCTCTCTCTCTCTCTCTCCCTCTCTCTCTCCTTCTCCCTCTCCCTCCACCTCTCCCTCTCCCTCTCTCACCCTCTCTCCCCTTTACTACTCTCCCTCTCTTTCTCACACTCCCCCTGCCCTTCGCTCTCTTTCCAACCATCGCACAGTCGTTAATACCCGACTGCAGTGCAGCTCCACTCGTTTACTTTTGCTTTTGGCATTGCATTTTATTGCTGCCATTTCAAAGGCAACAACAATAATAATAATTAGCTTTTCATTTGTACAGAGCACAGACAATAAACCGCCTGAGGCAAATTGCCTTAATAAACATATATATTTACGTTTAACGGCTGCCTCGACCATATACACGCGGGATATAGAAACCAAACGTCAGACTATTAACTCTACCTGCCACAGAGCCCTTGTGGCAGCATAAATGCAGAATATGAATATTCTCACAGCATTTAAAATGCAGATCACAGTGCACTCTCTCGCTCTCCCTCTCCCTCTCCCTCTCTCTCTCTCTCTCTCTCTCTGTCATTGCAGTTGACGTTGGCGTCTCATAAGTAATTTCCAGATTGCGTCCGGCAGCGCATCCATTGCTGGTGGGCGTATGGAGATGCAGATTTCCGCTGAGTGCCAGCTAGATGATAGCGAGTCGCATCTCAGAGGGCATCGCAGATGTATATATGTATATATATATATATATATATATATATATATATAAGTTTGGCTGTCGTGCGTGCAAACATTGAAATGTGTGTCAACAAAAATTGCACACACAGCGGGCAGCATGTGAAGATGTGCTTCAATCACAATGTCCCGGGGTTACACTCACGCACACACACACACACACACACACACAGAGCAGCTAATAACTGTGATTTGACACACACACACACACTGTCCGTCTGTCTGCGTCCCATTAATGTAGCTGCGTCCAGCAGCGAATCGGCGTCAGCAAATCAATTAAACCACTTTGAATATCAGCTCAACGATGTGGACCGTCTTTGTGGCTTAGTGCCTGCTCGACTGACAGATGCACTGCCATTCCAAAAAAATTATGAACATTAATGAAAGAGAGGCAAATTGCCTCAACTTGAGGAGGCACTTGAAGCACTGTTGGAAATATTTTCCAGCTCTTGCTTTCAAATGACAAAGCTGACTTCCTGCGCCCGACATATTTAGCAGAGCAGCGTATATATATGCATGTGTATATGCCCCATTTGATGCCATTTGCCGGGTATTTTTTAGTGTGTGCTCAGCAACAAGTTCGTAATGAACTGGCTTAAGTAATGCGAAGATATGCTAGCATAGGCTGTATGTGTGTGTGTGTGTGTGGCTACAGAGGCAGCTTAATCACTCGCAACAAATGCAACTGCAACTGCAACTGCAACTGCGACTGCCACAAGTGCTGCAACTGTGCGTGGTTTCTTGGCAGTTGACGCCGACGCGATGACGTCATCGTTGACAGCGACAAGCTGCCTACTGTGTCTATGTGTGTGTGCGTGTGTGTGGGCGTGTCTGTGCATATGTGGGTACTGCCCTTGGCCGCATTAGCATAGCCAGACCATAAAAAGACAGGTTCGCTTCACGCTGCAGTTGCGTGGGTGGGCGGGGCAATTGAACTTGTCGCTGAGGCAATTGAGACAGCAGTGGAAGAGCCACCATTCGGTGGCATACAACATTCAGCACGCCGACACATTGAGGCAGCCAAATCAGACGAACGCCGCACCCCCTTAACATCTGTTGAGCATGGCATGCCACAAGCTGTGTGTGTGTGTGTGAGGCACTTAGAATTCGGATTAATTAGTTGAGGAAACAATTTTTAAAGTGCTCCACTTGCCACTGCCATGTGGCTCATTCGGCTGCCACTTTGCCACTCTTCCACATTTTCCATTTTCCATTTGCCACTTCCCGCTGCGCGCTGCGCGCTTCACGCCTCGTTCATCATCCTGCAACTATTTTCAGTTGTGTCTGACACACTTAGCCAGCTAAGAGGCATCCACACATTTGTTTACAATTCACGCATCTTTTGCTTAGCTACTTCACACACACACACACACAGGCACACACACACACATAGACAGACAGCAGCTATCTATGTTTCCCCTGATTCATTTGTTTGTCTTTTGGGCACTTTGATGGATTATATGCGGTCTATTGAACGGCAATTCTTGGCTATAACTAAATTCTTTATGGCCCTAACGACATAGGGGGCAGCAGCAGTTCAACAAGCTTGCCCCATGCCCATGTTTCATCAACTCATTTGTTTATCTTTATCTTTAAAGATCGCCCAATAAAGCCTTGAAGTTATCTTTAATCTTTAATATAATTTGCCTAACTAAATATTTACTGTTATGATGCTATATATATATATATGTATGTGTCTATATGTAGCATATATATATATATCTGTGTACATACTATAAGTCATATATATATATGCTTGATCTATGAACTAACTTTGCACATCCGGTTGAGCGCAGCTCCGAGAATCGAGTCAGTTCAAATAGTCTGCAGATATGCATATATATCGATATCGATCACCAGAATATTCTGGTATGATCAAGTCTATTATTTTGTGATCGATACCGATAAAAATCGATGCTTTCATACTGTTTCTAGGCCATAGCTAGCAGAGCATAGGAGTCATAGATGCGCTGAGTCAACCCACTTGGGAATTATCGATAAAAATCGATAGTTTTACATTGTTTGTTTCATCATAACTAGCAGCACACAAGTTATTTAAGCACAGCTAGTACATGTTACACACAAAAACTTATATAATTTCTATATAAATAGACGCATTTGAATGTGTTCATAAAGCTTTAATTATTAGCTCATTGTGAGTGAAATTATTTAATAAATAATTTGTGACTTTTGCTCAACATTTATAGCAAATATTGTGATATTTTCGCAAAATACTTTTTTTGTGAATAGATGAATAAAATAGAATTCAGAGTCAACTTTAAAGTTGCGCCCAGATCTGCGCTGGGGTCAGGGTATGTGTTAGTCGGGCAAGCAGAAGAATCGCGCGCTACATTATTCTAGCAAGACAACAGCTTAAGCCGCAACATCTTATATATACATATAAGGGAAGAATTGGTAGAAAGGAAGACATATATATATACAGACATAAATTTCTTATTTTTCTAGTTGTGTTCATAAAAATAGTAGTGCTGCACTACAGCCAAATGAAAGGGTATTTTCCGATGATAAATAAAAAGATGCCCAATATTTGTTTAGGATGGAATGAAAAGAAGAGAATTGCGAAAAAAGTACCGTTACTTACGGCTAGGATGCATTGTGGAGATTGGGGCTCAAGCGCACTACTATTTCAATGAACAAAGCTGTATACATATATATCATATATATATATATAGTATATATCACTTGCTCTGCGGAACTAAGCTCCGGCTAAATCTGGCATATTTAAAAAAAGAAGAGGCAGAAGGAATTAATGATAATTGACTTACGTTTGCAGCGAGGCTAGATTTGTGGCAGAGGCGCCAACGCCGCATGCCGTGGAATGCATTCGCTCAGTTTTGTTGTTGTTATTGTTCCGGTCAACGATTCGCTGTGAGCAGTTGGAGCTGGCTGCACTTGTTGCAAATTCCCAAAGAATTTTCGCGCCAGCTGTGCGCAGAATTTCCCGCTAAGTGTTGCAAGAAAAAAAAAAAAAAAAACAAAAAAACAAAAAACAAAAACGCAAAAGGTTCACACGCGAAAACCAATATGCTCCACGCTGTTCACGCTGTGAACGAGTATTAAGAATTTAAACAAATAATCACTAAATATATTTGGGGACTTGATATGGGATCAAGGTGGGCGCGTGAACAGGTGCACTTGCACTAACTAGTTACGGTTAGGTTTCGAGTTAAGCGAATTCACAGCTCGGCGCACGACGTTCCATCTCTGACTGAATAACCATTTCCGTTGAGGATGCTCAGAGACCACCGAATCGGCGGTGGCGGCGGTGGCAGCAGCAATGGCTACTCCCATCTAACACACACACACACACACACAGACACACCCACGTGGCTGATCTCTCTTGTTGTTCTTGCTATTGCTTAGCATAAACATACCAAAAACAAAATAAAAGAAGGAAATTAAATGCCGCAGCGCTCTGCTCATGTGCTGGCTGTGTTGGTGTGTGTCTGAGTGTGTGGGTATAGGCAATGAAATTCAAACACTCACACACACACACACAGTTGGCACTGCATGTCATTGTGCTCACATTGAAAACAGTCAAACAAATCAAAGAACATAAGCAAAAGTTAGCAACAATCTAAATGCGCGCTGCATGGCGTATGCGTAATATCCTATTGAATGCATTACTCTAAAAATTATATATATATATATATATATATATATATATAATAGATATATAAATACATGTGTATTTATATACCTATGGTAAATATGAAATCAAAGAAATCAAACATAAACAAAAGTTAGCAGCGATTTCAATTGGATTTCAATGCGCGCTACGTGGCGTATGCGTAATGCCCAACGCCAAAGGATGGATATATGGAAATATAGTTAAATAAAAAACAACAGCTAAGCAATTTATGCAATTTAAAATTAAGAATTTCATTTTTAAAATTAGTTTTTAACATTAGGAATTTCATTTTTAAAATTAAGAATTTCATTTTTAAAATTAATTTTTAAAATTAAGAATTTCGTTTTTAAAATTTATTTTTAAAATTAATAAGTTCATTTTTAAAATAAGAATTTTAAAATTTATTTTTAAAATTAATAATTTCATTTTTAAAATTAAGAATTTCATTTTTAAAATTAATAATTTCATTTTTAAAATTAATTTTTAAAATTAAAAATTTCATTTTTTAAATTAATTTACTTTTTTATTTTTTATTTGCAATTCTAAAATTTATTAAATTATTAAAAATTGCATTTTTAAATTAAAAAAATTGCTTTAAATTTATTTTATTTTGTTTATAATTATTACTTAAACTACAGCTCAGTATTAAATTTAATTATTTTATTTATTTTTCTTTTATTTTATTTATTTGTATATATTTTTTTTTTATTTCCGTTTTTTATATATAAATCTTATTGTATGGAAATTTGTTGTACTTATAAAATATATATAGTCATAATTAAAATATAATAATAAATAATAACTAAATAAATTAAAAAATAAAATAAAATATGCAACTAAATTAAATAAAAGAAAATATGAGTAATTTTTTATAGAAAAATAATGTAAGTCCTAATACTCTTTTGCCACGCCCACCTCAGTGCACCATTTAATTTAAGGATCTATGAGTAGAAGGTCAACAGAAGCGATGTATTTACCGATCTGCTACGCCAACCGGATGCGGAGTTTCTCTAAATAATTCAGCTTCAATAACACCTTTAAAAATAAAGTTCTTTTGTTTTGTTTACTTAAACATAGAGAAATAATCTTGGTCTAAGAACAGACAGACGAACATTGCACATAGCTAATATACTCTTTTCAGTTTGTGAACGAGTATAGAGAGGCTAAAATGTTTAATAATTAATATAATATTTAATTCTATATCCATTGGCGTCATTATTTGCTGCCAATTGAAACGCGAGCGAATATTTTGCTGATCTTTGAAAAGTTTTTTGTGTTGGCTCTCATTTGGTAGAGCATCTGGCAAGCGTCGACTGATGTCTCGTGGCTGGCTGGTTGGCTGCTGGGTTGGCCACGTCAAAAGTCCATTCCAGAGCTCTGCCACCACATGCCGTTCGTTGTTGTAGTTGTTGCGGTGCTGCTGCTGGATGCTGTGGTGTGAATGAATCACAGCTAACGAAAATATAAAAGCAGGGCAAGAAACTACATAAAACGAATGTGTAAAAGGCCAGCTAGCACACACACACACACACACACACACCTTCAAACGGCTGCCACAGCATTTGTTTGTTTACATTCATAGCTCTGCTGCTGTTGCTGGTGTTCGTTGATCGCGCATACGCCGCTTATGACGCTAGGAATTGACGCTAAAACTGGGCGCGATTTGAGATGTTCCAGCTGGCAGCCAATAACTGTGCCTAGGCCCATGCCCAGCCTCACACACACATATGGCCACTTAGCCATGTGCCTGTGGAATTTTAGTGGAGCCACTTGGCCACTTGGCCACTTGCACCACTTGACATTGACGAGGGCGCAACTTGTGACACTTGCCACTCCGAGACACGAGCTTGGAGACGCGCCTGTGTCATAAAACTTCTTATTGCTGTTGCCATTGTGCGTACGTGCAAGCGTGTGTGTGTGTGTGCGTGTGTGTGTGTGTGCCGCTCTCTCACTTAGTTACAACGCACTTTGCCAACAGCGGTGACATCAGTGCGGCATTTTTAGCCAACGCCAGTTGCCATTTTCGTTTGTGGCCCACAGCGCAAAACCGCGCGCTGCCGCCCCACGCCCCACGCCCCAACAGCTAGACAAAACATTCGATGGTTAAGCGACGCAACAAAAAAAGCAGAAAATTTCTATCCATTAATTTACAACTGACACACAAAAGCCAAAAGCCAAAAGCCAAAAATGTCTACGAGCCAATGGCGCAGAAAACGCACTCGAAATACGCTCTCAAATGGCTCAAACACATCAAGCAGATCTGATATGATTTCTATAGCTGTTAAGTATATAAGATATATAAGATAAAGATCATATC
>JAWNOT010000036.1:2862500-2962500 GCA_035045825.1 Drosophila eohydei | reverse complement strand
TCAATTATTCATACTATTCACATTCCAATTACAATATGTTTAAATAAAGGCATTTGCAAACATATATATATGTAAATTTCATTTTCATTTGCATTTGACTAATTGTTATTAAATTTGAAGAAATCAACATTGAGATCTAAAATAGCCGCATTGGGCGTCTCTTTCATGCTGAGCGCCTCGACGGCATTGTCGCTGGCATGATCGTAGTGTGGCAGCATTGCAACCGCCGCATGGCCAACGGCGGGTGGGGCCACGGCCACTGGGGGCGGCATCAGATCATCGCCAACATTGCGCAACAGACTCTCTTCGGATGGTGGCAACAATTTGCCACCGGCAGACAAGTTTAATCGTTGAGCCGCTTCATCGGTCAACGTATCGTCTAGCGACATGCTGAGCCCCGGATAATCGACCAGATTGCGTGCACTTGCCACAGCACTCGCATGCAACAGCTGCTGCACCTCCGGCTCTGGTGTGGGCGCCTGCGCCGATTCCATTGCCGACATATCCAGCGCGTACTGACCCTCGGGTATGCCCAGCACACGTGCTATGCGTGCATTCACAAAATGCGAACCCGAAGTGTTCCGTATGAGCCGTGTGCTGCGCAACTGCAGCTGCTCCACAAAATCGTTTAGCTCATGCAGAAAGAGATCGGCTCGTTGTTCCTCGCTCAGATGACCGTGTCGTTGCAGTTGGCCGGTCAAAAGTCCAAACAGTGTCGGTCCATTACTCTGGGCCAATTGCTGCTGCTGCTGCTGTTGTAGTTGCTGCTGCTGCTGACGATGGGCGAGCACACTGGGCATATGGTCGGGGTACTTGACGTAATGGCGCTGCAAACGACGACCCAGAAATATCTTATTACAACCCGGACAAATTGCATTCTGTGGCACAGCACGCTCCTTGGGCGCCGTTACTTCAACTCTGGTAACGGACGGTGCAACGGCAGCTGTTGCTGGCGCACGATAATCCTTGTCCCGCAAATCGGCCACAAGCAAACCCAACGTTTCCCCTGCAGCTGATGTTGCCGACTGCGGCAAGGCGGCCCGAATTATACGCCCAGATCGCGTGCGCAGCATTGAATCTGCATCTGCTGCTGGAGTTGGCTCACTCATAGCGCTGTTCGTAGTGCCGCTCGGCGCCGCGATCGCAGGCGTTCTCTTCGAGGTAGCTGCAACACTCGGAGCCGTACGTTTTCGTGAGCCGCTCACTCTTGCAGACGTTGACGTTGACATCACCGTTGGACGACTGTTACCTGCCGGCTGCATGCCCATGCCTACGGGATCCATGCAACGATAGATGGTCTTTTGGTTAGTCATTGCATCCGTCCGCACGACCTCGTTTCGCTTGCTGTGGATTACATAAAATATGTTAGTCTTGCATAAATATAAGACAAAATGCATTTACCGGTCGATAACGATGTGATCCTCCTTGGCCAATCGATATAGATTGTAGGCCAGTTTAGCCAATGAGTCGCAGTCCTTGTTAGCTACGTTAACTAGCTCTGAGGCTGCAGCAGCGGCGTCTGCGTCAAATTGATAGCATTCAGGCAATTGTGATGACGCCGCCGCAGCTGGCAATAGATCAACGCAGTTTAGCGACATCGGATGATAAACGCCATTGCTTTTATTACTATTATTATTATTTTGATTATTCTTATTATTATTATTATTATTATTATTATTATTGTGCTTCTGTTCCTCAGCTACTGCCTGCAGCTCCATCACAGCGCTGTCCAGCTGTTCATCCGGCAGGTTGAGTGCGAAACCAAGCATCGCATCTTTATGAGAATCTGTGTTGATGATCCTTGACTCGTTACTGGCGCCGTTAGCCGGCACCATCAAATCCTTCATTTCTGGACGCCACAATTCGTGGGCACTGCGCAATAAAGTGCAAGGTCACGTTTTGTGTTTACCGTTTTAAACAACAATAAATTGCAGCTTGCTTTTGCCATTCACATCGATAATTAAATTTTTAAGTACGTAATGTTATCGATGGGTATTTACGATGAATCGATTGGAGTCTACAATCGGCTAAATGTTATGTACTTACATCCCTATTATTAGCATTTGCGAAATTTCCGGCTAAAACTGCAATATCAAATCCTAATAAAACAAATACTAATTCACTTTATTTAGCAAGATACACAATTTTCATAATCGCTCCGTAACTGCTGCTAAACGGAAATCCTCCCACCTTCCCCACCCTTTGCACCGTCGGTGAGCCACGACCGATAGCAAGTTTTTTTTTGCTGTGGAGCAGTGCCAAGATGTCGAAAAATAAACTAAATTTAGTGCTGCCACCGGTAAACGTGGATGCAACTGTTGCTGCCGCACAGGTGGCACCAACGCCACCATTTAAAACAGCATCGGGAACAGAGTAAATATGATTTTTATTTCTGTATATACATTTTGAAATCCCAGAAAATTTTTTTGATTTAATGCCTCCCAACCGCCCACAATGCAAAAAGAAAGATCTGTGTTTATTGTTCTTGTTGTTGTTCGTATTGTTATTGCTATTGCTTGTCAAAGTGACGCACACACTACAAACACATAAGAATAAACACGCATAAGAACGCCTACATTCACAAATATACGCATGTGTACATGTATGTGTATGTATAGATATATACATATAAGTATGTACTAATGCGTGCAGAAATTTTGTAAAATCCATCTGTGTCCTTAATACATTTAAAGTACCCCCATCCGAACTGTTAGCACTTTTCGTTTTGTTCTGCAAAAATTCATTAAAAAGTTAAATTAAAGTACAAATAGTTTGCTGGGAAAACCAAAAACAAGCATCGATGCATTAACGGAAACATTGGAGGGCCTCGATATGGACGACACGGAACGGAAACGAATCAAAGTGTTCCTCAGCCAAAAGGAAAAGATAGGCGAACTTTCCGAGGAGGATCTGGAAAAGTTGGGCGAACTCGGCTCCGGCAACGGCGGCGTTGTCATGAAAGTGCGGCACACCCTCACACATTTGATAATGGCAAGAAAATTGATCCATCTGGAGGTGAAACCGGCGATTAAAAAACAAATACTGCGCGAACTGAAAGTCCTTCACGAATGCAATTTTCCACACATTGTTGGCTTCTATGGAGCCTTCTACAGCGATGGAGAGATTAGCATTTGCATGGAATATATGGACGGCGGCTCTCTTGATCTCATATTGAAACGTGCCGGCCGCATACCTGAATCAATACTTGGGCGCATTACGTTGGCTGTGCTAAAGGGACTCAGCTATCTGCGGGACAAGCATGCGATCATCCATCGGGATGTTAAGCCAAGCAACATACTCGTCAACAGCAGCGGCGAGATCAAAATCTGTGATTTCGGCGTTTCGGGTCAGCTAATAGATTCGATGGCCAACTCATTCGTGGGTACGCGCAGCTATATGTCGGTTAGTTGAAACTTGAATACATTATATAAAGCTCTTACAGATCGAATGCTGAATTTGTTTTTTTTTTTCAGCCTGAACGACTTCAGGGCACGCATTATTCGGTTCAGTCGGACATTTGGTCGCTTGGCCTTTCGCTGGTTGAGATGGCAATCGGCATGTATCCAATACCACCGCCGGACAGCTCCACGCTGGAGACTATATTCGCAGATAATGCCGACGATGGCAATCCAACGGTGCTGGAGCCAAAAGTAATGGCAATATTTGAACTTCTCGATTATATTGTTAACGAACCGCCTCCTAAGCTGGAGCACAAGATATTCTCCAGCGAGTTCAAGGACTTTGTCGACATTTGCCTCAAAAAGCAGCCGGATGAGCGGGCCGATCTCAAGACGTTGCTGGTGAGACAAAGTTCATTTCCATCCATGTTGTTGTTACTATTAATATACATTTATTTTTACATCGGCATTATTAGAGCCATCCATGGATACGTAAAGCGGAGGTGGAGGATGTTGATATATCGGGCTGGGTGTGCAAGACAATGGACTTGCCGCCATCGACGCCGAAACGCAATACATCGCCCAACTAATTAGCATTCCTTTATTTCACGAGCACACACACACGCACTTATCGCACACATACACGTTATTTATTTGTATGTTATATATGTATGTATGTAATTGTTGTATCAACTTGCTTCCCACTCTGTCGCTCCACAACTTTCTTACACCATGTGTGGGTGCGTGCGTGCCTTAACACTCACATTCTGGCCTTAACACTCACTCACATGCAGACACAATGAAAGAAAGAAGAGTGGAATACTGAAAACTGAATAATGATCGATACATAGAAATTAAAAAAGTTCAAATAATCGTACTCAAAATTAACAACTTTTTACCTTACCTTACCAAATTACTGGGCAAGCCTGGAGTTTTAAGTAAGTTTTATCCGAGCAACGGGTAAAGCCTAACTCTAAATCATTCGTTGATTTGCTAGCCTTGTAGCATTACAAAATTTTCTGGCTTATCTGAAAAAAGTCTTTTTCGTACACATAAAGAAAATATCATTTTTCGTTTGTTTTTATTTTCAACAATGTCGAACTCTCTTAAGGTATTTCGTTTGGGACATAGTCTATTTGTCAATTGCCGCATCGCCAAATTCCAACGTCCCATTTCGATCAGCGCATATCAATTTCAAAATTTGAAAGGTGAAGCCTTAAAGAAGCCATTACCAGTTGAGGAAAAGCAGGCAGATGCGACGCCCATCGGTTTAACCCCAACCCAGCGCAGTTTGGTTGAGTTTGTAACAGGCGAAATACTGGAGGAGCGCCGTGTCCAATTGCAATTGGAGCCGCCATATATGATTGATAATTTCACCGGTCATTTTTCTGGATCGAAAGTGGAATTAATCAGAGAATCGCCCCAGGAACGCATTAACATATTCTTTAATGTTAGCAAAAGTGTGCCTCGTCGCAATGATGAAGCTGGTGATCTGACTCCAGTGCGTAGTGTGCCCAAATTTGAAGTGCTAATCAGAAGAAATGATCTGCTGCTCTCCATTTTTTGTGTATTTAAGCCATGCGCCTTTGAAGACGTGGAGCCAGAGTCGTTTGACCAGCAGCCTCAGGAGAATGAAGTATTTGAGATACAGGACCTATCGCTATACAATCACGGTTGGAATGATAGCTGTTTTACCATTGATGCATCACTTATTGATGACAATTTGCAAACCATGATTCTTGAAATGCTTGAAGAGAAGGGTATTACACATGAATTTGCTAGAAAGCTTTCGGACATGGCAACTGCTCGCGAGCATGCCCTGTATATTGAGTTCTTAGAGAATCTATCCAAGTTCACAGTTGGTCTGCCTCAGCCAATTACACAAGCCATAAAATAAGCCCTGAGTATATATTAACATTTATAAGAAGTAACAATAAATGAAAGTTATACTCAGACAACCAAATTTCAAATGACTTTCCATTAAATCGCGCACTTACGACGAGTGTTTTATAAATATGGCAACGCCGTTACAAAGCCTCGAGTTGACTGCAAAGTCAAGCTTTGACTGGCAACACCAAACAAAATGAAAATATAAAGCGCTGTTATTAGTCTGATCAAATACATAGACATCTGCAGAAATATTTGATAAGTATGCATGTCTGCAATAGTGTGATTATGATTAGACACGCCGTCAGTTTTGTTTAACAATTGTCATTCATTTCAAATGTGTTTGCGATGCTATCAATTTTGATAGATATGGTAACGCCGATGCAAAGTCCAGTTAACTCCAGCAGTCGAGCTTTGGCTGGCAACGCCATAACTAGTGACGATAGCAAGCAAAATGAAAACATCAAACGCTGTTATTGTTGCTGCTCTTGTTATTGTTGGTCCGCCGTTTGCCAAATGAAATACATAAATAGACAGCTGTAGTTAGTTTTTTGATAAGTGTAAGTGTGTGTGCTTAGTCACGGACTCAGTTTCAGTGCGCAATTGACATTAATTTTAAATGTGTTTCCTGTGTAATTGCATTTGCAGCTAGCAGCAGCAGCAGTAGCCATCGTCCATTGGTCAGAGCAGTGCGAGGGATCAAAACAAAGCAAAGCAAAGCAGTGCAGTGCAGCAGCGACAGCGGCGACAGCAGCAGCAGCGCTCAATTCCCGGACGCAGTAAAAGTTCTTTGTCTGCGCGACGAGGCAGAAGCAGCGACGCTGACTGCGACAGCCATCGTACGTGCGTCGCTGTTAAATTTGCAGTTGTTTGTTGACATCGAACGGGCGCGACGGTTGAACGCTGTTATAGTTGGAGTTGGTGTGCGAATGTGTGTACGCGACTGCATGTGTGTCTGCGTCTGTGCCTGTATATGTGTGTGCGAGTCGAGAAATGCAAGTGCAACTAAACAAAGCAACAGCTTACTACGCGCCATAACAACATCAGGAGCCTCACAGTCATTCAAACTAGGCAGTGCAACGCGGACGTGTGCTTCTTAAGTCGCGAACGTAAACAAAAGAAAGCTGGCAAATTTACTGCTGCTGCTGCTGATGGTGATGCTGTTGCTGCTGCAATTGCAACACGCAACGAATTGACATGCACTAAAAAGGAAGACAAACTCAACGAGGGCAGTTAAGAAACCGTTACAAGGATTTTAAATATAATTTACAAACAACAATAAGCTAAAAATGTCATCTGTGAATGTGAACCAAAAGGAGAGTCCCAGTCGCGATTCGACGGCCTCAACATCGGGGCACATATCGATGATAGCCGAAAATACGTTGGAATCACTGTCGAGAGATTATAGCCTGGTCAGCCTCAATTCAGCTGGCAGCCAGGACGAGTTCTTTCGCTGCCGCGATCACGCGGACAGCGTACTGAAGCGCATGCAGCTGTATGTAGACAGCCAGCAGCTGTGCGATGTGGTGCTCATCGCTGGCATCGATGGCAAACGGTAAGTGAACAAGCAGACGGACAAGCCACATACAAAGAATGGAAAGTTGTTGTAATGCGCAAAATAAAGACAATTTTTGCACTCTCAATCCATTACCAGGCAGCGCCAGCAACCAATTTGACTTATTAGCAATTCACAATTCGGCATATGTACATATAAATATGCCCTGCACTCTTCCTTCTTTCACACTGCCCAGTTAGTTCTTTGTGTCCGTTCGCACACCCGTTTCCCAAGGCAGCAACGCAATTCCAACAGTA
Source organism: Drosophila eohydei (assembly GCA_035045825.1). Classification (NCBI taxonomy): domain Eukaryota; kingdom Metazoa; phylum Arthropoda; class Insecta; order Diptera; family Drosophilidae; genus Drosophila; species Drosophila eohydei. The sequence continues at coordinate 2,955,403 of JAWNOT010000036.1, read as the reverse complement.
AACACGACACTAATTGCACTCTTGCATGCTCACCCAGGCACTCGCTCTCTCCCTCTCAGTCAAGCTATTGATCTCTTGTTGAGGGCAGTGTGAAAGAGAGAGGTATACATATTGAAGAGAGCGGCGGAGTGATTGAGATGTGCTCGGTACAGTGGTAAAAACGTATATAATTTACAACTAAATGATAACAAGTTAAATATTCATAATTGTTTCATTTTATTAAGTTTTTATCATGTCTTTTAATTGAAGATTACACTGTTTGCAAGGTTTGCTATCTGAAATTGCTTTAATTTCAAACAATTGTCGTTTACTATCATATCTTACGATTATTGAGTCGACGGAGTCGAAATAAATTTGTTTTAATAAAACAAATAAAAAGTGAAATTTATTTTATATTTTCAGAGTGCCTGCTCACCGCTTGGTGCTATCTGCTTCGAGCTCATATTTTTCAGCAATGTTTACGGGATCGCTGCGCGAGACCACGGAGCACGACGTTACCCTAGGCGAGGTGCATGGCGATGCACTGCAGCTGCTTGTACAGTATTGCTATACGGGGTATATTGAGCTGCGCGAGGACACGGTGGAGACGCTGCTGGCGACGGCCTGTCTGCTGCAGCTAAACTCTGTGGTCACAGCCTGTTGCAATTTTTTGGCCCGCCAGCTGCATCCATCCAACTGCCTGGGCTTTGCGTTCTTTGCCGAACAGCAAAGCTGTACGACCCTGTTACGGCTGGCGCAGGCGTACACCTGCCAGTATTTTATGCAGGTGTGCCAAAATCAGGAGTTCTTCCAGCTCAACGCCGACCAACTGGGCAAGCTGCTGTGCAGCAATGATCTCAATGTGCCCTCTGAGCAAGATGTCTTCCACAGTCTGATGTCGTGGGTGCGCCACGATGCACCCAATCGGGAGCAGCACATTGCTGAACTGTTGGCTCTGGTGCGGCTGCCATTGCTGTCGCCGGTCTTCATAATGGATCACGTGGAGAACGTATGTACCACCAATGAGTGCCAACAGCTTGTGATGGAGGCCTTAAAATGGCACCTAATGCCAGAGCGTCGCTCACGCATTGCCACCGAACGCACAACGCCCCGCAAATCGACAGTCGGTCGACTCCTGGCTGTGGGCGGCATGGATGCGCACAAGGGCGCCATCACAATTGAAAGTTACTGCCCGCGTCTAGACAAGTGGACGCCGTGGAAGCACATGACCGGCCGTCGTTTACAATTCGGCGCCGCTGTCATGGAGGACAAACTAATTCTGGTGGGCGGACGCGATGGTCTAAAGACCTTGAATACCGTGGAGAGCCTAGACTTGAATACGATGGCCTGGGTGCCACTCAATCCAATGGCAACGCCACGTCATGGTCTGGGTGTCGCTGTGCTAGAGGGTCCGCTCTATGCGGTCGGAGGACACGATGGCTGGAGCTATCTGAATACGGTTGAACGGTAAAATCATATTTTTCCCATTGCCAATAGTAAAGATAATGTAATCGATATATACGCAGTTGGGATCCGAGCGCCCGCACCTGGAGCTATGTGGCGCCCATGTCATCGATGCGTTCAACGGCCGGTGTTGCCGTGCTAGGCGGTCGTCTCTATGCAGTAGGTGGGCGGGATGGTTCTGTTTGCCATCGCTCCATCGAATGCTATGATCCGCACACAAACAAATGGACCCTGCTCGCCCCAATGAATCGACGACGCGGTGGCGTTGGCGTAAGCATGCCCATTGAGGATCTCGTAATCACTTGTGTTAATTCCATTGATTGCTACAGGTGACTGTCGCAAATGGTTTTCTCTATGCTCTCGGAGGTCACGATTGCCCGGCTAGCAATCCCATGGTCTGTCGCACCGAAACCGTTGAACGGTATGATCCGGCTAACGATACTTGGACTCTGGTAAATTCTTTTTGATTTGATTGACTATTGACATTGACTATTGTTACCTTCAATCGTAAACAGATTTGTTCGCTGGCTCTGGGACGCGATGCGATTGGCTGTGCTTTGCTTGGCGATCGTTTAATTGTTGTCGGCGGCTACGATGGCAATCATGCATTGAAGAGCGTCGAGGAATACGATCCGGTGCGCAATGGCTGGAATGAGCTGGCGCCCATGTCGTTTCCACGTGCTGGCGCTTGTGTCGTTGCCATACCGAATGTTATACCGGCAGCCGTTCCACAGCCGCCGGCCAGTGCACCAGTTTAGTTATGCTTCAATTAATTGTTGTTGTTAATGTTGTTGTTGTTGCCGTTGTTGTAGTAGTAGTAGTTGTGTGTGTATGTATGCATATGTGTGTGTGGGTTTGTGTGTGAGAGAGAGTAAGCTGTACTGCTATTGATCACGCCGCTATTTCTATTACCCAATATATTCTAACTGCATATAATTTTCATCATACGCAATGCGAGTTTCGTGTTGTGCTTGGTCCGCTCGTGTAATCATAGACCGACTCCAGCTTTATCCAGACTGACATTTGTTGGTACTTGGCACACACACGCACACACGCCTTCACACATACACATATATTCACACACACACACAGACATTCAAACCGCTGTTGCTCTACTCAAACGTAATCTCATTCCTAGTGATACGAAACAGAAAAAAGACAATGCTCAAGCGCCTGCCCAGTGACCAGTAACCAGTGGAAAGAAACAAAAAAATGCATGCTGCAAGGCTTTCAAAACGCATTCCCAACTAAATCGATTTCTATTTACATGTATATATAGATATAATTTACACTTATCTATATTAATGTATTCTGATATTATTTTGCTTTATGTAATCTCAACACATATTCCTGTTATGTATGTATGTAACTTTCATTGTCTATCCGGTCGTAAGCTTCATATGCATGCATGCATGCGCATGCATGTTTTACCTGGTGACAGTTCCATCAGCTACACATATATATATTAATATATTCAAACTTACATACATACATACACATACATATATAAGACTGCGCCAGCCAAATGGCCTAAACGTATTTGATATATCTACAGAAATACGTACATACATATATATACATATATATATATATATATATATATATATATATATATATATATATATATGTATACATATAAAAATGCATGCATGTGGAGTAAACGACAAATTATTTGGTTTCTACATATTCATATACATAATTATAAAATTTTAATTTTAAAAATAGTGCAAATTTACAAAGACAAATGGATGAGTTAATTTATTTTTATTTGCTCTCATTTTCTTTACATTTATTTTCATTCTCTTTTCTTTTTTGGAATATTTTTTAATATGTGTATGTGTGTATGATTTAAAAGCATTTATTTCTAATTGTTTATTATTATTTTCTTTCTTTTCCCTTTTCAACGTTTTTTCTTTCTGCATTTGTGCATATTTTTGTAGAAAAAGAAGAAGTGGAAGCCAGTCAGATTGGATCCAATCTGCTATAGTCGTCGTAGATCCGTCGAATTTCTCGACTACTATAATATGTAACTACGAAAACTATAACAATTTAAGAAAAAAGCAAACAAAAATAAGTTAAATCAAAACAGAAAAAAAACGTAAGCCAACACAAATGGTAACTTTTTACATATTACGTATTATTTTCTACAAACATATATTTATATTTTTACACAATCAAAAGAAAACATACACTACGCATAAATGTATACACTGAATATGTATTTTTTGTAATAAAATATATTCTTTATTTATATGTACAGCAAAATCTAAATGTCAATGCATTTTAATTTGTCAATTTAAAAAAAAAAAAACCAATTGGGAGTTCAAAAAATGAGAATTTAAATATAAACCGCCTTTTTTTTGGCACGGCTGGCTATTTCAGTATTCTTTTTCGGTTTTTTTTTTGTAGTTCTAGTCTTTACGGTCATACTGATAAAATTGCAATTTTTTGTTAGTATTTTATGCAGTTTTTTTAAGTATATTTTAGTACATGTCCATTATTGACATTGAATGCAAACACAATTGAGTTATATTCAAATCCAATTAGTAAACATTACCACTGGGAAATTGTTGAAGTCAGCATCATGGATGCGGAGCAGCTGAAACGACTGGAGCGTAAGGAAACAGCGCATATCGCTGACATACTTACCCAGTTTAATACAAAGGTAAGGATAACAGACCACCAACACCACCCACAATTTTGTAGCTGTGACTAATAATTGTTGAGTGGCTGCCGCCCGCAGAATGCGGATTTGCTGGTCTTTGATAGCTTTCATACCGACAATCTGTGGCACGATCTGTGGCTGGCCATATTTGGAATACTCGATGACGCGACTTTAGCATCGATGCACACCCTATGCCTCAACACTGTGCGCATTTTAACCCGAGACGAGTTCAGCCTGCAGACGCACTACATTGAACAGGAGCTGGGCACACTTTTATCGCTGGCCCGAATCAATGCCAACAACAACAGCAACGGCACCGACGATGAAACACAGCCGCAACAAACTCTGAGCGATGCCGAGGCAGATGTTATTGCCGAATCTTTGAAATGCATCTGCAATTTGGTTTATCAAAGCGCCGACTGTCGTCGCCAGTGTCTGCGTCAGCACAGCCTCGACGCGATTGTGAAGCGTTTGAGCAGCGCTACATCGTGTGCGACACGCTATCCGTGCACCTTGGAATACTATGATATGAAGCTACTGTTTCTGCTCACCGCACTGGAGCCATCAGCGCGCACACGCCTACAAATTGATCTCAATGGACTGACCTATATGACCAACTGGCTAGACGACAAGTTGATCGAGTCGGCTACGACAGCTGGCACTGAGGAGCATCTGAACATTATCTGCGAGCTGCTCAAGGTTATGTTTACGGTGACCAGCGCACCGGACAAGAGTCCCAACGAATACGAAATTCAGAGTCTCCACTTGACCGGCGTGCTACGCGAGCTGCTGTTGCGCTTCGGCAATCTTTCCACGGATCGGGAGCGTGCTGTTGTCACGCATGCCATCAACTTGCTGACCAACATCTCGAGCAGCTGCCTAACCGAGCTAATGGTCAAATGCAGCAATGCCGAAACGGGGACAGAGAATGAAGCAGTTAGTGCCAACGCGAAATGTTGCGCTGTCTGCTTTGAGAAACGCAACGTGCGCGGTCTGGCCGTGCTATTGGATTATCTGCGTAGTGGACTCGCCCAGCAGGAGTCCGAGGCTAGTTCCCATGAGCTGCTATCGCCGGTGCTAACGGTGCTTGTGAAGTGTGCGCGCAGCAATCGCACCATGCGACACTATTTGCGAAAGGAGATATTGCCGCCGCTGAAGGATGTCAGCAAACGGCCAGAGATCGGCAATGAGCTGCGCAATCATCTCTGCCGCTTCCTCACACTGCCGGCAATGATCCTACGTGACCTGTCCGCTGAGCTGCTGTTTGTGCTCTGCAAGGAGGATGTTGGCCGCATGATCAAATACACGGGTTATGGCAATGCGGCCGGGCTGTTCGCTAAGCGTGGCGTGCTCGACTGCCGGCGCATTGACGGCGCCGACTACTCATCGGACAGTGAGGACAGCGACACAGAGGAGTATAAGCAGCAGCAGCAATGCTTCAATCCAGTACTGGGCTGTGTCGAGCAGCCCAAGCGCAATCCGCTCGAGGGCATGTCCGAGGAGCAGAAGGAATACGAGGCACTGCAATTGGTCAATTTGCTCGAACAGCTGCGCAAGGATGGCATCGTGCAGCCAGCACTAATTGACAAGGATGGCAAGCCGCAGCCATTGGAGCATATACTGCAGCTGCAGGAGGAGCTGCCGCAGCAGCAGCTCGAACAGAAGCGCAAAACCTAAACATTGGACGACATTCCGATCCTTCGTTTCTTCAACATGCAATACAATCGTTTGGGGTCTTCCAACTTGTGGCACCAGCATGGATAACTCCAATCCATTCTCTTTTATACGAACACAATCTATGGCCGTTAATTCCAGTATACATTTACTAAGCTAACTCTAATAGGGCCAACATTCAGAACTAGATTCAGACGAAGACATTCTGAACCCGCAACGACTTTGTAACTGAAAATTTCGTCATTTAACCTAACTGTATTTATTACCGCTTAAGCTCAATGTCAAAATAAAAACAAAAAGGAAGTATATGGAAAACCCAGACCTAAGAATTAATAGCAAAAACCAAAAAATAGTAAGATTAATATTTCGATTCCTTATGCTTAGATAAAAATCTATTTAGAGCTTTATTGTGTTCAACTTTGATAGACAGTTGGGCTTAGTTGCCCATATAGATTAACGATTATATTATATACAAGAATCATTCAAATGTACTTCTCCACTTGCTGATACTATATATTATATATACTATATATATATACATATATATACGTATGCTTAATAAAACAAACTCTCAGTGAACAAAGTTTTTCAAAATAAATCATATATTATAATATTTTTATCTGTGGATCATATCGTTTAGTATCAGCGATTTACATATATATATCAAGTCCGAATCAAAAATCTTTTGAATTTACTTTATTATGCTTCTAAATAGATTTCAACGAGTTTGGTCCACAAAGCTGCTGCAATCTTCAACTCCAGTCAACTATCTATTTGCACTTGTTAAAACAATAATTTTATATAATAAAAAAAAAATATATATATATACATATATATATTATATGTATATATAAATATATATGTATATACATATACATACATATACATATACATATACATACATACATACATATATATATATATATATATATATTTATATATATATACGAGGGTGGTCTCAAAAGTTTCCTCGTATTAAATATGCAATTTTAAAACCTAAAATTTTGAAAATATTTTTTGCTTATATGTTAACAGTACCTGGCATATAGTTGAGCAAAAAAAAAAAAAAGATTAACACAAAAACCATAAATAACCATCAATAAAAAAATAGCCCGTTCTAGGCGGGAGTATTCGATGCTGTGAAGCCTGGGGATAAGCAAATGAGCGCGCACACACACACATACTCTCTCTCTCACACACACATGCACGCACAGTTAGTTTGATGCTAGAGCTATCAATCTACCATTCAAATTCGAGGGCTTACGAGAGACAGACAAAGCCTGGAATATTCACAGAAACCTGCATAGTAATTTGCGAGTCTCTAGGCTTTACGGCTTACAAAACAGTCAAAATATCGATTCTTATCGTATAAAAGAACAAAAAATAAATTAAACTGAGTCAATATATCGATTCTTATCGCACAATTGAGCTACTCAGAATATGTATGCTCCTACATAGACTTTTGCTTGTTATTGAGCTGCGCATCGCCCAAAAAATCGCATTTTCAATAGGTTCAGGTTTTAAATGCATATGAAAACTAATGATTAGACATTCAAAATATATATATATATAATATATATATATATATACATATATAGATATATATATGTATATATAATGCATTACCATGCAGAATTTTCTTGCGCTCTCTGTTCCTGACTCTGTACCTCTCTCTCTCTTGCTCTCGGCCTCTAGGCGAAACTATATATGTATTAACCATTCATCTATTTCTGTATATATATGTATACATACGTATACATATATGCTTATATGTATATATTTATATATATGCATGTATATGCATGTATATATATATGTATGTGTGCATGTGTGTGTGCGCGTGCATGTTAAGATTTCTGTTGTGCCTTTTTGCTGATCCCTGTATATCGTGCTATCTCTCTCTAACTCGTGCTCGTTCTCTGTCTACATTTCTCCCTCTCCCTCTCTAGCTCTATGTTATGCCTCTATTCCTAATTTTGTTTCTTTCGCTTTATAATGCTGTCTCGTTCTTACTCCCTATTTGTCTCTCTCTCTCTCAAGATCTTTTAATATTTGGTTATCGTTAGTTCGTTTGATTGTTTCTTTTGGTTTTGTAATTGATTGCAATTATGTTTTGATATCAGACGCTTATTTGCGAGTAGCATGAGAATCGTTGAAGCTGTCGTAGAAATTGGCCTCCTGGATGTGCAGGCGATCGCAGTTTTGCGCGAGCGGCTGATGCCGCTTGGCATTGTGTTCATGCGCATGCTCCCGCTTGTTCCAGGCGTTCTCGTAGCTGTTGGTCTTGACAGCGGCAACCGGAAAGTAATTGGAATAGACGTGCGCCAAATTGTGGGGCTGCTGGATTGGCTCTTGGTCAATGGAGTTGTCGTTGGTGTTCGTTGACGTCGATGACAGCGGGCGACTCGAGCTGGACGTTTCGAGGCAGCTGCTCAGTGGCTGGGCATGGCAGCTGCTCGTCTTGTAGACGTTGCACAGATCGGGCAGCTCATAGGCATTGGCGTTGCTCTCGTCACGGGCGAGAAACTCGCGCAGTTGCAACTGCTTCTGTTTGTCCCGATCGAGCTTGGGCTGATCCAAATCGATGCCCGAATCGCTTTCCGGCGATTTCCCGTTGGCAGTTGGCGCCGTCGGCTCTGACTTGGTGCTCTTCAGCAGCGGCGAGGAGTGCAGCAAGCGTTCGATGTGCTGGCGCAGACTTTGCTTGGCCAGCAGCTGCTGATTGTCCTGGACGTAGTGGAACAGCTGGCGCTTGCACTTGGCCATCTCCTCCTCCAGCCGACAGAGTCGCGTCTTATAGCAGACGAACGCCGCCGAAGCGTTCGACGTCTTGGCGCTACCGTCCGTCTTCTCGTCCGGCGACATATCCAGGTCCATTGGCTCCGCCTGGCGGACAGTGCTTTCCGGCGTATAGAAGCGATCGCCCTCATCCCCGGGACTCAAGTGCTGCACCTGACGCTGCTGCCGCAACGCGCGAAATGCATTGTCCGACGAGTCCTGGGCCACTTTGCGCATCTGATGCCTTTGCGGGAGGTGCAGCTGGTTGCGATGATTCATCCCATCGCTGGCATCGTTGATGTGCAACTTCTTTTGCTGCAGTTCGTGATGCTCCAACTGCAGTCGCTCCAATGTTGTGGTCAGGTCTATGGACTTCTGGTCCTTGCGCTGTTGCTGCTCCTCCGACAGGGCATGGATCACGGCTTGCCCCATGGCCGATGGCTGTGCTTGCACCTGTGGCTGCGGAGTCGGAGCTGGCGCATGAGCGTGAGCCGGCACGAAATGCAAAGTCTTCGACTGCACTTGCTCCGTCGATTTGATGTGCGCGAACTTTTTCAACTGCTGCTCGGCCAGCTCGAGCGGCTGCTCCGCCCGTGACTTGACCGCGCCTGCCCCAGAGATGCGGGACTGCTCCTTACAGCTATCGCCCAACTCATCCGCAGTTGATGGCTCCCGATCGATTTTGGCATCTCGCCTGACCAGCTCCGTACCCCTGGCCTTGGCCATTCGCCTATCTTTGCACTCGCGCCGCAATTTACGCACCCGCGCCCTCAGCTGAGCCGTTGTACCCAGGCCCTCCGTCTCGTTGGATGAGGTGACCCCAGTTACAGATTGCGATTGCGCTTGGGGCTGGCTTAGGCCCATTTGCGCCGCAGATGCTGGGGGCATAGGCAAGGGCACTGCCACCGGCTCCGTCCAATGGCGCAGCGGTGGCGCAGCAGCCATCGGTGCCGCTGATTGAGCTGCGACTGGCGCCTGCCACAAGCCGCCTGCGATGCAGCGCGGAGCTGTTGCAGCCACAGCTGCCAATTCCCTGCGCAAGGCCACATGTGTTGGCTCCGTTCCTGGACGACGCATCTGGGTGGCGTCATTGAGAAAGCGCTTGCCACGATGCATTTGCTGCTGCTGCTGCTGTTGGGGCTGTGAATGGTGGTGGTGATGGTGCTGCTGCTGCTGCGGAGGATGGTGATGCAGATGCGGATGCGGGTGCGAGTACGGGTGCTGGTGTTGATGTTGGTGCTGGTGCTGGTGCCTCTGCTGATAGTGCTGTTGGCTCTGCAGCTGGCGCTGCTTCCGCTGCTCCTCCACCCAGGCCTTGGTCAGCGAGGAGATCGGCTGTGCGGGCATCTCCAGTTGCCCAGCGGCATGCAAATTGTTTGATGGCCTAAATCGAGTGGGGATAAGGGGTGAACAAGTGAAGTGGCATCGGGCAGTGGAAAAAAAAATATTGCAAATGGCAGCGCAGGCGCAGAGCGTAGATGTGCTGGAGCTCGAGCTGTACCAGAAACTATCTAATATATATATATATATATATATATATATATATATATATATATATATATATATATCATATATCATATATACAGCTATGCTATTTACACGCTATTAATATATAGACTAAGCCTCTATATATACATATATCTACTGATCTCAATCTTTGTCTCAAGGATGAGCTTACACTGAACACAATTTTTCAGCAAAAAAAAAAAAAAAAAATGCAAAATTTCAGGTTTCAGACAAACAGACAGTGCATAAAACTAATATACCCCTTTACATTGCGTAGGCGTGTAGTTAAGCAGTTGTCTTGAGTGCATAGTCTAAACAAGGAAATGGCACAGGAATGGATTTATGGATATGTGGCTTGACGCTGAGCTGAACGCGAATAATGTTGCTGTTGCTGTTGCTGTTGCTGTTGCTGCTGTGGTTGCTGCGAGGCTGAAGTTGAAATGGAAGTCGAGGAAGATGTGGATGTGGATGTGGATGTTGCTAGTCCACTTTTTGCAAGTGCCACGCGCTGTTGTTTACACCTCGTTGTTGCTGTTGCTGCTGTTGGCTTTGTCTTGGTTGTTGCTGCCGTTGCTGCTGTGCTCAACGCCGTCGTCGCTGTGCTTGACGACGAACGTCTATGCTATGAGCGACGATACCTGCAAAAGCAAGCAAGTGAGCGAGCAGCTGGTTAAGCATACTCGATACACTCCCCGCCCACGCTTCGCACCAGCAAGCCACACCAAAGTTCATAGGATGGGGAGCAACTCACCTGGTTTTGGAGACAGACCGGTTGACGCGTGTGGTCATGCTCGACTGCATGTCGGAGCTGGTTGGAGTCGTTTGTATGTTGCTCGAGTGCCGTGCGCTGGAGCGCATGTCGGGCGCAATCATCTCGTAGAGCGTGGAGCGGTATTCATCGACGCCGTAGCGCACATCGTCGTCGAGCGGCGGCTTGATGTCCGTGCGCAGCTCCATGTTCGCCGAGGAGGTGCGAAAGCGATGCACATAGGAGTGGGCGATTGCCTCCTTGGCAGTTAACCGGCCATCCGGGTCGAGCACCAGCAACGACTTCACCAACGACATGGCATCGTCACAGCAATTGCGCAGCATCTCGTCCAGTGAGTGCCGGCGATCCCGCACTATCTTCTTGCTGAGCAGCACCGAGCCAAAGCTGGCACCGATCGACTCGATGTCCCGATCCGTCACATCTGGCAGCGCATTCACTATCTTCTCAATCTGATTGATTGTACTGGTGCCCTGGAAGAGCGGCTTCTGGCGTATCATCTCGCCCAGTATGCAGCCCAGACTCCACATGTCAATGCCCTTCGTATACCTAATGCACACATTTATAATCCAAATAAGACTCAAACACTACTTGGCGCTTACTTGCGACTGGCCACCAGTATTTCGGGTGCCCGATACCAGCGGGTTGCCACATAATCGGTCAGCATCGCCTCGTTATCCAGCTCCTCTTTACATTCGAAGTCCACGTTGCTGCGGCGCTTCGAGCACAAAGTGCGCGCAAGACCAAAGTCAGCTACTTTAAGTCTAAGAAAAAAGATATAAGACAATGACAATGACAATGACAATGACAATGACAATGACAATGACAATGACAATGACAATGACAATGACAATGACAATGACAATGACAATGACAATGACAATGACAATGACAATGACAATGACAATGACAATGACAATGACAATGACAATGACAATGACAATGACAATGACAATGACAATGACAATGACAATGACAATGACAATGACAATGACAATGACAATGACAATGACAATGACAATGACAATGACAATGACAATGACAATGACGAACATTGACAATGACAATGACAATGACAATGACAATGACAATCTGTTGACTCACCTGCATTTGCTATCGATCAGAATGTTGCTAGGCTTGAGATCCCTGTGGATGACATTGCCGGAATGCATATACTTGATCGCATTAATTAGCTGATACATGACAAAGCGCTTGTGTATGTCTTTAAGGACGTCCCCCTTTTTGATAACATTGTGCAGATCACTGTCCATGAACTCGAAAACCAAATAGAAGTCCAAATTGTTCGCCGCTCTGCATGGAAGAAACTTTAGGAATGTCAGCTCAAATGATAGGAACGCAGTGGCGCCTACTTGAATATGTCCAACATGCGAATGATGTTGGGATGGTGGCGAAAGGCGCGCAAAAAGACGACCTCGCGATAGGTGCGCTGCGCATCGGTTTCATCTCGAAAGGCGTCGTAGATCTTTTTGAGCGCTACGGTATCCTTTTGCCGCTTGTCTGTGGCTTTCCATACAATGCCGTAGGCGCCCTTGCCCAGGCGCTGCGATCGCACAATTGATATCGATCAGTGTGTGTGATAGACGATTAACGATAACAATTTTTGCCTACCTTGCGCACTTCAAAGTAACGCTCCACATTCTGATCGAGCTCGTGTATGCGTCGCTCCTGAGCGTCCGATTGCCGCTCAGCCATTAGCTTTTCCTTCTCCTTCTCCCTCTCCTTGTCCTTGTCCTTCTCCTTGTCCCTCTCCTTGTTCTTTTCCTTATGCTTCTCCTTGATCAACGGTCTCTGAAGTGTCTCACTCTTCCGTATTCGCATGTGATGAGGGTGATTTTGCTGCGCCTCACGCTGCCTATCCGTTAACTGCGGTTGTCCTCGCAATTGATGCTGTTGCTGTTGCTGCTGCGGCTCCTGTTGCTGTTGCTGCTGCAGCTGTTGCTGTGGAGCTGGCTGTTGTTGCTGTAGCTGTTGTTGTAGTTGCTGCTGGGATTGCGATTGCTGCTGCTGCTGTTGTAGCTTTCGATGCCGACGACGGAATTTCCGCTTTTCCACCTCCAGCTCTGGAATTGCAATAATATTATCAGCGAATCCGCCAACTTTTCTAACGACGTGACGTCGGTTGGCTTCGTCCTGGGCGGGCGCCAGTTTGTGGCAAGCACTTCAACACTTTCTATGGCGGCTGCGGGTGCAAGTGGGTGTTGGCTGGCTTGAGTGCATGGCGTTAAGTTGTTGAAGCTGTTGTTGCTGTTGTCGCGTGTGAATGTCGCTGCTGATGGCTTTGTGTTCGCATTTTAAGAGTCTCTCGTCTCCTTCATATGCAAAACGAGGCTCAAGTATGTATGTTAAAAATGCAACAACAACAACAACAACAACAACGAATAATCATAAGGCAATTCGATTGAAACTAAATTATTGTTAGATCGATCGAAAAGCGAAAGTGGGCGACAACAACAACAACAACAACAACAACACCAGGGCAAACAACTTGGCCTAGCAATGCCAACAAATGGACAAATGGAACCAGGACCCTCAAGTGCCCAGGGCAACGTCATGTGTCATTGTTGTTGTTGTCGTTGTCAGTGTTGTTGTTGCAGTTGCTGCTGCAATTGCCAGCAAATGGCAGCCCCGCAAAAAACAATCAAACAACGCCTCAAATGCCATCGACTCGTGCATGCAATCGAATATAGAGCAAAATGAATTTGTTTAACAATAAATATATGCAAAGACCTGACCCCACTCCCCCCCCCCTACTACTATTAAATATGGGTACTTCAAGCTTACACTGATCCAAATTGAATATCACTTTGACTTGAAATGGAATCTAACATTAACAGAAGGCCTTTAGCGGAATAATTTAGCAAATCATTAAAGCTTCCAATATTGATTGATTGATATTGATATATATGTATCTGAAATCTTCCATCAATCATAATTGAATATATTCCATCATCAATCCACTACTTTCTTTAAGTCTATCACAGTGTAATATATTAAATCAATCAATCAATCATACAATACATTCAATCAATCACAATGCACTATTTTCAAACATCAATCTAACATAATTTACATATTCAACCATAAATCACTATTAGATCTCTATAATGTAATATATTCAATCGTCTAACACAGCAAAATACATTCAATCAATCAACTGGAATCTATACAATCATTTATAAATACAAAGAATCCTCAACTAACATATTGTAATATATTTCTTAAGTTCCATGATCAATAATTTATCATCAATCAATCACACTGAAATATATTCCATCAATCAAAGCAATATTTATAATTGCTAACAATACATTACGTTAAGGCATCAATCATTTCTCAAATCATACCCAATCAATCATTTACAATTAAATGTATTCAATCAATCAATCATAAAGCAATATATGGAATTCTCAACTAACATATCGTAATATATATCGTAAATTCCATGATCAATAAATCACACTGAAATATATTCCATCAATCAATCAATCAAAGCAATACTTATAATTGCTAATAATACATTTCGTTAAGTGACCAATCATTTCTCAAATCATACCCAATCAATCAATTACAATTAAATATATTCAATCAATCAATCATAAAGCAATATATGGAATTCTCAACTAACATATCGTAATATATATCGTAAATTCCATGATCAATCACTTATGTGATATCCAATCAATCAATCACAATTAAATATATTCAATCAATCAATCAATCATAAAGCAATATATAAAATTCTTAACTAACGTCTTAAATATATTATATTATATTCAATGATCAATCATTTATCAAGCTGCAATAGTATATTCAATCATCAATCATCAATGATAATTGGACTCATGATATTACTATCGCAAAATATATGAAAAATTGAGATGCGATGTGAATTAAGTTCTACCTTTCACAAGATCAAAATTTAGACTTTTATCAGAAATAAGTTTTTACTTGAAATCTATCTGCCTTCAATCAAATACTCTATAGAATACTAATACAACAGATTCGAACAACGTGAAGTGCAGTGTAGAGCTGAGCAATAGAATTTGTTGTTGGCACAGCGCAACCAATGGAGGTGAGGTGGCGCCATGCATGTCACTTACCTGCCGACTGATGAATGGATGAGTTGACGGATAGATGGATGTGTGGCGAGACAGCTGAAGTTTAAGTTGAAGTCGGAGCTGAAGCTGGAGCTGAAGTGAGGTGTTCCACTTGGACAAGCCAAACTGTGGCAGCCCGCTGCAAATTGAACTGTGAACAGCTGCTACAGAACTGCCAACATCTACTTACTATTTGCCGACGATGCACCATTAAAACAAAAAAAAAAAAATAAAATTTAAAAGAAACGACACAAAATTAAAGTTTGGTAATAAAATAAAACACGAATCCAAAAGGAACTGTGGGAAATTTGAAAAGTCATTATCAGGAACAAGATCAAGATCAAGCAGCAACTCACGCACCCACCTCTATCAAAGTCCACGATTTTGAACAACGTAACACTGCAAAGGAAACGTAAGGCAAGCGTTGGCACGAAGATTGCAGTGATTAATCGATTGAAATTGATCGATCGATCGGTTGGTTGATTGATTGGTTGATTGATTATTTGGTTGAATTGATCAGTTCCGGTTATTCCGTTATTCGGTGACCGCCATCAGTTCAAATAGTTGATGCTGCGCTTCTTTAACCGAATCAAAGTTAATATGTTTTAACTGCTGCTGCGACTTTATAATTTGAACGTTTTCCACTTGCGGATCCGCAAAACTGATCGGAATCACGCTGTTCAATTTGAGTATTGCACTTGAGCATATATATATACACATGCACATATATATATATATAAATACATATATATACATATATACATACATGCATTAATTGTGCATACATATATATATATATAGGGGATGATACCGTCTCGGATAACTCGCGTTGTGATTTTTGAAAAATAAGATCAAAAGTTGAATACAAAATTGTGTGTTTTTTATTGTCGAGTTGTGTAGAAGGTATACAAAATATAGATGCCAAATGTCTACGACATTTCTAAAGGTCAACACGACTAACGCCCAGACTACTAGGTTTTTACACTGTCTCCGGTTCGATTCTGTCAACGTCTACTTCGATGTGCGAGCCAAAATTACATGCACTCATTCATACACACACACACACACATGCACTCATACATCGTCCTTTTCTGCACTTGTTACTGTTATACGTTCGGTGGTTATGGTTATAGCCAAGTACCGTTCTTTCCGCACAGCGCCTATCATTCACACACACATGAGCGTGCATATTCACACTTGGCAAACTCAAAAAAAAAAAATTTTAAACAAAAACCATAGCTATATGCAAAGCTTTTCTAGAGTATGTTTAAATTTTTATTTTATTTAGCAATTTTTATTTATTTACTATCATAACACATCGATTAGAACGAGCAAATGCCATCCGTACAAGTGAAAAAAATGTGAATGATACGAACTGTTTGAGCTGGCTCATTGATACTTGCAGACATGTTGCTATCAATAAATACTTTTTATGCTTAGTTTTCAATAACAAACAGTAGAGGGAGGCACTAGGCAACCTTCTAGAGCGTAAGCCATTGTGATAGAGAGATAGAGAGAGAGAAAGAGATACAGTGAGAACAGCCGGCGTTGAAATTCTTTTGATCGGGTTGCTGCTGGTAACGTTACAAGCCTTATTGTTAATACCAAATACATACTTATATTTACATATATATATATATATATATATATATATATATATATATATATATATATATATATATATATATATATATATATATATATATATATATATATATATCTAAATTCAATATCCATGGTGATCGAGTGTATTTTACATATTGTGCATGTTAAATTTTATTAGTGTCTGCTTAATGGCATATGAGGGCAGCTTAGGGGATGGGGGTAACGAGACATACATAGACAGGGTTATCTTAGCTTGCACTATATGTGTAAATTATATTATATTATATTATATATATTAATTAGCTGATGTTTTCCTATTTTTTATTTTTTGCTTTTTTTTTGGCTTTTTTTTTTGTTTTTTATGTTCTTTTTGTCACTGCTGCTGCATCTTTTGCTGTTGAAGTGGTTGCTGTTGAAGTGGTTGCTGTTGCTGTTGTTGCTGCTTCTGCTGATGCAACTGCTGGTAATGCTGTTGCTGCTGCTGCACCTGTTGATAATGAACCTGGCGTCGCTTCTGCTTCTCGAGTTCAGCAAAATGCTCCTGCTGCTTCCGCACCAGCTCGTCCATGACCTCGTGATTGTAGGTGGAATGCAACATGAGGCCCAGCAAATTGGCCCTCGAGCTGAGTTGCTGTCGCAATAGGCGCTCCTGCTCCATTAGGTCATCCATTTTCAACCATTGACGCACGCGCTCCAAATCGATTTCGGCCCTTCGTATCTTCTCCCAGGCATAGTGCTTAAAGCAATTCTTTTTGGGCGCACGACAGAATTCACCGGTGGGATTGAAAACATTGTTAACGAGCGGCGCACCGCACACATCCGTATCGCTGACTTTGGGATCCTTGCTGTGCTCCGGGCAAAGAACGCGCAAGCGTTTGCAATACGTTTTGCTGGCCGGATTATAAAAGTCACAGAACATATTGTTGCCCTCCATGCGGGTCTGAAAGATACTTCCGAAGCTGGCCTGCGATTCGTATTTGTTAAAGCATTTCTCCATGTGCTTGATGGCGGTGCGGGAATGTATCTCATGGCCACATGTGATGCAGTACATGCTCTGTTCATCCTCGACGTCGCCATTGTCCTGCGGCCGCAGTGTGTCTATGGAGCTCCGCTTGGCCCGATCCACAACCATGTTTAGCTCTTCTGCTCGCTTCTCCAGCTCGGCTAGCGCGAAACGCACCATTGATTGTTTTTGTCGTATCACCTCGAGCTGCTCGCGATTCTCTTCTGCCGCATGACATGGCGTTAAATTCCATTCCTGAAGACGTTGTGGCAACACCTGGAATATACGATTCGTTGCGAGATTGAAGCCGCACTTGTCGCTGCAGTATTTACTTTGTGGTCGGGCCTGACAACGACAGCCAGGTCCATGACATTGTCGCAAGCCTTCCAGCTCTGGATGCACAAAGATCTCCGGACTGTCGGAGCGGACGACTTTGTTTTTGCGCTGCTGTTGCTGTGCGGCATTACTCTTTTCACGCTTGCGTCCAGTGGTTGCTGGGGCTGGATTAGCTTGATGCGCCGCCTGCATCACACAATTTCGGTAAATACAGCGTGGCTTATGGCCAACGCGTATGCGACAGGCATCGCACTGATTACAATTGGGTCGCCGGCAACCTTCACATGTGCCACAGCGTCTACCAGCCTTTGTTTCCTTGGCAGCGCTATTGTTTCTGCGACCAGAAGTAGCTGCACCTGCAGTGCCGCTGGTGCTTGCCGCAGATCCAGCAGATTGTCCAGATATATTTGTGGCGCCATTATTGACGTTAGATGTTGCAGCAGCAGTTGCCGCCGCACGTTCGGTGGCAACCAAACGGAATATAGTCTGCAGATCAGGGTTCTCTTTCTTGCATCGACGACAGTAATATTGCTTAATGTGCTTAGCTTCCTTTTCGGTGATTCCAATGCAGTCGCCATGATACCATTCCTCGCAGCCATCGCAGCCGCTGCAAACAGATACAATCAGTCGCAATTGATTGCCAAGAATTTTCTAATTAATATTATTCAACTTACATCATGAATCTCGAGCAATCCGATGTGCGGCATATGCAGTAGGCCTGGTCATCTTGTTTGAGTATTGTTGCTATTTTGGATTTGCGCTCGGGCAGATCAAATTCACGGGCAATTTCCTCTTTCTAATTGCGGATAAGAGCATATGTTAAGTTATGCATGTTAAGATACGATTGATGTTTTCGTTATTATTTACTTACCGATCGCTTGTATTTTCGTTTATCCGCCATATTTCTGTAGGACACAACCAGCGCCACCCACAAACAACAGATATATAATATAAATTGTTGTTTTCATATCGATATATCGCCAATGACATCTTTCATTTTCGATATCGTGGTCGTGTCAAATATTGCGTATCTTTGTTTTTACTGTCAAAGGTACAAAACACCGGGTCTTGGTAGTATTTTAATAGATTGATTTGTTTTACAGATATCATTTCCAGCGTTGAAACTGTATTTCTGTTAAATATAAGCAATTTAAAGATGGCGATAACTCAGTCGCGCCACGATTACAATTAATCGTGTAACGTCTATACAACTCATGATTCATTGTCGCAAGCTCTTCGAGATGAGCACAGAACAGCTGTGCACAATCGATGAATTGTTTCGATTTTAGTATTTTTTATTTTGGCGGTTAGTTTTTATTTTTGTTTTTTATTACAGTAATAAATTGAATTAGTTGTATTTGGACTAATTTGATGTGATGTAATTTTATTCGCAATACTTGCAAAAAAAAAAAAAGTAAATGAAAAGTAGAGTTGAATCTCCTTTTCATTTCAATGTTCTTTACCTCCGGTAGCTAAAATATTTAACGAATTAATAAACTGCTTTTGTTCATCGATATCAATATTGATGTCACATGCAATTTCGATAGCGATAATATTGGTAATACAAATTTGCCGGCGCGACGACAACTGAGCCGGCATTTTAGTTATAGTTCCTAATTATATATCAAACATTTTCGATTGCATCTAATTTTGTGTGAAGTGTGCGACTGTCTGTCCAAGAAAGAAACCCGCAAATCTGGATGCATGCAATGAGATGATTGCCGTCGCAGAGCCGCCACAGGAGTTCATTCCTCGCGGTCGTCAGGCGGCAGAGGATCATCCAGGCCCCACAGAACCGCCATTACCCAAATATTTGCCTGCCGAGCATTTGCTATTGCAGCGATTGCAAAATGTTAACATCTCTGCCGCTACCGAAGAACCGCAAGAATTCTGGTGCATACGCGAAATCTACGATGACTACGATGCCAGCTATGAGCGCGGACAGCGCCGTCAGCAATTAATCGAGCAGACTAAGAAGTGTGGACCCAATGCCGCGGCTGCGACGCAATTAACATCGCTGCCGCAGGAGTTGCTGGAGCCCATTAAGCACCGTCGCGAGGATCCCATGTGCGATTACATTGTGAACAACGAGGAGGAGTTGTATGTGAACAAGCATACGGTTATATGGACGCAGGGACTGAATGATGATGACGATGGCGTGCAACGGCGCATGTGCTTCACCTGTGATACACCAGTGAAGTTTGCCTGTTTCCTAAATCGTAGCTTTGTACGTGGTCGCTTGGCTCAGCTGCGCGCCGCTGTCCAACCGGAGGACAAGCTAACAGCCATTTGTGTGGTGGATCAGGATGCGTTGCGCGTCTACTGCGATGATGGTGACGACTTTCTGGCTAATCTCGATTTTCCCGTTTCGCATCTGTGGCAAACAACACATGGCCTACTGCTGGAAAAGGAATCTAGCAATGCGCTCGTCTCCCATTTGTCCATACCAATGCCACGCCTATTCTCCATGTCGCATCCCCTGCACGAAGCTTGCCCGGTTGTGCATAAGACAGCCACAAACTCAAAGGGCTACATGACCGAACCCGAATACAGTATTGTCTTCACAGCCGAAGAGTCGGATCTGGTGCTGATCTACGATGCAAAGTTCTGCAAGCATTTTGTTGCCCGGCTGCGTAAAGTGACGTCCGAGGAGGTGAATTATGTGAGCCAGCAGCAGCAGGAGCTGCTCAGCCAAACGTTGCAGGGAAATCGCACTACACCGGGCTCAAGCACCTTGCACAGCTTCAGCTCCACCAAACTGACGGGTGGTAGGCGATCCTCTCTAGATTAGATTAATTTCCATCTGAAGTTATAAACTTATTTTCTTGTTGGTTTGGTTTGGTTTGCAGCCACTTCAAAGCTGAGCACCACCTCGTTTCTGGGACGCAACAATCCAGCAACGCCCACGCTTAATTTCTCGAAATATGGCCTCAGTCAGTCGCAATCGTTTAGCGGTGTGCTGGGTCAATCCAAGTGAGTAGCTCATTCTACTTAATATGACGCATTACCCAACTAGTCTGACTTGCAGTCGAGCCTCGCTGGGCGCACCCCTCAGCCAGCTACAGAACAGCATGAGCCAGCATTCGGTGTCCGTTAAGGATATGCGGAAGATAACGCACGTTAAACCGGCCAAGCCCATTGAGCCGGAGATGTGCTTGGAACACATCTGGACAGAGAATACATACGGCACGTAAGTCAATAAATAACTCTTCAACCAGCTCAGCTGCCCACATTCATTCCATTCCATTTGCAGGCAACGTGAGTTCTGCGAGATGGCCACGCGTGCCTTTATCCACACGGATCTGGTGGGTCAGACGTATTTGTGCTATTTGCTCGCACGCAGCTGCCGCTTGCAAATGGTGCTGATCAATGGCTACGACACCAGCGAAATGCAATTATCCACACTGGCATCTACGTTGCCCGCCAAGGATGCAGTCGGCTTGCAGCGTATGCATATGATAGCTGTACTGGATCCTGGTGGCAATCTTATACTCTATACGGGCACTGTGCTCATCTCCAAAGTGCACATAACACCACAGCTAACTACTGCGCCACAGACTATTCACATTGCCACGCCCACGCCGACAACAACCCCCACTCCGCATACGCCGCTGCAGGCAACGACGGCAACGGCACAGCTTAAAATAGCCAACAGTTCCTTTGTCGAGGTGCGTCGCAGCAGCCTGTTGCCCACGAAGGCGGCCTCCGATCTGAATGCCTTCGATGAGGAGCTGGAGCTGCACATGCTCTCGCCCATACATCCGCAGCCCATGTCCTATACCCAACGACAGGCTCACAACATATGCAAAGCGTTGCGTGATCCCGCTGGCAATCGATTGACATTGGTTTATGCCACTGGGCGGATGCTGCGCATTGCTCTGCCGCTGCTCAACGATACACGCCTTATCACACGCTGCATAGCTGCGTTGCGCCAAGTGCTTAATTCCACACAGTTCTTGCACTTTATCATACGTTGGTATAGTGCACGCAATCCGCCTGGTTCGCAGGACTACAGCATCGAGCAGGAGTGGCAGCTATTTCGCAGCACATTGCTTGGCCTGATGGGCTGCATGGGCACGGCGACGGCGACGACGACGACAACGACAGCGATGTCAGGTGATGAGACAGTCGATGTGGACGAGTCCTATGCACGCTGTGCCACACCGCCGTTGCATACGTTTGCGGGCGCAGCACAGGATGAGCCGAAGAAGCGACGCAAGTACAACGATTGCGAGTCCTATACTGATGATGATTGGGAGTTTATGTTGCTGCAGACGGCATTATCCGCCTGTCCCTCCGATCCGGCACACGCCTACAGCGTGGATGTGACGGCTCCATTGTTTCGTATGCTGCCCGCCATATTCTATGGCATGCATATGCTCTACGAGGATCTCAAACTTGATTCGGTCTTTCAAAGCGCGCTCATCTATCTGGCATCGGTGAGTACATTATGCGACTGCAGGATTATACATAAAAGGATTTCGATTTTTACAGTTTCTGCATCAACTGGCAATTGACATGCAACTCGATAGTTATATAATGCACTATCATCTGGACTTTCCAGAGCTGACGCATAAGACAACCAAGCTAACCATGATGAACAGCGACCATGGAGCTTTGATGCTCTACCAGGAGCTGCTCCGAATGCCAGCACCCAGTGTGTATGTGCAGCTGGAGCATGTTCTATTGGACAGACAGGAGGTGCCGCCGCTTAGCTATCTGGAGTGCATCAATGAGCGCAGCCGGAATCTGGTTCAGCTCGTCTCGCTGATAATGCACGGCCAAAGCAAGCTCAAGCACTGGTGGCAACTGCTCGAGATCTTTGATGCCGTCCAATCGAACTTTACCAAACGCCCCAAGCGCAGCATCTCGGCGGATGTGCCGCGCTGTCATCAGGTGCTGGAGCTGCTGCTGTGCATGCAGCTGACCAGACGTGATATCGAACGTCTGCCAGCTGCAGTGCATTTGGTCATTGCTGAGGCGCTGGAACAGGCGCGTCTCATGCCGCCCATGGGCAGCAGCATGGCCACCTACGAGCTGATACTGCGACCTGAACTGGCTGCTCATGCCCAATTACCCTTTCTCGAAACCACATTGGGTCAGCCGCATTGTGGACGTGTCTACAAGGAAGATTCGCTGTCGCCACGCATTGCGCCAAGCAGCGGGGAGTGGCCGATGGCGGAGCCAGAGTCCGATCAGCTGCGACACGATGGCATGGACAATATGGACACGAAACTTTTGCGTTTACGCTTTCCCGACGACATGCGCGTCGAGGAGGTGCGTCGCCTACTCAACAGCGCCGATCCAGTTGCCATTGAGGTGCAACAATCGCCAGGCACCAGCGATCACGAGTTCATCGAGGAGCAGGAGAAACAGTTATTCGCGCTATGTGCACGCACCATGACGCTGCCCCTGGGCCGTGGCATGTTCACTTTACGCACCCTAATGCCTCGGCCAAGCGACAATATGCCCATGCCCAAGCTCTGCTTGGTGGGCCGTGAGCCAGTTAAGGGCACCACCATTGAGATGCAACAGATTGAGTTTCCGGCCAATATGCACATGTGGCCATCATTCCATAATGGCGTCGCCACCGGGCTAAAGATCTCGCCACAAGCGTTAGATATCGATTCCACATGGATTGTCTACAACAAGCCAAAGACGCAGGCGAACAATGCCTTGGAGCATGCGGGATTCCTAATGGCCCTCGGCCTCAATGGGCATCTCAAGTCGCTGTCCTTTATGAGCGTCTACAAGTACTTGGTCAAATGTGATGAGATGACCAGCGTTGGCCTGCTACTTGGCATCTCGGCAGCGCATCGCGGCAGCATGGACACCAAGACAACCAAATTGCTGAGCGTCCATCTGGAGGCGCTGCTGCCGGCCACAGCCATGGAGCTGGACATACCACAAAGTACGCAGGTGGCTGCTCTGATGGGCATTGGCCTGCTCTATCAGGGCTCGGCGAAGCGGCATATAGCTGAGGTGCTGCTCCAAGAAATTGGACGTCCTCCTGGTCCTGAGATGGAGAATAGCGTGGAACGTGAATCCTATGCAATGACTGCCGGTCTGGCACTTGGACTAGTTACACTGGGTCAGGGGGAATCTCCAGCTGGATTGCGTGATCTGCAGCTGCCGGATACGCTGCATTATTACATGGTCGGCGGCGTTAAGCGACCCATTGGCGGCTCGCAAAAGGAGAAATATCGCCTAGCCTCGTTTCAGGTGCGCGAAGGGGATAGCGTTAATATCGATGTCACCGCACCGGGTGCTACCTTGGCACTGGGTCTGATGTTCTTCGATTCGGGCAATACGGCAATTGCTGAATGGATGCAGCCGCCCAATTCGCGCTATCTGCTAGACATGGTTCGACCTGATTTCCTTCTATTGCGCACCATTGCACGTGGCTTGATACTTTGGCAGCAGGTGCAGCCGGACAATGATTGGTTCCAGGCCCAATTTCCACAGGCGCTGCGGCCGCATCTGCGTCTGCCCACGCGCGAAGATGAGCCACCCGAGGATAGCGACGTCGATTACGAAGCCATTACGTAAGCAAATCCTAATTCCCTAACAATTGATATGAAGACTATAAATACTTCTACTGGCAGGCAAGCCTATTGTAATATCTTGGCTGGCGCGGCCTTTTGCATTGGCTTGAAGTATGCAGGCAGTGAGCATCCAGTGGCCTTCGCCACTTTGCGCACTGTCATCAAGGAATTCCTCAGTTTTCCGGGCACATCGATGGGCGAGTGTGCCGGTCGAACCACCATCGAGAGCTGTTTGATGGTGCTGCTCATATCCATATCGTTGGTCTTTGCCGGCTCTGGCAATTGTGAAATCTTGCGCATAATCCGGTTTTTAAGATCACGCGTTGGCCCCCAATATCCGCATATAACCTATGGCTCTCATATGGCAATACATATGTCGCTTGGACTGCTGTTTCTGGGCGCCGGCCGCTTTACCATTGCCAAAACACCAGAGTCCATTGCATCTCTGGTCTGTGCCTTCTTCCCCAAGTTTCCCATACACAGCAACGACAATCGGTGGGTGGTCTCTATATATATATATATATTTATATATATATTGAAATTGTGTGTGCTCTTTCAGATATCATTTGCAGGCGCTGCGTCATCTGTATGTGTTGTCCGTGGAGCCGCGTCTTTTCCTGCCACGCGACATAGACACTCATCAGCTCTGCTTGTGCAACATTTCGGTTTTGGAGGTGGGCTCTACGAAGCTGCGCCGCCTTCCCATTGCTCCTTGCATTTTGCCAGAGTTGCGTACGCTTCAGCAGGTCATTGTAGATGATGAGAACTATTGGCCGATCTGCTTTGAACGCTCGCGTAATTGGCATCAGCTAGAAAAGGCATTGGAGCTGAGTGCTCCTATTGATATAAAGAAACGAACTGGACGCCTATCACATCTAGAGGATCCGGATCGTTTGAAGAGCATGCTAGCGCAAACGTTGACCATGGAGCAAAGCATTTGCTGGCAGGTGGATGTGAATGATTTACAGCAGTTCGCCAGCGAACGGCTGGTGAAGCCCTTTCTCAGTCGCTTTCTGGACACGAAGGGCACGGATCTCAGCTATGCGGAGCTGAGCAAGCGGCATCAATTGATGCTTCTATTCTACAATGCAGTGGTCAAGGATCGTATGCATCTGCTGCCCGTATACCTAACGCTCTACGATGTAAGTGAGTGTTGATTATTCGTCTTCATTTAAAGCATTGTCTTTTCTCTGCAGCATGTCACCAAGCAGATGGCCAACAACAACGATGTGTGGCAGGTGAAGCTAATTGAAGCATATTTGGGCAAAAGTCCCAATGATGAGCATTCGCTCATCTCTGTGGAACTGATACAAATGATGCAAGAGATTTCAAGGCTGAGTCTGGAGCAAGCGGCACGCGAATTTTGTGTGCCATTGCGTGAATTTCTGACACAGAAGCGTCTGGAGCCTAGCTATGTGGCCAGCATCTGTGCACAGGATCTGCAGCGTGTCTTTTGTGTCATCAATTATTTTAATTTGATGCCAAATATGTTAAGTAGCATTGACCTGAGCAGCGGTCCGGTTAACTATCTACGCATCATGATCGAGTTTAACAAATTGCAGTTAAGTCCGCACACCATATATGGTGTGCTTAAAATATTCCAAGCTTTGGCCACCGAAGGTGCTGAACAACAGCATGAGCCTGTTTTCTACACATTCAAATAAGTGCACAATTATCTTGACTATCGCTCAAAGGCTTAAAAATGTTATCGAAACCGTTGGCAGCCCGACGCCAGTTATTCAATTCTTAGTTTAAGCTTTAACGTCGAGTTACAATACTGTCTGTTGTGTTTCGCAGTACTTGATACACTTAAATGCCTTTAACACAGAGATTTGCTGTTCAAATTATCAAAATAAGAAATGTAATTTATCTAAAAAAAACGTTGAAGTAAACCCATGTAAAACCATTTATAAAACTGGTCTTGTTATCGATATCGCTGTTAGCTAAAACAACGTTGAAGTAAACAAGTACAAAACCATTTATAGAACCGCTCTTGTTATCGATATCGCTGTTAGGTATCGAGTACTCTGATTAAGCTCTCATGTGTTCCTTGCAACATGATTTACAGATTTCAAATTGAGTTCAATGCGAAATATAATCTATCAAATATTTATATATATATAAACTACAACTATGTAAACAATTGCACATTCTTACAAAAACATGTAGAAAACTGGAAGCGAACTGTATGTTTCTATGCCCTATATTCTTTTAGACAATGCGCTGATGCTCGGCGGCTGTGGTTTCCCCAATTTTGTGGCGAGAACAGCGTTGATATAGGTATATGCCCAGCAACGGGAGCGGTGTCATAATGGCCACCGACACCGGCACCACTGTGGTCAGATCTGCCTGCGGCTGTTCCAAGGTGGTGCGCAAAAAGAATATCGCAATGCCCGTGTTCTGGATGCCTGTCTCAATAGCAATGGTCAATGAGTCTGAAGCACTTTGGTTCAACAGCTTGGCCGCCAGCCAGGCGACCGCATAGCCAAGTCCGGGAAGAGCCAAGCCCGCCAATGCGATCTAAAAGCAATAACAATTGCTTACAAATTGAGTTATAGATCAATCAGTTACCCACCTGCCAGGAGAACAGCTGAAACAGGTAAAAGTTGGTGATAATCGCAAAGATCACAATAAAGAGTATAAGGCATGCAGAGATGGGCTTCAGCAGGCGGACCAGCACTTGAGTCAAGCGTGGCAGCCAGCGTTGTATGGCCAATCCGATAAGCAATGGCACAATCAACGCGGCACAGTAGCTGGCGATCTTGCCATAGGGCAGCACCATGCCAGCACGCTCGAAAATTAACTGACCCAGGGTAAAGACCCACAACGGCATCGTGGCAAAGGCAGCCACATTGCTGACAGTGGTCATTAGCACAGAGAGATTTATATTGGCGCTGAGCACCGCTGACCAAGTGTTGGACGCACCACCGCTCGGTGCGATGCCCGTGAAGAACAGGCCCAACTGCATGGCCGGCGAATCGGGAAAAATAAAGACACCCAAAGCATAGCTAAGCAGCGGCATGCCCAGCACCTGGGTGATGAAACCAATGCAGGGTCCGATTGGGCGTGTGATCAAGCCCTGCAGTACATCCACGTTGAGTGCAGCACCAAAATTGATATAAACCAGGGACATAAGCAAGATGATGGAGCCGACAAAAACATGATCGATGATCCGCTGCGGTCGCACAACCTGCACCAGCAGCGTGCTATCATTGCTGGCAGCATTTTGTGGCGCAGAGCTGGTATTTGCGACTGCATCGTGGAGGCGCACTTGGATCTTGGCCTCGCCAAGAAAGTATGCATCGATACGTATGCTTCCATTCCAGAGATTGTGTTGAACTTCCTCCATAGATATGCTAGAATTTTCGGCCGGCACGCTGGCTAGCTGAGCATCTGTACTTTGCAGGCGGAAGCTGTAGCGACCTTTCACCAACTGCAGTTCATCTGTTATGTCCGACAGTGTTAGATGCACTGTGTGACTGCGTTCCATTTCCAGCTGGAGCAGCGCAGGCTCAAAGCGCGCCTGCCAACTGGCACTGGGCAACACCTGTTGGCCCAGCATCAGTGCCAGAAACAGGCAAACGTTTTTGATATACATTGCAATCCACTAGTGAATGAATTGCAAATGCAAGCAAATCTTATTTCGTAATCGCGCACTCAACAAGTTGTCAATAAATTATGAAGTAAGAAACACTAGATGCGTACCGTGTGTATGTTGGTACTGCAATGAAAGTCTGTGCAGTTATTTACAGCGACAAACGTAAATGGTACCAATAAAGAGAGTGGGAGAGAGAGCTAGATGAGGTGTGAAACAGCTCTAACTACTCTTTTGCTGTGAGAGCGTGTTAAGCGCACAGAATCACAACAACGGCAGATAGCGCCATGCACGTAGGTTGAACAACAACAGGGGTAAAACTCTGCTTACGATAGCGACTTATGCTCAAGGCAAAAAAAAATAAAATAAAAAGGTCACTTCTTTGCACTTTATAGTTATATAGAATATGATATAAGCATGCTTCCCTTCTGACGGCGCCCTTGCGCAAAGCAACGCGTACATACATAAAGTAATAACAGTTATATTCACACAGGTTGTCAACATAGAAGTGTGCCTGTGTGTGCTCTCTAGCGTGCAAAAGTAACTATGTGTGTGTGCGCGAGCTTGTGTATGCGTGCAAGTATGGTATGCGATTCAAAGAGTGCGGAAGAGAGACAAAGAGAAACAGTGCATAACAAGCCGATCCGTCACTTTAAGCGCTGTTTTCTTTTTTCAAACTGCTTTCCGACTTTAATTAACACTGGATGATATACTTTGTTTTTGAGATTCGAGCCAGTATTGTAAAAATACCAAAACTAGGATGTTAATTGAAGTTCAGCTAGGAGTTACTTCTAAACTAATATTTATATATGTATGTATGTCAAAACAAAAGCTGACCTAAAAATCAAACATTAATTTCATTAAAAACTCAAATCACTCAGATCCTAAAACTGAGTAGGCTTCAATTTAACATTCCAATTCCACACAAAGCTTAGGCAATATAATATGTATTCGACTCTATATATTCACATTAATACCAATTTGTGCGACGAGTGATCAAGCAAGATTAAAAAAAAAAAAAAAACCTGAAAACACATCCCTCAATAGCGAAGTGAGTAAATACCTAAGTTTTAATTATTATATCTTATATAAACCAATATGCTCCCATGCATAGCCCGTTCCTGTTTTATATTTGTTAAAGAAAAGTTTCCTTTTATATGTACACAAAATGCCGAATTGGTGAAGTTTTATAAAATTCCTTTAAACTGAATTAGCTATTTTATAATTACTTTGTAATCCTCCTATTCTAGATGTTCATAAGGAATCAATCAACGCTTTCCCCATATTAAGTTGATTGGATTAATTAAATTAAAAAGAAATCTACGTGAAATATCAGTGAATTACAAAAAGTGAGTAAATTCCTTCAGTTTTTGATTTTATTGGATCTTAGGATAAATGCAATAACGTATAACACATGATCGCAAAACGCCGTCAATTGAAGGCAGAGTGTTTGGTGTGTTAGTATCTATAGTGGTCGGGCTTGAAAGGTCCCGTCTGTGGCACACCCAAGTAGCTGGCCTGTTTTTCTGTTAGCTTGGTGAGCTTCACTCCCAGCTTATCCAAATGTAGGCTGGCCACCTCCTCGTCGAGCAGCTTGGGCAGCACATGCACGCCGACTGCATACTGGCTGGACTTGGTCCATAGCTCGATCTGGGCGAGCACCTGGTTGGTGAATGAGTTGGACATCACAAAGCTGGGATGGCCATGGGCGCAGCCCAAATTGACCAAACGACCCTCGGCCAACAGGATAATGTGGTTGCCATTGGGCATCGTATAGCGATCCACTTGCGGCTTAACATTCACCTTCTCCTTGGCATTTTTGTTTAGCCAATCGACATCGATTTCGCAATCGAAATGTCCAATGTTGCACACAATCGAATCGTCTGGCATATTGAGCAGATGCGTCGATGTGATAATGTCCCGACAGCCGGTGGTGGTCACATAGATAGAGGCCTCCTTGCTGGCCTCCTCCATGGTGGTTACCTCGTAACCCTCCATCGCTGCCTGCAGCGCATTAATCGGATCGATTTCGGTGATAATCACGCGACCACCGAATCCTTTCAGAGCCTGTGCGCAGCCTTTGCCCACATCTCCATAGCCAGCCACACAGCAAACCTTGCCCGCAATCATGACATCCGTGGCACGCTTAATGCCATCAATTAGAGATTCCCGACAGCCATACAGATTATCGAATTTGCTCTGCATAGAAGAGACAGATGAAAATTGAATAAGATGAATCAATCAAATCAATAAAAGAGACTTCACCTTGGTCACTGAATCGTTGACATTGATCGCTGGTACGCCCAGTCGACCCTCCTTGAACATTTTGTACAAATTGTGCACACCGGTGGTGGTCTCCTCGCTAAGACCCTTGATACCTTTCAGATAATCGGGGAAGCGTTCATGCACCAAGTTGGTCAGATCACCGCCATCATCCAAAATCATATTCAGCGGCTCGCCACTGGGAAAGACGAGCGTCTGTTCAATGCACCACGTGTATTCCTCATCGGTTTCACCCTTCCACGCATACACTGGCACTCCAGTGGCAGCAATCGCTGCTGCCGCATGATCCTGTGTGCTGAATATGTTACAGCTCGACCATTGCACCTAACAGAGTGAGGGAATATTTAAAACGTGAAAGATATAGCTTAAGCTTAAGCTTGTAATATAGCTTAAGAAACCTTCCTACAACATTTGTGACGAAATTGCCATAAGCAGAGCTATTATTATTATCATCTATGACACCAAAGTGAACATATTTAGACGGAAACGGAATTGTTGATAAAGAAAATCTTGATTAAGATCGAATATGCCTTCACATCTTATGACGACAAAGCAATGAATTTACATATGGAAGTAAACAACTTAGCATATCAATGGGTTCTGGTTCTTGTGCTGTGACCCCTAATGATCCCTCCAGAGATTATTTGTTTCTTGTTCGTTATCAGCGATGCGCCTTGAACTCACGCGCGACCCCCAAGCGTGAAAAATAGAAATTTCGGTATTGTTATTTGTTCGATTTTCGATAAGGACGACAAGCACATAGTAACAGAGCTAGCATCAACTCTGGACTTACCTCAGCGCCCAGCTCGACCAAGGTCTCGATGAGCACGGCCGTTTGAACGGTCATGTGGAGGCAGCCGGTGATGCGGGCGCCCTTTAGGATTTTCGATGGGCCGTATTTCTTGCGGCACGCCATCAGACCAGGCATCTCGTTCTCCGCAATGATTATCGCTTTGCGACCCCATTCAGCGAGACTGATATCGGCTAGAAGGTAGGCAAAGATAAGATATAATTCGCACACAATATAAACAACGATTAACACAACGTGCTTTAACCTCTGACAACATGTGCGCATGCATATTGCAAAAAGAAAAAAAACATGCGTATGTGTGTCCGTGTACACATTTGCCGGCATTAGGATGCGCTGATTTTATTTATAACTCACCAACTTTGTACGCGGGCTTGGACATCTTGATAGGATTGCGAGTACAAAAATAAAATTTAGAGAGACACGACCGAACTGACGACGCGCGCAACGTTAAGTGGCAAACGTATAAATCATAAGATCGTATTAAATAAATCGCGCTATCGATTTCAATAAATCTGAGTATATCGATATCGGTATAGGCAAGCAAAAGCTGTTGAAATTAGAGCATAAACGATATACCGTATATCGTAAATTATATACTGAGCAATATCTATCGGAGCGTGACTACAAAAATTTTTTATATAAGCCAGAAAATTATATATTATGCTCGCAAGAGCAAAACAACGATGTTAATAATTGTTTCGTTTATAAATGAAGCGAAATACTAAATAACTAAATTGTGCAATATCTATCGACGTGTAACTAAAACATTTATAGATGTCCGAAAGTTGTCAAACGCGGCTATTAGCGTTAACCATTAAGTACAACTTGCTTTTTACACTTACAGCAAAATTACTCTTAGTAAAATAATTGTACACAAATAAAATCTTTGAAATAATCGAAGCGCGCTTTTTGACGATAGTTGGTTAAATTTACAACACTGTTGTGTAATGCAGCTAACGCAAATTGCCGCACACAGAGATATCGGCGCCATTTTATTTCTCGTCACTCGTCACTCGTTCAATGATTATCCGCTACTCGTTGCCCCTGGCACACACGCGTTTTCCAAATCGTGCTTTTTTTCGCCCTCAGTTTATTTTTTAGTGTGCGAATTAAACAATTTAATTAGTTAAACAATAAATTCACATTATGTATGTGCTAAACAATAAATGACAAATGAGTCAATTGCCCAAGCTTTGTGCGCTTACAAATTAAATTGAGTACGTGCGTGGTGCGTTTTTTTTTGTTGGGCCGAATGCAAAGTACGACGACGGCGACGCACAGTTCGACCGCAACGCGACGTTGAAGTCAGTTTATGTGTGTGTGTGTGTGCAATAAAAAAACTACGAATTGCGAAAGAGCAAAAAGGCAAGACATAAAAAAAGAAAAGAAATAATTCTATGTTCAGCAATCAAAAAAACGTGGAAGAGAGGCCAAAGACTGCGTAAAACAGACAACAGAGGCGCGCGCGGCGTGAAATGCGCTAATAAAGCAATAACAGCCCATCATTTAGGGGAGGGGAGGGGTAAGTGTGTGTGCAAACGGATGCGTGGCTCATATTATATACATAAGTATATAAATAAATAAAAAAAATTGAATAAAAAGTGAATTGCCAAATTAATTACTAACAAAAAAAAATGGGAACTCGTTATAAATAGTTCAAGCAACAAAATTCTCGTTCCCACTCAAAGCAAGGCCAACCATTTTTAGTGTTAAACAAAATTAACGAAACAAAAAAAAATTAAAAATAAAAAACTCTGCGATCGTGGCGCCAAAGTGCAAACTGGTGTTGGTCCAGAAGCAGAAACCGCTAAATTTGAGCTATTATAGTAGAGAGAGCGCCGCGTGTGTTGGAATCTCATCGTGACACTCGCACACATTGAAAAAAGAAATACACACGTACACAAAGACTCGCATTTGACACACACACACATGCACACACAGAGACGCTCACGCGGAATTGCACAGTGTGACCGTCCTTAATTTTAATTTTATTCTTTTCTCTTTAGTTTGTCGTGTGATTGTATGCGTGTATGCAGTGTTGCATTTTGTGCGTGTACGGGGGGCCGGCTAAAATCCAATGATGTCCGCATTTGAGGATGGCCAACAACAACAGCAGCAGCAACAACAAACTGATTCTTCGCAGCCGCGCACTCCACTGAGACTTACTCATGAAGGCGCCAACAACAACACTAGCAGTAGCAGTAGCGGCAGCAGCAGCAGCAGTAAAACCAACAACAATAATAATGTAAGTACAGCTGCAGCTGTCTTTGCACTTCCCTCTTATAATCTTTGCCGTCCATTCCTTCTGTAGTCCATCATGGGCAAAGTAAAATTGCGCGTCTCTAGCATACTTCCGGGTTCACTAAGCAAATGGTTCTCACCCAGTGCTGATGCACATAAGAATGCTGCAGTCACAGCGGCACAAGAATCCTCGTCCTCGCAGATGCAACAGTCGACGGCTCAGCACAATGGTAGCACGTTGTTGACAACACAAATTAAACCGAAACGCAGTCGACGTCGCATACAATTGGAACCAGATGATGCGCCCGATAATACCGTTGATGATGGTACTAGTGCGCAGGATCTTAATGAAGAAGAAGTCCAGCTGGCCGATAATATAGCCGAACATGATCTGGCCGGCGAGGATGAGCAGACGCGTCGCAGCGAGTATAATGTTAATTTATTGCGTAAACGTCAATTGATCGCAAGCGAAGATGACGACGACGACGATGACGAGGATGAAGAGGGCGAGGAAGACGAAGAGGACGAGGTCGATGATGGTGCACAGCAGAACAACTATCGAATGCAGCAGGCAAATCGCAGTGTTAATTTTCGCAGTAGTACGGCACAGCCGCTACAAAAGCGCAAGCGTATGGAGGTAAGTTATCGTTATCGTTATCGATATATGTTGCATATCGATAGAAAGCTAACTGCAGTTGTTATGTTGTCTATTGAAATACCTTAATTTGCAAATCCTGCTGGCTCTTTTGCCAAGCAGTTTGTAATCGATTGAAGTTAGTCGATAATTATATGATAATTCAAGTTCATCGATAACTGTGTGACAACACTATAATAAGCTTTACTTGCTGTATTATCATATCTTTGATAATTGATTTAATTTTGCTTCGCTTGCAGCCGACTGAAAATACGATTAGTCCTCAGTTTAATGCACAGCAGCGTCGTCGCCCCCAGCTGCATTCCTCAACGCCCGCTGCTAGCGATGCGGTGCGCAGCCACATGACACCGAATCGCTTTTCAACGCATTTGAACCTCTACGGAAACCGTCAGCGTGAGCCCGCCTACAACTTCATGTCCACCTCGTCCGGTGGCAACAGCAGCAGCACTAACATCAACAGCATCAGCGAAGCGGCTGTTGCCACCAGCGGTGATTTGCCAATGAGGTAAGTTTTCGTTATATATCACAACTGAAATCTCAAATGCTAATCTCATAATCTTGCATTGGTGCAGTTCGCGACGCTCATTGAATATTGCGCCAATGACTGAACGTCGCGAGACGGCGCTGCCCAGTTATAAGCGACAATCGCTGCTGGGTCATCGCGGCTTAATGCCAAACTGGCGCAGCTATCAGACCATCAGCGAGGAGGCACCCAACGAGGAGCAGCAGCAGCAGACAAACAATAACAACAATAATAATAATAATAATAATATAAAACTGACTAAACGTAGCACAGATTCTCAATCTGAATGCGAGAGTAATGAGAGCCAGGCGGCTGGACGTATGCACAACAACAACAACATCATCAGCAACAACAACAATAGCAATAGCAACTCATTATTTTATGGTAACTTACAGAGCCGCAAATCGGTGTTCAATAGAAATTGCGCTTCATCAATGCTGCAGCAGCATCAACATCATAATTCAACATTATCGCTCAACTCACTAAATCATCGCCGCCGTTTCAATGCCTCGATATATGGCAGCACATCGGCACTGAGCGATAGCCGACTGTTAAGCAGCAGCATCATATCTGGAAATTCACCATTTTATCAGGGACCCACCGCCTTTGGCGGCAGTTCGGCAAATAATCGTTGCTTTAGTCAAGGCAATTTGCCAAACATTATCAATTCGGGCGGCAGCTCGCCGGCGCCTTCGAATAGCGACAGCGTCTGCAGCAGCAGCAATCCATTGTTAATGGGAAGACAACTAACTATCGGCAACAATAGTGGCAGCTATGGCATGAAGCCCCTCGAGATGCGTCCCCGTGCCAATCTGACCTCGATTGGCGCTGTCAACGATAGCAGCGCCGCCAATGTGCCTGGTCTATCGTTGACAGCTCAACGTATACTCAATCTACTTGAGAATCATCGAACGCCTCTAATGGATGCTCAGAAAATGGGCAGCACGCTGCGTGAACACAAATTGCAACGCAACTCCAGACATTTAGCCAGCAGCAGCAACAGTAGCAAACCCTATGCCTATCCCAATCATTTCATTGGCAGCAGCAACAACAATCGCAACAGCTCTGTTGCTGACTTCGATGATAGCTCCAAGTTGTTGGTGCCGACCATGCTGCAATTACTCAAAAGTCGTCGCTTGAATCGTGTGGCGCCTAGTACGCGTGCTCTAATCGATGCCAAGCAGTTGGAGGAGCAACAGTTGATACATCGTCAACATCAGGCCGCAAATTTGGCAGCTAACAGTTCCAATACCAGCGCAATGTGCTCGGGCATCCAGAGTCATACGAATAAGATGCGTTCGCGTCTGTCCCATCAGCTGCGCAAGGATGCGCGCAATGCGGAGGAACAGTTGCCGCCAGCGCCACTCGATTTGCCCAATATACGTTTTCCGTTGATGGCCAATGAGCCGAAATTCGATTTAATTATTTCGCCACCCAGCGGATTAACTGCAACTGCATCAGCTCAGCAACAGACACATAAGCAACTCAAGCTCAACAACAACAGCGGCGTCGGCAGCAACAGTCGTCGCCGTCGTTTTCTGTTTGCATCACCGATGCCGCTTACATGCGCTGAAAATACCACGTCGTCTGCACTACCCCAAAAACGTGTTAAAAAACAAATGTTATATAAATTCTCGGAGCCCCTTGACTTGGATGAGTCGCTGATGTCTGCAACGCCCAAATCGCTGCAGGTTAATGGTGAAACAACCAACAACAGCAGCGATTACAAGTTGTCCAAGTCTACTAGAGCAGCATCAACAACAATTACATCAGCTCCATTGGTAGCAGCTGGATTTGGGGATCAGTTCAAGAAAGCCATCAGCGAATGGGAGTGCGAGGCGTGTATGTTGCGCAACAAGCAGGAGTTGCAGAAATGCGCTGCCTGCGAAACGCCCAAGCCAAAGGCAAAAGTAGCACCCGCAGCAGCACCAGCGCCAACGGGTGGCTCTGTTCCGCCGGGCTTCAGCGGCTTTGGAGCTCGTTTCAAGCAGCCAGCCAGCAATTGGGAGTGCAACGCGTGCATGTTGTCGAACAGGGATGAGCGTGACAAGTGCATTGCATGCGAGACGCCGCGCAAAACATACAGCAATGCCACACCGGTGTGCATGTCCAATATTGTGAGCAACAGCGTTAGCAACAGCAGCAGCAGCTTTGGCAGTAGCAACAACAACAACAGCAACAGTTTTACCACGGGCTTCGGTGATGCCTTCAAGCGTCCGGCCAATATGTGGGAATGTGGCAGTTGCATGATCATGAATCCGGCCAGTCTGAATGAATGCCTTGCCTGCCAGACACCCAATCCGAAGAGCAGCAGCAACACCAGCAGTAGCAACAGCAGCGTTACAAACAACAGTTGCAGCTTCAAATTTGGTTTTGCAGCAGCTGGAGCTGCAACAGCTGTTGAGCAGCCGAAAGCAGATGCCGGCTTTCAACAACTGATTGCGGCACAAAAGTCGAGCAGCTGGAATTGTGAGGCATGCATGGCACAGAACGATGTTAGCCGCAACAAATGCATTTGCTGTGAGCAACTGAAGCCAGGTGCAAGTGCTGAAACAACCGGCACTTCGGATGTGCCCAAGTTTATGTTTGGCTTCCCAGCTAAAGCAACAGCGGCAACAACAACATCGTCAGGAACAGCAACAACCAGTGTTGCTCCAGCTGCCCCGCAGTTCAAATTTGGCTTTGCAGCAGCAGCAACAACAGCTGGAAACGATGTGGCCGATAGCAACAAGCCACTATTAACATCATATGCAACAACAACGGCAGCACCAACAACAACGTCAATCAACGCAACAACTACAAATCCAAATACCTTTAAATTTGGCGCAGACACAGCTCTTAAAACAATTGGCTTTAAATTTGGCGCGCAAGCAACAGCACAGCAGCAACAGTTGGAAAAAAAGAGCAATGCTGCAACGGTAATGACCAGCAGCGGGCTGGGTTTGTTTACGGCAACAGCTGCGACGGTTACGCCAGCAACAACACCAGCAACATTTTCGTTTGGCAGCAACAACTTTGCAGTAACAACATCGGCAAACGTGGCCGAAGCGAAGCCCCCGGGCACCAGTTTGTTCAATTTGGCCGGCTTTGCGCCAAGTACAGCTATCGTTTCCAGCAGCAGCAGCATCAACACGCCAGGCACCAGCAACAGCAGCACCTTTAAACCATCAACACCCATGTTCAGTTTCGGCAGCAACAACAGCAACAATATCGTTAGCAGCAGCAGCAGCGTATCACAGTTCGCAGCAGCAACAAAGACAACATCAGTGCTCTTTGGTGCACAGACACCAACAGTAACAGCAACAGCAACAGCTGCGTCTATACCAAGCTTTGCATCACCAGCAATAGTTGCTACAACGGCTAGCTTTGCGGCAGCCTCTACAGCGCCAACATTTGTCTTCGGCAGTCAAGCAGCTGCGCAACCACCAACAACTACCTTGAGCAGCAGCAGCAGCAACAGCAGCAGCACCACCAGCAGCAACACCAACAATTTCTTCTTTGGCTCACCAGCAACAACATCAACAGCGACAACAACAATTGCAGCATCGCCAGCAGCAACAGCAAGCAGCGGAATCTTTGGCTCCATTGCAGCAGTTAAAAGCAGCAGCAACAGCTTTAGTACACCGACCAGCAGCAACACACCGCTGTTCACCTTTGGCAGCGTCAGTAACATTAACGCCAATGCCAATGCCAACAACAACATCAACAGCAGCTTTGCGAGTTCATCAACATTTAGTTTTGGTGGACCCAGGCCGGCGGTAACATCGACAGCTGGCAATCTGGGAGCAGCAACTAGCAACACAGCGGCAACAACAACAACAACAGCAAGCAACTTTGGGTGGCCCACAGCAACAACATCGAAAGCAGCCACTCCATTTGCAGCAGCAACTCCTTTTGCCAATAATCCTGCCACAAGTGCTGGAACAACCGCGCCGTTGCACATTTTTGGCAGCGGCAGCGGCAGCAGCAACTTGTTTGGAACAAAAACAACAAATGCAATGCAACCGCTGGCGGTCAGTTCGCCATTTGGCATGTCAGCAACAGCAGCAGCAGCGCCGACAACAACCGGAACAGCAACAACAGCAGCAGCGGCGCAGCCCAATGCTGGCAACAGCAGCGGAAATGGACCAATATCCACGGTCTTTGGCAATCTGAATAGTCCGTTCGGTGCGAGCACTGCTGCAGCAAACAGCGGCGGCAGCAGCATTACTTCGCCGCTAACAAACATATTTAGCTCCAGCAACAACATCAAGCCACCAACAGCAACATCAAATATAACAGGAGCAGCAACAGGCGCAACAGCACCTAAAGTGGCATTTAATTTTGCTCCAGCAACTACGGTAAGTGCTCGAAGATTATTCAAATGTTAACAGCAACTGATAACTGTTTTGTGCTTAGCCTGCAAGCGGCGTATTCAATTTTGGCTCGAATGCCGCCGCCGCCACTGCGGGCGGCAGCAGCAGCGCGCTGCCAAAGCCAGCGTTCAACTTTACGGAAGTGACACCGCAGACATCGGCATTTAACTTTTCGGCGAATTCAGCAACTGCTGGCAATGCGGGCAACCGCGATGTAAGTTTATAGCATTCAAAATATTGACCAAAAAGATTTTAAATATATATATAAGCTACAGCCAGGCAACACTCGTAGTAAATGGTTTTAAGTAAACTAAATATATATATCTATTTTATGTATTATTATATATATATTTATATATATATACATATATATATTTGCAATTATATTGTGGCTGTTAGTAGCTGTTCTTTTTTAATATATATAAATATATATATTGTCTACTATTAATTTGCATGCATTTTCGGCAGTGTTGTTAAATGTCGTTAATTGTGCGTGTTTGCCTATGTTATCGATTTTTATCGGTGACAGAAGCATTCACGCCATAAGTTTAGTCTCAGCGATAGACGTAATATTTTTATTTTGTACTTATATTATTTTTCTTGTCTTTATTTTTTTTATTTCTCTTCCATTGTTGATTGTTGTCCGGCTCTCTCTATCTTTATGTACTGTTGGAAACCCCCGAAAAAATATCAAAATGTATTCAATTGTACTCCTCCCAAACCGCTACAAAAAATTATGTAAACTGTATACCCTATTGGGGGGCACGGGCACGGGCACGAATTTTCGATTCTTACCTATTTTTTGCTATCATCTACTACTATTACTACTATTACCTACTACTACTGCGCTGTGCTGTGCTGTGCTGCAACTACCAATTAATATCACCTACTACTATTCCAATTATTACTACTACTATTTAAACGGTTGGCCCATTGAAGTTATTTCCAAGAACTGAACGACTTTTCCAATTTGGGGCCACTGGGCCATCAGCGGATGCTGGAACATCATCATCCATGATGCCAGCAGCCAATAATCAATTGTTCAGTTTTACCGCCTCAGCGCAGCAAATGCAGGTAAACTAAAAAACGTGGACAGTAACGTGATTAAGATACATTAATATATATATATATATAAATATATATCACTTAATATCAACGTGTCTATATATATATATTTATATAAATATATATCTGAATGTATATATCATTTTATTAAATATCTATTGTATTTTTTATTATTATTAATGTAGAAGTATTTAGTTAATTTTTGCAAAATACCATAAGTTTATTTATCAATTTTCATACTGCATGCTTTTAAATCCATTCTGCACAGTGCTATTTAACAAGTAATATTCTTAATGTGTATAAATATAATTGTTGTTGGTTATTCTCTCATATCTGCATGATCAGTCGCTATGTTTGACAAGCCCTAAGTAAGCTTTTCAATTAACATAACACTTACACAGGAAATTCCCCTCTTCCCATTTCCCCTCACTCTTTCACACACAAGCAAACATTACATTCTCGCATTTACAGTTATTCCATTATTAAAAGCTTTTATTTAAGTAGACCAATCACATCAATTCACATATACAAGTGTACATACCACCTACTACTTACATACACAAAATATATATATAAGTATTTATATATATATTTCCCAAATAGTGTTGAACAGCAACATATGAAGTGCAATCTGTTGACAACCGAAAAAAAAAACAAAAGGGAAAAAGCCAAGTGCAATATTATTTGCATATTTCCTTTTACATTTTCATTTGCGCTCACGAACAGCTACTCCAAACAAACAAAATCCAGTTAATTACAACAAAAAATTGTTAAAATTTAAAAACGCTTTAAAAACGCTTTAAAAACGAAAACCCCCCTCTCCCCTCAAATATCTTTTTGCAGTCAACGCCAAACGCCGCTCCGTTCCAATTTAATGCCGGTTCGCCCGCGCCAGCCAATATATTCGCGTAAGTAGTGTGACAGAGATGGCAACAGTAACATCTGCTGTAAAACAGATCAGAGTGAGCAGAGAATGTGTGCTAGAACGGAAGAGAAAGAGTGTTTTTGTTTAATTTGGCCTAATGTTGAATTGAAACACAACACAACACACATACACATACACACACAAATATATATATCCAAACACACATACACCAGTTGATTTAAT
Source organism: Drosophila eohydei (assembly GCA_035045825.1). NCBI lineage: Eukaryota > Metazoa > Arthropoda > Insecta > Diptera > Drosophilidae > Drosophila > Drosophila eohydei. The sequence continues at coordinate 2,914,328 of JAWNOT010000036.1, read as the reverse complement.
ACTGATACAAAAAATAACAAATGCATTATTAACCGTTACAAGTTTTTGCATTGCATACGTTTTAAATATTTTTTTAAGGCACTTCTATGTTTCTCATTTAACAAAAAAACAAAAAGAATTGTTTTATTTTGTAATGCACATACAAATTGTAAATGTCTATATGTCATGTGTTGATCATTCAAAATACATTTGTGCGCGTGTGTGTGTGTGTGTGTGTATGTGTGTATGTCATGTGCTAAACTAAATGTGTGTGCGTATGAATGTGTGTGTGCAAGAGAGTGCAGCAAAAGCTTTCGTTTATTTCAAATGGCTATGCTGCTATATGTGATCTCTTTCTCTTTCTCTCTGCGTCACTCACTGTATGCAAGCGGCGTGCGCGTTTTATGTATGAAACCATAAAAAACCTCAGCTAATCGCAATCCCTTTTGACAGTTTCAATCCACCAAACGCTGGCAGCGCCATGCAGAATCCTCGCCGGAAGATACGCCCTCCGGCGCGTCGACTGCCACCGCGGTAGAAATGGAAATTGGCGCAGCAGCAGCCGCCGCCGCCGCCGCCAACGATGACACAACAGGACAACAATTGACAACAATGGGACACGGACTGGGAAGTGAAAGTGAGAGTGGAACTGTGGCGGCGGAACGGCAGCAACTGTGGTACAACGACAACACCACAACGACGACTACTTGTGACATTGGGCAGCAGCAGCAGCAACAACAAGAAGCACACAGGACGGCGACAAGGACAACGGCGAGCTGCCCGCCTAGACAGTACTCGCCAATGGCGAAGTTCAACTTGCAGCGACGCAGCAGTCGGCTACATGAGCGCCAGCAGCCATTTTGTAATGATCTGCAGCGACGGCGGCAGCAGCAGCAGCAAAAACAACAAAGACTACTCAACAAATATCGGTTTGTTCGCAGCCCCACACTAGCATCAGCATCGGCAGCAGCAGAAACGGCAACAACAACAGCGGCTAGCGTTGCCGGACAGTACACATGCGACGTGCCGAGCAAATGGCATATGTGCAAAACTAACTGTCATACCAGCATTGACTGTAATAGCAACACCAATAACAGCAGCAGTAGCATAGTCGGCGTCGCAGAGACAGTCCCTGCCGCTTCGCCGCACATGCGACGCAGTCGCTACAAGTTGGTGCGCCGACGCAGCGCTGCCGACTGAGCTAGAGAGGAGAGCTAAAACACAACGATAGCAAAAGATGAGACGACTTAGCAGAACGACAGACTGCAAACAGTTATACAACACTACTACAAACGGATTGACGGAAAATAACTTTTTGGAAATCATCATTATATAATATATATACATATATAAGTTTTTGTTTTCTTATGAGCCTGCGCTCTGGTCAACAGCAACAAGTATAAGAAGAACAAAAAGATGCGCAAGTCTTATAAAATTTTAGTTATCTAGTTTCCTTTATTTTTTTTCTTAAATTAACTCTTAAATTAATTTTTGTTGATTTGTCAAATTTTAGAACCCAAATTATACATATTATATAAATATAATAATAAAACAACTAAAAAAAGCCAGTCGGGTAAAAACATTAAAAAAGAAAAAACACCATGAAGAGCTGTTCGGTTGCAACACACAATAGAAGGAAGAAGAAAACCAAACCAACAATAGCAAACATAATTTGTAAATTTGCACTGTATTTTCGTTTTTTTTCTTATTTTATTTTCTAATATATGATGCGCTTTTATAAACATAAATAAATATTATACATACGTATTTATAAAACAAAACAGAAAACTAAACGATAATTATGTAATAATTATGTTGTGAAATTGTAAAGAACATGTTAAAGCGAGGCGACGATAAAACAAAGAAATAGCGCAAAAAAGAAAACTATATATCTACATAATATATATGTTAAATGGAATCATTTGTTTAGACAATTTTTTAAGTGCAACTATATTTTGTTGGCGCTGCATAACGGTTATCTAGGCAAGAAAAAAAAAGAAACAACTTATGAAAAAATAAAATAGTTTATGTTGTTAATCGGTTAAGATGCGATTCGTAAACTTCCGTTTCCGTCTCTGAAACAACACCAACGTCAACCCAAACAAAACCAACTACAGCAACTACAATTATATAGAGAGCGTGTTTTTTACAAAAGATGAAGAAACAAAAGTGACAAAAAAAAAACTGGAACCCGAAGTCTTAGTGTTAAGAAAGAAAGAAAATAAAAAGTAAAAAAAAAAATCAAAGGCAGTTGACAAATTGAAATCATAAATGTAAATAAGTAAATATAAACGGTATGATTATTAAAAACGTGACGAAAAATAAATTAAAAACATCTTTAAATATTCACAAATTCGTTTTCAGAATTCAAACTCTAACGTAGGGGAGACTAACGCATGATTGGCAGCACCGGGAGCTAGCAAGTGCACAGCTTTCAAAGTGTCGCCAACCAGTGCTGCCAATTGCCTGCAAGGCCAGGGATGCACAAAGGTTGTGATGACCATCGATTGCATTTATTGTTAGTTATCGTTTTTTTTATACAGCTACAAATGCGAATGTTTAAAGCAAATCCCTTTTGTTACATTCATATTTTAATGCCAAATAAAACCCGTCTGCATTGCTTCTAGGAATATAATTGACAGTCAAAGTGTGAACAGATTTCCATTGTTCATAATTTGTAAATAATACAATGTTTAGCATCCTTAGTTATAATATATCTTTATCTATCTTTATAAATTTGTTGTTAATGCATAATATTAAAAAAAAAACATTTAACAACATATTCAAAAATATATTGACTTCATTTTGACGGTTACTTTTTATAAATTAATAACGTCTTGTTGAAAAGCTTACGTAGTGCTTTTAACGATATCGAAGTTTCTATCGATGTTCTTGGCATGCGATGCATAGTTTTGGGGTATTAGATTTCTTCAGGTTTGTCTTGTTCTGTCAGCTTGTGACTCTGACAAGTGTTTTTTCTATATACAAACAGTTTTCGTTTGTATAAGTGCATTAATGACCGTATGCATATTTGTAAAATTATCTTACGATATCTATTACGATGCAAGCAAATACGATATCTTCGTGATGTGAAACTATCACAATTTCGTGTCTACCATATCGATAGATATCGCTGCGATATCAACATCCCCAGTTAACAGAAAAGCGCACGACAAACATAAGTTCGTGGAAATTACGCACGGGTGTTTTTACGTAGCTCAATAGTACTATTTGTTTATTTTTTTCGGTTCTAACATAAATGATGCATATGTGCATATGCAAATAGATTAAGTGAAATTTGTGTACAAATATAAAAGCAATTCAAAATGTTAGTTTTTAAGATGGATATCCAATGCAATCAGCGCAGCAGCACTAGTAGCAGCAGTCAAAGCAGCGGCAATAGCAACAACCACAACAACAGCAACATCAACAACAAAAAGGCTGACTGACTGACTACACCCAAAAACGCAACAAGAAAAAATCCGCGTATAAAGGAATCAGTTGGAGGCGAGGAATAACAAAACGACAGGAAAAATGAAGTAAAAGCGACCAGCAGCAAACGGAACGGCACTTCAGTTGCAGTTGTAGTGGAGTACACACATACACACAGCACACGCACAAACACAAACACATAAGCAGTAAACTCACAAACGTACATAAATATACAAATAAACGCAATATACAAAGAGACATTTGCATGCATGTGTGTGGGTGTAGCGGCAGCAGCCCAGCTCCAGCGTACTGAGTTCGTGCTCGTTCGGCAGTCGTCGTTCGTCTTTCGTTGTTGCTCGCTCGCTTGCTGGTTCATTCGTTCGTACGTTGTGTTCGCACGCTCGTTTAATCGTGTTGTTGGAGTAACAGCATTCGCCTACGCAGCAGCAGCAGCAATAGCGGCAGCAACGACAGGCAAAGGAAGCGGTTTAAGAATGCATGGGCATGCACAAAGTACGAAGCACGAATCATGAAACACGACAAATGCGAGGAACACAAGAGAAATGCAAATTTAACAGAAATTGAAATAAGTGCAACGGGTTTCCTATTCCAATTCCACATCACATTGTAATTCAAAACGCAGTCGCAAATTTATGTCAAACTGATCAAAAGCGGGCGCGCGCGCGATATACATTTATATATATTTATATATAAATATATATATATATATATATATATATATATATATATATATATACATATATATATATGTTTGTATATGTATATATATATATGTAAAGAGAGAGTGTGCGACTTGTAAAGAGTAAAAGAAGGAGCAAATAAGAAGAGAGCGGGCAAGCGCCGTTAAATCGGATCACGTCCATTTTAGCTATAGCTGCAGTTCCTTTGTTATTGGATTTGTTATACACCAATTGCTGCTCCTGCCTCCTGCTTGGGACGTTGACGTCGTAATATGGATTGTGGTGCTCTTGCCGCGCAGCAGCAGCAACTGATACAACAACAGCAACAGCTACAACATACACAACAACATCTTCAACAGCACCCACGACAACAGAGTACGCTAAATTGCCTGGAAGCAACAACAAATGTAAGTTTACACGCACACGTTCGTATGTATGTATGTCAGTTTGCGTTTGAATGTATTTCTCTTTTACTTCCACTTCGCATTCGCCCCCACACACACAGACACACAAGCCGTTGCGCTGCGTTTCAGTGCCTGCGTCGCAGTCGGTATCGTAGCCGTCAGCTGAGCTTGCTCTTCATGCAGTTTATTGGTTTTCTTATTAGATATTTTTCATATGAGTAACTTTGACAGTGGCGCTGGCAGCCCTGTTGCAGTCGTTGCTGCAGTGATTGTCTTTGATTGCGTGTGGGCTGCCAAGGGGGCGTGGCCACGTGCATAAATAATTTAAGATTTCAATGGAAAAAGTGTGTGTGTGTGTGTGTTTACGAGCGTTATAAGGGGGCGGGTTGGGAGGTAGTTTTTGCCAGGTACAAAGTGCATGCCGTCTTACTACCTTGGCCAAATGCTCGAAACGCAAAAAGTAAAAAAAAATAAAATAAAAACAGGGCAGCTCGTGGAACGAATGACTCAAAAACTATTTAACCAACTGATGATTAATCTCCGTTGTAGCTGCTGCAGCTAAAGAAATACCCAAACAACAAAAATACTTTAGCTTACACTGAAGGCAGAGTCCACTATAAAATACCCTGTAAAGGAGAAAGTTTGAAGTTTGTTGTGGGATATAGAATGAATAGTTCTTAAAAAGACTTCGAATAATTAATAAATAATGATAAAATAAAAGGTAAATTCTTTTATATTCTTCTTCACTTAATGAATTTTAATAATAAGAAAACGTTTACTTTTTGTTATTAAATATATATATCTACATTTACATATATATATATATATATATATATATATATATATATATATATATATATATATATATATAGCTTACTTAGCATATCTATCTAGTACATATAACGAAAAATAGGGTATATCAATAATCAACAACCAACAACAGCAATCATAGTCGAGAAGTACTAACGCTTTAATTGCCGATTTGTACATGGTACGAACTTTTGCCCATTACTTTCACCATGCATGAATTCTAAAGCAAAAAAAGAAAAAACAAGTAAAAGGAATAACATAAGTTCAAAATGAAATTGTTTATATAAGGGCAATAATAAAAAGAGTGAAAAAAAGAAAGAAAGAAAGAAATGAACATACAAACAAAGCTAACAGCCGTTGGCTGAGTACTGCACAAAAACAACAAAAACAACAACAACTGTAAGAAAAAGCAGAAAAGGAGCCGCGAACAGCAACGCACTTTGTTGCTTTTGCGTTCTTTGTTTTTGCCGCAGCGGTTAAATCTTTCTTTTGCCTTTTACCCCCCGCTTGTTATTTTTTTGTTTCTTTTAGTAAGATTTGTTTTGCAGTGCTACGTGACTGCAATAAAATTTAACTGCAATTACGTGTCGCATGCTTTGTGTGCCGAAAATGGCCAAAATGAAAGAAGCGAAAAGAAAAAGCAATGGTCAAGAGGCGAACGAGTAACATTGAATGCTTCAAGGATACGCACAGCATGCGACAACCAACAGTGCTGACAGTTAACGGCACATTTCTGCCAAGTCCTTGTAATGTGTTTGTGTTTTTGCGTAAGTAATTGTCAGTGCTGCCAAGTTCAATTGTATTGCCAATGGGCAGCATTTTTTCTGGTGCTAAGGCACAAGAAGGTTACACGATTATTTAAATTTTGTTTATATTATTAAATTCTATGAATGGATCGCAAAAATATGTGTGGTGAAGTCGTTCTCTTTCCATTTTACGCTTTGGCGTTGTTTTTGTGATGTATGTAAAATGATTATAAATTTTGTGCTGCGCAAAATTTGTTTAATTTATTTTTAAATTCATGCGCGCATTCACAATAAATGTGACGTCACACTCGTTACAGCGATGGTGTCGTCGTACGCCATGCGTTACCTTCGGTACTGCCGCCATGCGTGAGAGCATGAGACGGAGCGAATGAGCGAGCGAGGCTTATAGTGAGTGCGTCGCCGCCGTTGCTCGCATTTATCTTTCGACCGATGCGCGTATGGGACGGTGACAGCAGCGCAGCGGATAAACGAGAACGGAAAATAATAGTAAATTGTAATAAGCGCGCGCGGCGGCAATTAAAGGCGACATCTCAGTTAAAGTTAAAATTTTGTTATATTTTTTTATTGTGTCGCATTTACAAACCTACACATACACATTTATACGCACTTTTATTGTGCCTTATGCCGTGGTAATAACTTTTTGCTGTCGTTTCGGGTTTGTTGTAGTTGGTCCCTTTTATTTTTTTTTAATGTGGTTGTTTGTGTTGCGCGTTTATTAAGTTCCTTTAACAACAACAATAACAAAAGCCATTAGCTCCAGCTGCTATTGTTTATACAGAGCACACAACTACAAACGCGCGTGTGAAATGCTGCAAATGAAGCAATAATTAAAAGTGCCTTTTTAATTGAAGAGCAGAACTCAAACAACAACAGCAACAGCAGGGCTGCTGGCAATCGAAATCGAATTGACGTTAACATTGACGCGGTAAGAGCCACATACACAGATACATTCATATACACAAGTATTCATTTGTTCCTGCAATACAACCCTGTTGACTTGACTGTCAAAAGCTCCAGCTAACCAAAGCAGTGTAACAGAGAGGGAAGTAAAAGAGAGCGTGAGCAAGGCAGAGGTAAAGAGAAGTTGTTTGTTTTTGTTTTTGGCAGTTAATGTTAATGCGTTTCGCTTTTGTCTTATGTGTGCGTGTCTGCGGGGGCGGTTGCACATCTACGTCAGTTTATTTTTTTTTTTGCTTTAATGTTCCAATCCGGTATTGTGGGCAAGTGATAGGGAGCAATACTGCAGGGGCGGGGGATTTCGGCGTGCCATATGACTTATGCTTTTATTATTGTTTACTTCATTTCATTTTGTGCCTTATCTTCATCGCTGTGCTCTTTACTATAAAAACTCACTCACACTACTCTAAAAACTGCAGACTCACACACATTCGCACATAGTCTCTCAGTGAGCGTATATGTGTAGTTTCATTCAACTTTTCTGCTTGCAGCAGTTCGTGTTCGGATATGGCAACGCCGCGAAGTCTAGTCTCTTGTTTTGCCGGTCCCTGTATTCTAATTCCTTTTATTTTTGGAGTCATATGGTAACGGTGTGTGCGTCATCCTGCCACCCGCATCCGCAGCTCCTGGAAAGGCACCCGCATCAGACACTCTCTCCCTTTCTTCCTCTCCCATTTTGTTGTTATTCGTGGTGTGGCCGTTTAATTGCTTCTGCACGTTCGTCAAATATTTACTCAACTCTTTTTAATTACATTGCCCACTTCACAAACACACACATATGTAGCATTTACCGTTTTACTCTCTCACACGCACGCAATTTAGAAGTAAATCGTTCAAGTGTGAGTTTTGGCATGTGGAGTATGGAACACACAGAGCACAGTGTGATATTTGTCATTGATTTACAATGTAATTGTCGTAGAGAAAAACTAAGCAAATAAATTAAAATCCACAGTGAATGATTACAAAGACAATTAAAGTTTTTGTTCATCTAAAAGTGACTAGCTTATATTTAAAACACAATTTTCTGCTGATTTCGCCCCAAATGGTAAAAAATATTTAAATGAAACTAAAGTTAGATCTAAACTCACACTCACTTCGTTAGCTTTTCTTATGATAATATTGAACAGAAAACAAAGAACAGAGAGATACATATATTTGGGGTTAGAAAAATCGAGAACAATAAATAACAACAATTACGGACAAACTCCACTTGAACTTTGTAATTGAATTTGTGTCTATTTTGTACTTTCTCGAGTGATTTTTATTGTAATGTACTTTAAGGGATTTTCCACGCTTATTTCATTGTATACACACATCTATATATATATATATATATATAGCCTTGTAGTAAACTTAATTGTTGATGCTTGCCCTGAACCGAAATGAACATATACATATCTATATGTATTTTTCGATCATATTTTTAGACTTCTAATGCAAGTTTCGATTCTGTGCACAGGCAAGGCATAAACTTTTGTTCGATTCGATGTGCGTTTCGATTTATAATTTGTCTCGTATTCATATGAACTGATTTTTACTTCCCATTTTTAAGTAGTACATTTCATAAGCTTTCGGGCATGAAATCGCCCACACAAGGCCATGCATTGGCACACTGTGCGGCGGAGGTTGCTAAAGCCCAGAAGTAAATTCGCTCAGTTGAGCGCATTTTGTTGTATTTTCGCCGGGCAATACTCGCAGCAGCCCCAGTCGCAGCCGCAGCCTCGGTCTCAGTTGTGGTCGCTGTCGCAGTCGACGCAGTAGCAGCAATAACAGCAACAGCACCCATATGACTTTTGCACATGGCTGTGTTGCTGCTGCGTTACGCTTTTGTTGTTGTTGTTGAAGGCTTCAGTGCTTTACTTTTATGATTCTTATTACACGCTTTGCTGCTTATGGCAGGGCTTTGCTTGCCGTGCTTTGCTTTGTCGACAGCGACGCTGACTGCGTGAGTCTTTGAAATATTTATGCGGCTACTGCGGACGCGACATCTCTGCCGCTGTTCTTTTTAATTTTTGTTGCTGTTGTAAATATTTTATTATCGCTTGTTTCCGTTTAGTAACCGAAATGGGGAAAAGTGTGTGCACACGCACACAGACACATTCAGTTACACACATGCATGCATACGCATACGCATACGCATACGCGTACATATTTAAAATTCTTTTGTCGCCATATTCATTTCGAAATTATGTACTTGGCTTGTTGCTTCACACGACGCTTCGTCGCGCATCGGCCCGTCTCTCTACTGCGACTCCCCGCCAGCCCTGTCAATTTAGCTATCTGTTTGTCTATCTATCGAGCAACATACGCTCACGCACATATACATACATATGTATGTATATTCATTCGTACATGTTTCATTTCAGTTCTTGCCATTCCGTTTTTAAATTTTCCGCGCCTCCCCATTCCTTCTGTCACATCGATGACCCTGTGCATTTCTTGTAATTTCATTTGTATTGGCGGGAGGAGAAAAGTAAAACAAGAACAGAAACTGGATAACTTCTGCACATTGTCTTCGCTCTCGCTCTCTTTTATTACAAAATTAGCGCAATATTTGTATTATTTATTTTTAGCTGCGGTTTTTGTGGCCGCCACATTTTGTAAATTATATTTAAACACGATTATCTCTTCTTCTTGCTGTCGGATCAGCTCTATGCGACGTGGAATGAAACGACTCTGTTACCAATGTGGGCGTGCAGTGACCCAATTTCTATAATAGATTGCATTTTGCTACAGCTCTCACGCACTCACACAGCTTTAGCATCCACACACACGCATACATATGCACATAGACAGAGAGACACACACACATATGTATGTATATTGTTGCTGTTGCTTTTGGGATTATTTAGCGCATTGAACTCTGCATTTTTTTGCCTGGTCTCTGGCTATTTAATCTGCCGCTGCTGCTGGCGACCACTGCGAACATTATACGCTTTGGTATTTCCTGCCTGCCAAATGTTACATAAATTAAAAAGAAAAATGGCAAAATTGTCGCGTCTCGATGTTGTCTTACAATTTGTTCCGTTTCTTCGTAGTATCTGTTCACATTTCGTTTCGTTTTATTCGTTCCTGTTGCCCATGCCATTTCCATTGGATGTCGCATTTGTGTTCCCATGCCGCCTTTTTGCTAATTAAGTGCAGCACTTGACTTCGTCGAAAGCTCGCAATAAACATCAAACAAATTGAGAGCACACACATACACACTCACACAAGCATAATACGTCTGTGAGTAATTGTATAGTTGTATTGTAGAATATGTATAATTTATATGGTCTTTTAGCACATTTGGTGTTCCGCATTCCACGCCTAATTGCTCTTCTATGCGATTCCAAAAACCGAAAAACTATTTGTTTGAATTTCATTTTGGAGCAAATCTCGCTTTCAGTTTTCTATGTACAGTGAGCGTCGATAAGCTAATAAATTTAACAAAAATAGAATATGAGCTGAAGAACTTTAGAGAAATTGATGAAATACGAAAGTCGTCGGGTAAAGCTGATGTATTAAATACTATTATTGCAAATGAGAATTTGAATATTATCAAGTGCTTGTTTGCATTCCATACGCTCTTCTGCATTCGGAATCGATTCGTTTCGAATTGTGTTTCTTTTTCACATATTCCATATGCTTTTGTCAAGTTTTGGTCGACTTGAAATGAATTTTCATTTGCCCTGTTTTCCACTTTTATAGCTCTTAGCTAAAAATGCTGACTCAGACGACGATTCATTTGTTCATTTAGTTGTGGTTGGCGTTGTTGTTGTTGTTATGTTGTTTTGTGTAACAGACGCAGTCACACCGCCCCTAAACGAAATGCCTCCCCTGTTTCGTTCGTCTTACTGCGACAACAACGACGAAATATGATTGAGCTGCAATAATAATTTGTCAGTGTGGCAATAAAATAAGAAATAGAAGGGCAGGCAGGGCAGCCAGTACGACCGACCGGCTTTTTACTGGAGCATATAATCATATGTTTTTATTTCATTATATATAATTTTCTTTGATATGATTTATAATGTAGCTGCAGGCGTGCAGTAGCAGCGGCTGAAAATGGGGCTTGAAAATGTTTATAACAAATGTTATGTCTTCCTCTCCCTCTACCTCGCTGTCGCTCTCGCCCTCTTTCACTCTCTGAATCAACAAGTTGATTGATGATGCGCCCAAAAATTCATTAACTTAAAATTTGAGAGCTGCATATGTAATGTACGTATTCCGTATATGTATATATATATTTATATATATATTTATGTATTGTCTAAGTCGACCGACTAACCCCTAAGACTGAAGCACGTTTTTCCATATCAAATATCACATTACGCATTTGCCGGCAACTTCGCCTGACTGCTGGCTTGCTGACTGGCTGGTGGGCTGTCTCTGAAACAACTTGATTACACTGACAGAAAACATGATTTTCGAATTGTTAAGTGTTAGCTGAGCAATAAATAAATATATCAGAAATTATTTGTCTCTTTCTATTTGGGTAAAATGTATTCTTTACACGGAAAAGATAGATTTTATGTCCGCTTGTTTTATAGGTTCTTGTTTTTGTTTTTTTATTTGATACTCCATAAAATAAAGCTATAAAAGTTTATTTTAAATATAGTTTAATTACTTTAGTGGGATATTTTAGAGTTAATGAATATACTGGAAATATGGAAGCAGTTTGTAAGTCACTTAGTCAATGTAGTAGCAATTAGTAAGTCTATTTAGCAAACAGTTAGTCAAGCATCTTATTCGTAGTCAGTCTGGGAGTTGATTGACTATATAATCAGGCAACCAACTGATTCAATCAATGATCAGTGGATCAATCAGTCATTGAGCGGCTAATCATCATTTAAGCAGTTTTAGCAATCAATCAATCAGTCAATCAATTCGTCAATCAAGCAGCCTTTCAATCAGTCACTCAATCTGGTTGTCAATCAAACACTTTAATACAGCTATACATAAATCAATACTGAATTTCTTATAGTGTAGACAGCTCCGAGGGCTGTACCCACACAACACATGCACACGCAAAGAGAGAAGGAGAAAGGAAGATAGGCAGATAGGCAGAGAGCGAGAGAGACAGCAAAAGACGCTCAAACAAAAAGACAATTCAGAACGCATCTGCTTGGCCACTTGTGACGTTGATGACGACAAGAAGGATGACGCTTATCTTGATCTCATAATCAGCAAAACGGGGAGAAGAGAGAGAGGGAAGGGGAGAGGGCGAGGGAGACAGAGAATGAAAGAGAGAGCAAAAGGAAACTCGAATGTGCGTCACTTAACCTTTTTTGGGTGTGCACGAGACGCCGTTTGCTGCTTTGTCTGAGTCCAAGTGGCAGGTGCAACACGCAGCTACGCAGCTGGTGGTGGTGGCGGTGGTGCTGCTGCTGCCCCTTTTGTAGACACTCCTCGACTTACTCCCTACTTATGCATGATGCGTTTCAAAAACCACCTTGCCCCGATTTGTTGCCTGGCCACGCGTCGCTGTGCAACAGGAACTGAGAACTGAAACAAAACAAAAAAAAAACAGCCCCTAAAAAAGGTAAAGCGAACCCGATTCCGTGTGATGAAACCAAAGATTGCGCTGCAGATTTCTTTACCAGATATATATATATATATATACATATATATCTTCTTCTTTACTCTGCTTTTTGTATAGTTGGTTCTTAAAGCAGCGACAGATGTTTTTTGTTGCTTAAGGGTCGCTCGCTTGGTCGCGTGTTGCTTTCAATTCGTGTTTTCTTGTTTGTCCATTCACTTTTCTCGGTTTGCTTTTGGGCACGCTTCAAGCAGGACATTTGCCCCCAATAAAAAAGGAAAGAAACAAAATAAATATACAAATGAAACTTGTACAGCTGTTCACAGTTGAGATCTAATACAATTTCAGATCCTTATGCAGATAGATTTTGTACAACAAAAATCTTGCGACTTCAAAGAAAATTGAAATGAGAAAATCGTTAATTTGATATCATCGAATATCATATGATATGATATGTTGGTTAATACTCGAACTCGAATGAAATTTGATATATTTTGTAATTATTATATTTGATACCTCAGCAAAACTTCAGTTCTCTCTCAAGTTTGGCATTGAATTCTATTTTATAAGATTAAAATTCTGTTGTTTTATGTTTTTTCTATTCGATTTCTATGACTTTGTTTGTTGCTGTTGATTAGGAAACGGCGCACTTGGCCTGTTTTACAATTAAGCTGCTTAACGAACCAACATATATATATATATGTGTGTGTGCATATATATACATATATTATATATCAGCATTTGGAAGTTTGAGTTGGAAATTTGAATAGCGTCGCTTTACGAGCGACAAATTCGCAAAAGAAATAGCTTGGGATTCGCCTAATAAGGCAATGTGCGACCATCAAATACTAAATTTTATGTATTCATTTAGTAGTGTCTCTTTTCGTATACCCTATAAGCTGGGAATTACAGTCTGGTCACGCATTGTGAAACGCCAATGCTGTGGCCACAAAGTCAATCTAGAAATATATGCAAATACTCCTCGAAGGTATCATTGGATAAAGCCTTGCTTTTGCTAGCATAGATAAGCTGAGCTTGAATTTTATATACCTTCGAGTTATAGTTATACAGCTATGTTCATTAAAATAGTAGTACTGCTCTACTTAAACCAAATTCAATAACAAAAAGGTGCCCAATGAATGCCAAGAAATGTTTTTACTTTTGGATTTGAATTTATTTTAGACCAGAGCGATTTTTATCGAGCGATCTTAGTGGATGTAAAATGGATGTTAAAGTTAAAAAAAAAATAAATAAAAATGTTAAAATTTAATTATTTCCTGTTATATTTTATTGATTGACATTTATTTGAATTGTAATTTTTTTTTTGATTTCAATTGTTTGGCAGAAAAGGGATTTTTAATTGCTAACAATTTTAGTTTTTAAATTAAGGCAAAACTGACAATAAATAAATAACATAACAATATGTATATATATATATATATCTATAATATATTTTATTTATTTATTATATTTATATATCATATAACGCGGCAATAGCTTTTTGCTATGTTAGAGTATTTTTGCTGTGCCTTTGCTATGAAATCAGTTTTTTCTTGTTTTCTTTTTCAGTTTTCTATTATTTTTGGCTTTATTATTATTATGTCTATTGTTGTTATTTTTATTAATTGTCTGCGGAAGTTGCTGTAAATGTGCGCAAACATGAAAATATTTTATGTTTTATATATGCAGAGGAAGCGAGCCATTGGCCTAGCTGAGTCAGGTGGAACCAGCCCCAACTCACTCGCGCTCCATTCCTCCCTCTCTTTGCCCACGCATTGTGACAATGCAGATGACGTCATCTGGCAAAACAGTTGGCGTTAATTAAATTTGCTGCCGTTGTCGTTGCTTAGTTAATGACAGCATTTGCTTAGTTTAGTTTTAGTATGATTATGCCATCTAGTTTAAGTCCACTTCGGGCTAAAGTAATTAACGTTACGATTGCAACTCGCTTGCCAATTAGCTAAAAGTAAAACACCTGCTGCCACCCACTCAGAATTAGTTCAAGTTTCTGAAGGTCACTCGTCGACTCTGTTCAGATGATCAGCGAACATGCCACATGCCACAGGTAGCATGCCACAGGCAACATGCAACATACTACAACAGTACTCGAGCATATGTAAATGTATAATGGAGGCCTATCCCAAATATTTCAGCTACTCCCTAAACTTGCAACTCCAGAGACCTGCAACGCAAGAAAAGCTAAGCAAAAAAAAAACAATTTTCATGTTTCAATAACATTAAATTTGTTGTGCTTTTAAGTTCATTGTGTAGCATTAAAATAACTATTTGCCACACCTGTTTGCATGCCCTGAGGGCTCTTATCCGTATACCTGGAACCTATTGGAAATGCTCCTAGATTTGCATAGTCATATATAGATGTCATTATCACGCTCTAAAAGTTTGGTTAAAGAGCTCACTTCCGACTAGAGAGCTCTATGTTACAATATAATTTCTTAATAATATACAGAAAGTGAGAAGCTTACGTAGATCAAAGCTATTTGAAGAACCGTCGGGGCTCGTGCATAGCAGAGATGGCGCTAGGTGGCGCGGCATGGACTTAAGCCTGAACCATTTGGGAATTACATGCGTATTGAAATGACAAAGTAAGGCAAGTGCAAACAGGTTCCACTTCCCATGAGCTTGATACTTAGATATCTTAACCGGCTTCAGTTACAATGCTTCTATTTATCAGAATCAGAATCAGAATCAGAATCAGAATCAGAATCAATTTATAGTAAGTTGACGCAGTCGAAGGCGAATTCATATTTCACACTTTTTAAACGGAATTCGAAAGCAGAACAGCAGCTGGCAGTGCTTGAGTAATATAATATATATAAATGGAGCAAACTAATATCAGGCGAAGGTCACAGTAGTTGGCTGCCATTGTGAATGGGTAGATGTGAAGAAAAGCTATAGGAACGACTATAATTGAGACAGCAGAATCAATGACCAATCCATTATCAACTAGCTATAATTAGAGTCTCTAAGCATTGAAATAAGATCACGCTCGAAGGTGAGCAGCTGCTACACAGTACAGGTAAATTGGAGCAAGAATTCTATTCAATGATCACAACTGATCGAAAGAAACAGAAGTCACAATAGATCAGGAAATCAAATGATCCAAAGTTAAGATTTATTTGAGTTCAAAGTTCTTTGGGCTTTCTCTTCTTCAGCTGCTCGGCTGAGAATCTAAAGTGAGAAAACTGCTAGAGATGTAAAAGTGCATTAGCATTGGCATTAGCATTACCATTGTCATTGTTGTTGTTGTTGTTGTTGCTGCTTGAGTACACCTTAGCCCCACAAATGGATCTACCTGAGCAGCCAGCTACAGCAGGCATCATATGAACTATGCAAATAGCAGATCGTAAACTAACAACAGATCGCAACTACGACACGACCTCAATGTGCGTGTGTGTGTCTGTGTGTGTGTGCATACCCTGTAAATCAAAGTAGCTGGAGGAGAGGAGAGTGCAGGGGGTGGAGTGGCGACGTATGCCTATGTAAATGCAACTAGTCATCTCTCGAGTTCCACTGAACTGAGCAACTTAATGAGCTTAGTAAGTGTACACTTGGGTATGCTACCTCCAAAATACCCTGTATAGAATACCCTATGATGTCAGTATTTAATTTTGTTGTTTAGAACTCGACTTTATGGCATGCAAACTAGACTAGACCAAGCTGCTGATGCTGATCGAAGTAAAACTCATTCCGGTTATAGCATTAACTCTTATCTACGGCAATTAACAAATCAAATGAATGAAATTAACAACTGTCGCTATCTATTATATAGACATAACGTACGTAAGAGCTAGATATTACACTGGTCTGTATATAGTATGAATATTGTTAGTGTCATTATTAAATTTCATTATCATCTATCGTTTAGCTAGGGTAGCTTCATGTCTAATACTTTTGTTAAAGGCAGCTAAATTTGGTTGTTGCTGTTGTTAGTACATTTGGTGTTTGTCAATGCGGCTCAATTAGAATAGCTTGCTGCTGCTGCTGCTGCTGCTGCTGCTATTGTTGTTGTTGCTGTTGTTGCTGTCATTGAACTTTGAACAAAACGCATGGAAAGCAAGCAGCAGCAGCAGCAGCAGGGTCGCAGCAAGAGCTGGGGTTGTGTATGCCACACAAAATTAAAGTTTTTGGTAATGGCAATAGTCGAAGGCACGCACACGCATACACACACACTCAGGCACACACACACACTTCATTTATAGCACACTTGAACCCATAAATCAACGCAGTCGTCCAAGCAATCCATTGTGAGGCGACCTCGTGGCCCCTTTACCCTCACTTACCCACTTGTGCGCTTATCCCCTTTATAGAGTATATATATATATATATATATATATCTGTATCTGTATCTGTATTCTTTACGCTATGTGCGTTGCTGTATTTTATCAACTGTTGTGGCAGCAGCAGCAGCAGCAGCTTTAGTTGCCCTTCGTGCTGCAATGCGCCACAGGAAAGATATGAGACGGAGAGGGACGGCGAGGGAGATAAAGAAAAAGAGAGATGGCCAGTCAATCAGTCAGTCAATCATGTCATGTCAGCAAGTGCCAATTACCCTAAGCCTTCAAAAATCTTTGTGACTCATTCGACCATTAAAAGCCGCGCGTTCTCTCTGCGGCTCGCTCTCTGTCACCGGCTCAGCAGTTGTCAGTTACCTGTTAAGTCTACGCGTCAAGCGGTAAATCACAACAAACCTTCGACCATAAGATTCTTTAAAGTATTTGCTATATGATTAACATTAACTACAAGCGAGACTGATAAAGCAGAACTTTCAAGGGTTATTTATGGATTATTTACTATAAATATTTATAAATATATAAAAAAAATAAATATATATATATATAATGCATTTGTTATGGAGTTTTGTCCCTGGCGATAGTATTTCAAGATTAAAGTTATAAAGATAGTTCAGTATAATAATAAGTTATAGCAAATTGATTGTCTGTAAATTGATGTAGAAATTAGCATTACAAATATTAATCATATGAGCACAATTAGATGTCGATGGTGGGTATATATGATATGTTTATAATATAAATATGATCTATGATAGTTGCACATATCATATATATGTTTATACCCATCATAGAATGGGCATATATGTTAGGTACATTTGTTATTGGCTAGTTATAGATTGTTTAAATAGTTTTACTTATCTCGAATAGAACCTTATATAAATCTACTGCTAAAATGTATTCGAACTGCCAGACTAGGTAATATAATGCTGAATAACTCATTTGAGTTGACTAAGCGAAAGCAACTTAAGAATTTGATATATTTGTATTAGTTAAAGTCTTGGAATGCTAAGATAAATATTATGGCATTTCATAGAAAAAGTTACAGCTGCATAAATATTTATTATAATTGTTGCTGTTGCTGTTCTTGTTGTTGTTGCTGCTGCAATGTGACGTGACAAAAATGGAGTCAGTTTAAATCTGTGTGTCTTTGGCTCCTTTTTGCCTGCCAGACGCTGACTTCCTCTAGCAGCTGTCTCTCTCTCTCTTTGACTCTCCCTATCTCGCTCGCTCTGGCTAGCTGCCAGCTGTAGTCGTTAGTACGTGACTTATGTCTTGGAGAATTACTTAACACTTGCCAACTCTGACAGTGACAATAACAACAATAACAACAACAACAACAACAACGAATGCTAAGCGACAACTTTAGGCGATAAAAAGCGCTCAACTATCAGCAACGGCGACGTCGACTGCGACTGCAACTGCAGCTGGAATAATGCCAATCAACAAAGCTGAGCAAGAGGGGGAGAGGTGCTTGGCTTGTACTAAGGGGTACAGCGGCTTAGCTTTGATTATTGTTGTTGTTGCTGCCTTTTGCAACGGAAATGTGTAACGTGTTTGACTGCAAAAGTGAATAAAATAAAAACAAAAGCAAAAAAAGTCGATGCGATTCGATTGGAAGTCGCCGCCAATGCGCTTGCAGCTGCGATTGAGCTGCGATCGACAGTGGAGCACGTACCGACTTAGCGAACGCTGATTATGGCCAACAGCTGTTGCTTAACGAGTGGGGCAGCGTGTGGAGGCGTGGCACATTGCAGCAGGCGCTTCATGAAGTACATAAAACACATGCGCCAACTGTCAGTTGTGCGCTCTTTCTCTCTCTCCCTCTCTTTCACTCTCCCACTCTCTCTCCCTCACTCACTCCTGCGTTTTATTTGTATTTTGTTTGCATTTCAACGCCTTCAGTTGCAAAAGCTCAATTCCCTTTTCAACAGCTGTTGCTGTGGGCTAGTGAACTGAAATATTTAAAGTCTATATTTTTATATTTAATATAATTTTTAAATATAATATAATTTATATATATAATATAATATATATGTATAATATAATTTATATATATAATTATATCATGTAAATGTGTTTAATATTAAACTCAAAAAGTGGACCCAGTCTGGACTATTTGTGCGAATTTAATGAGAATTTTTTAAGCAATTTTTGCGTATAAAAATGCAGTTTTGATACGAATTAAATTAAATTAGAAAAATGCAGTTTTGATACGAATTAAACATATAAAAAATTGTTTTAATGAGTACGACTAACATCAATCAGCCAAATTTCAAATTCTTCAAAATCAATTTTTAAGTTACTTTTTGAAACTCAATCAATAAAAAAATGTAGAAACTAAAAAATAAAAAAAAAATAAAAATATAATATAGAAACATAAAAATGAAAAGCATTACGAAAAAATATTTGTTTGAAAAAACATACTTTCCCTATTAAAAAGAATAAAAAGAATAAAAATGTAAAAAAAATTAAATTTAAAAAACAAAAATTTTAAAAAATAAGTTTAAAAAAAGCAATAAATAAAAATATATAAATTATTTAAAAAATATAAAGTAATACAAAATTTAACAAATGTAAACCTACTCAGACTAATTTTAAAAAATTAAATATTTTCTGAATCATAAAAGAAAAATAAAAAAACAGAAACAACAAAAAAATAATTATAAGATTTAAAATCTTGAACGAAATACGTGAACAATTACATGATATAAAAAAAGCATTTTAGTTTTTAAATTGAAATTGAAATTGGGACAACTTTTGAGCTCTTGTATAAGATATAAAATCTATCTATATAATATCTATCAGTTATCTGTTAAGATATAGATTTGAGTTACTTTCTAATCTAAACTCTTCTTTCGGTTTGCAGATAATTCAGCTAACTAGCCAGGGGATCATCGTTGGCGGCGTTGCCAGCGAAGGATCGGAGTCAATTGGAGGAGGAGGAGGAGGCGGAGGAGCTGGTGTTGGTATTGGTGTTGCTGTTGGTGCAACTGCCAGTGGAAGTCCACAACACAAGTTGCTGGGCACTGGGGATAGTACGAGCGGCGCTGGCGCCGTCAAACTGCGCAAGCACAGCGAACGATCGACGCCGGACGCCAAGACGCACGCCTCCTATCGCATCTCCATGGCCAATCTGGAGGATACCCAAGAGTCCGAACTGGATCTGATACTCGGCGAGCTGAGCTTGCTGGAGACCCAGATTAGCTACGGCGAGGCCAGCTTTCTGCCTGGTGTGGCAGCGGGCGTTGTTCCTGGTGGCTTGGGTGGTGCTGGTGTTGCATCACCGCCGCCACCGCCACCGCCGGCTTTGGCCTCCGTTTCAGCCGCCTCGTCGCGCACACATTCACGCACAAACAGCAGCATATCCGGAGACGTGAGCACCACATCGTCCTCGTCGGGCATCTCCGAGAATGGCAATGGTCTGAACAGTGTTGGAGCTGGTGGTGCAGGTGGTGTTGTCATAGGCGGACTGCCCACCGGCCACATGACTATGGGCATTACGCTGGGCGTTGTAACGCCCCGTGAGCCACGCACTGAATCCCCTGACAATGATTCGGCCTTCAGTGACACCGTCTCGCTGCTCTCCAGCGAGTCGTCCGCCTCGTCCAACACCTCGCTGCAGCAGCAACAGCAACAGCAGCAGCAGCAGCAGCAGCAACAGCAACAGTTGCTGCTACAACAGCAGAAGCTGCATCTGCAGCAGCAGCAACATCTTCATCAACAGCCGCTGCAATCCTCAACGAAGGCTGCCAAGATTCAGTTGGCTCTGCACAAGCTGGAAAGTGCGACCATCAGGCGGCTCTTTGTGAAGGCCTTCACGGCGGATGGGGCATCCAAGTCGCTGCTGGTGGATGAGCGCATGGGCTGTGGCCTTGTGACGCGCCTGCTTGCGGACAAGAATCATGTCCAGATGCAGCCCACGTGGGCGCTGATCGAGCACTTGGCCGATCTGCAAATGGGTATGTTTAAATGGGATATTCTATAACCCATTCCTTCTCCATATAGAGCTTGATTGATATATTTGATGTTTCCATTGGTAGAGCGTCTGTTCGAGGATCATGAACTACTGGTTGATAATCTGATGACGTGGAATTCGGATGCGGGCAATCGAGTGCTCTTTCAACAGCGTCCGGACAAGGTGTCGCTCTTTGTTAGGCCGGAGCTGTATTTGCCCGGGCCACAGATGGCGCCGGGCTGCCAGCATGACGAGCAGACACGTCACATGCTGCTGGAGGAGTTCTTCGAGACGCACGCGCAGCTACAGCTGGACGGGCCGCTCTATATGAAGGCCGATCCGAAGAAGGCCTGGAAACGGCATCATTTCGTCTTGCGCTCCTCCGGCCTCTACTATTTTCCCAAGGAGAAGACGAAGAATACACGCGATCTCGCCTGCTTGACGCTCTTCAGCGGTCACAACGTCTACACGGGCATCAATTGGCGCAAGAAATATAAATCGCCCACGGACCACACATTTGGCTTCAAGGCTGCTGTGGACTCATCTCTGGGCAAGTCGTGCCGTTCGTTGAAAATGCTCTGTGCCGAGGATGGGGCCACGCTCGATCGTTGGCTAACTGCCATACGCATTTGTAAATACGGCAAACAGCTGTGGCACAATCACAAGCTGCTGATGGAGGAGCTGTGCTCGGGTGGCGGCACAGCAGCTGGTGTTGGTGGCAGCTTTGCCGCCTCGATGCGCAGTGAATCGATAAGCAGCATCTCGTCGGCGGTGCCATCGCAATGTGGCAGCGTCTCATCGGCCATTAGCAGCATGTCGAACTCGAGCAGTGGCCGCATCTCGCGCGCCTCCAGCTCTAGCTCCAGCGGCTGTCTGTCGGATGAGAATAATGCCTTCGATTCGGAGTTCACGACCGGCACCATAAAGCGCAAACCCTCCATGAAGCCCAATCTTCCACTGACCACAATGACGCGTCAGTTGAAGGAGGTGGGCGAAATAACTACCGGACCAGTGGCAGTGGCTACAGCGGCAGCAGTCGCTGGCGGCGGCGGAGTGGCTGGTGACTCGGCTGCCTCGCCCGAGCGCAGCGGCACACTGACCCGCCGGCACAGTCGTCGCAAATCGCAGGAGAGCAATGGTAGCAGCGGTGGCACACTGAAGCGGCGCCCGGTGGTGCCAGTGAATGCGTCTGTGAAGCGAGATGTGATTGCATCGGCTTCGGCATCAATCGCCAACGATGGCAACTCGTCATCATCTTCGAATTCAACGCCCACGCCAACGCCCAGCATTTGTGCCAAGCCACCGCCAGGACTGAGCGATGCGGAGCTGATGTGTTCGTCGACATTGTCGCTGGACTCGCTGCCACCGCCGCCACCGCCACCCGCTTTGCTTGCTGACGAACAGGATGTGTATGGATCGCAGCTGTCGTTGGCCTCATTGCCGCCACCGCCGCCGCCCGAGGAGGTGCTCGCCTATGTGGAGCCCACATCCCCACTCACACCGACGCCCATGTCCATGGCCATGTCGATGGGCATGGTCATGCCCAATAGCAATGGCACACTGCCGCCGGCGGTGCCCGCCAAGCCCATCAAGCCGGCTGTGAAGCAAACGCTAAAAGCAGCGCCGCCATACAAAGCGCCGCCCGACTATGTGGGACCAGCTGCAGCAGCCGCTGCCCAGCTGCCGCCACCGCCCGTGCAGAAGAAGGTCTCATTTGCTGACTCGCCGGTGCTGCTGCGGCGTAAGATGTGCTCACCGGAGCCCCAGCTGCCGTTGCGTTCGCCCAGCACAACGCTCAGCAGCGGTTCGAACAGCAGCATTGGCTACCAGTCGCAGTTGCAGTCGCAGCCGATTTATTCGCCCGGTCCGCTCTTGCCGCCTCGCAGTGATCTGTCCCGGCTGTCCGGTTGCAGTCAGAATGGCAGCGATGTGGTCACGTCGCCGAAGCGTCTGCAAGAGTCTGCATCGAATCCGCCGCGCGATTTCCTCAAGGATCTACAGCGTGTGATGCGCAAGAAGTGGCAGGTGGCACAGAAATGCAAACTGGAGCCAGCAACAACGCCGCACGAGGTGCTCGGCTTCCGTGACTTCAACAATGAGGATCTCCTAGCAGCCCACAATTTGAACTCGGGCGCTAATAGCTCGCACTATTACCGCGAGACGGCGAACGTGAGCCATTGGGTGCAGGAACATTACGAATATGCGCACAATGAATACGCGCTCTATGAGAACGTCCATGCCCAGAGCAATGGAGCAGCAGCAGCAACAGCAGCAGTAATCGGAGGAGTTGCAACAAGCATGGTGGATGCAGCTGGTCCGCCACCGGTGCCGCCGCCAGCAGCTGTGGCAGATGCAACAGCGGCGCTGCGCAAAAAGCGTCCGCCGCCGCCGCCACCAAAACGCAGCGATTCGACGCATCTAACGCATCGTGTCTAGAGTTTGCGCCAGTGCAGTGAGTAGAACAACATTCAATTCCATACAGATCCAAACTGACATCTCTCTCTGTCTCTCTCTCTCTCCAGCTGATTTAATGATCCTGTAACAACAACTGTGAAGCATCTTCTATCTTCGATGATCCGGCAGCAGCAGCAGCAGCAGCAACAATTTCTACGTGTCTAAACTTAAGTGCAAAAACAAATTCCTAACTATGAGCAAAAAGAAACGAAAAGAACCCTAAATACTAGTGCATAAGTCTGGGGGGAGGGCGGCGACACGCCCACTTCTCAAGTATTATATTCAGTTGAGCTTGTTAAATTATTTTCCTTCTGTGTGCGGCAATTGTCACTCTCGAAATGTTTATTAATTTAGACACTATATACGTATATACACTGCCCAAAATACTAAGAAATTCGAAACAAACAATTTAATTATTAATAATGTTTCATAAACTATAATAATATGAATGTATAAATGTACCCAATGCCTAACATTGATTAATGAGCACGACTTTTAAATAATACTTAGATATGTATTAATATTGTTATTATATTTTTTTTTGTTATTATTTTAAAATTATTATTTTGTATTTCAATATTTTATTTGAATTTTTTTTTTTTTTTTGTTTATATTTGTTTATTATTTTATTTGGTTTTGATCAATATTATTTACATATTTATATATATAGAATGAAAAACATTTTCATTAATTAATTATTATTTTATTTGCTAGTAGAAAACGTGAAAGATATAAAAATTTTTTTTTTTTTTCTGGTTTCAATTTGATATCATTTACGTATCAAAAATCGAATATTTCTCTTTGTTTTATTTAGTACTTAAGCTATACGAAATGCTCATTAATTGTTGTTAACTTTCCATTGGGTACATGCTCAGTATACCGTTAAAACGCTTTCATTATGCATTATTCATTGTTCATTAGTCATGAAATCTCTAGAAAAGAAACTAAACATATGTTGGCCTAAATCAATTTTGTTTTGGCAGTGTATCTATATAAATGTACAGTTTATCAACTTTACCATTTAGTTCTGCTGATCAAGGACTATATAGGCTATATATCTGATGTTTATAGCCGTATACGAAATGTAGATTCTCTCAATCAATTGTAGATTCTGCTTCAAGAGAAACAACTTTTGAAATTGATATGGCAACAACCTTTGTTTAGGCCTTTATAAATTTATATTTGTTAATTAATTTTGTCATTTTTTTTTCAACTTTTGCCGCACGCATTGCGAATAATTATCATTAAAGCAAAATCAAATTATACGAGAAAAATATTACATTTTAAGCTTCTTTCTAGATTGTAAAAACGAAAAACAATTTTTGTTTCGTACTGTAAAAAATATACGTATGCCTATATAAATAATTAAATACATTTTTTTTACAACTAGAATTTGTTTATACTTTGCACTATTATCATTTTTTTTATTATCATAGTTAACGGTTAATATACAATTTTTTATGCAGCGCATGAAATGCGAAAAGGGGAAATAAAATTGAAAAAATATGAAAAAGGAAAACTATGTTGCAAGCAAGCAAGCCTTATACAACTATTAATCAATTAATGCATCATACACATAATAATACATATATATATTGCGATAAGTTTCTAGACGTATATATATATATATATATATATATATATATATATATATATATATAGAGATAATGTCATAAAAAATTGCTTTCGCTTTTGCATTTGCGTAATGCCGCCTAAATATGTTTTGGAATTGTACTTACTGCAAATCTGGCCAATAAATATATAATATATATATATAAACATACATATATAGATATGTATGTGTGTATATTTATATATAGCTAGATATCCAGATACTATATCTATCTATAACATTCAATATTTTGTCGCTTGTTATAGTTTTGCTTTGATTTTGGCATTTAGCAGGCGTTCCTAATCAAATAGAACAGAGCAGAAAATAAAATCAAATTGTAACGACTAGCTGTAACGAGTAACGAGTATTGAGTAACGAGTAATTGTAATTTGTAACTGATTTGCCATGTTTTGCGTTTTGTTGTATAATTTTAAATCGAAATCGAACTATTTAGCTGTTTTAGCCCATCACATATTGACAGCACAGCAGCCATAAGCTAATATCTTGTTGCCTGGTAGATATAGGCTATATATCTATATAGTTATGTTATCGTCACGAACCATGAAGCTTTTGTCATTTAACTTTTTTATACCTAAGTGAAGCCTAAAACACGAAAGAGCAGTCGAAGAATCTTGTTTACTTAAATTGTTTCGATCAGCAAGCAATATATCTATAGATATATATCAGGTCTACAAGGTCATTATACTCAATTTTGAAGAAAGAAAAGAAACAATTGAGCAGAATCTCACGTAGGCAGGCTTTTAAAACTGAGTGTGGAATAAATGGATTTGATGAAGTATAATTATCTATATATATATATCTATTTTTCAATTTGCAAATTGTATTATTATTTTAGTTTCTATTATTATTTGCGTTCTGTTTTGCGCTATGAAATATAAAGCAAATGCTATTTATGCGAAGCCTATGCAATATAATATTTCATTTACTTTAGTAAATCTGAAAATATATATATATATATATATATATATATATATATATATATATATATATATATATATATATATATATATATATATGTATAAACCTTAACTAAAGGAAATGCCAATTTTCGAAAGCTTGCATAAAAAACGGAAAGGAAAAACATTGAATTTATATAAAATACATGAAGCTATTTTTTAGATACTATTATTATATAGGTACACTAAAAACACAAAATTGATTAAATAAAAAAAAAAAATATATATATATATATATGCTATATATATATATATATATATAATGCTATGCTTCATAAGAAATGTGCCATAGGCGCATAAATTAAAAGATGAAAAAACACAAAAAAAACTTGCAAAATACTAAATCAATGTACTAAAAACTTAATTCAATTAGCATAAGTTATATAAATAAAATAAAAAAATGGAAAAAGCAACAACAACAAACACTTTTATAGCATAATATTGAAAAGAAAAAAAACAAAAAAACTAAACTAATATTTCGAAAATACTTTAAGTATGTGCAAATTAGTGGATTTTTATAAAATATACAAAAAAAAGAAAAAATCAAAAAAAAAAATAAAATAATATATGAAATTAATTTGGAACTTTTTTTTGGAAATTTTTTCAACGCTTTTTTACCAAATGGAATTTTTGTTTTACGTTTGTTGTAAACCTCAAATAAATCAAAAGAAATGCAATACGAGAATACTACAAAAATATGCAAAAAACCAAATGAATAAAAAATAAAAACAAAATGCAGCCACAGACAAACAAAGAAGAGACTTAAAAGCAAGAAACAAAATCAACTTCATTATGAATAAATATCTAACTAAGCTAAAAAACATAAAAAGTTAAAAAAAATATGTATGGATTAACTACAAATTTACAAAGGAAAAACAAAAACTAAAAACTAAAAACTAAAAAAACCAACTACAACCTACTACAACTAATTAAAACTAAACAAACAAAACAAAAAATGCAGCAATAAAAAACAAAGCAAAATATATAAATGTAAAAGAAATAAAAAATAAAAAAAAAACATTAAAAATAAATGAAATTTTTTGCAGGTCTATTATATAGTGAAAGAATGTTGCCATTTGATACGATTTTTTTCCAACATGACATTTAATATATATACATACATATATACCTTATATTCCGATTCAAATGGAATTTTTGTAATTTTGATAAAAACATTAAAAAAATCACATAAAAAAACAACAACTAAAAACAAAGAAAAACTGCGAGAAAAATCTGTTGCACAAATTGCAGCAATGGAAAATAAAAGCAAAAAATGCCTAAAAAATAAAAAGAAAAAACAACAAACAAATATATATATATATATAAACAAATGTGTTTTCTTTATTTGCGCTTTGAAACTTCAGACAGTCTTGAAACTTCTTCATTCGAATAGGCCAGCGGCTAGAGTCTTTGCCTGGGACAGATGCTTGGAGCCTTTACCCTTCGGCCATATTCCAATAAAGTGTTAAGATTCTTTCTCCAATGGTTATTACTATGTTACTCTAAAAGGGGACTTAGTTCAGCCCCCTAAACAAGTAGGTGAAATACATACATCTAAGTTCTAAATCGTGTGAACTATACCCAGAAGTTCCATGCAATGTCGCCCAGTTCTGCTGTGCAGTTAGACTTTAGAACTTAGATCATGTGCGGACTATCAAGACGTGGCTAATTGACTGTGGGTTGAGTGTTATGGGCACAGGTGCTGTGCACTAACTGAAGTGCAACTGCTTTGACTTTGAGTGCATAATCTAAGCGAAATTAATGCTCAGAGTTCTCTCTATGAAATCCTTCGCTGCATATCTCAAGAATCTTCGCAGGGGCCTCTCTATGCGATTATCTAACTAACTCATATATATACATAGCTTACATTGAAGCTAATATAAAAGCGAATTGAAATTCCGTAACTGCTTTAAGCCCGTCAAAATCAAAGCCCCAGCCCAGCAATCAGCTAGCAGCCCGAAATAGAAAAACCTGCAGACAGGCAGATCAGTAAATCATATTACAGCTTGACTGGGAGTTGGGTGTGTGTGTGTGGCAGCAAAGGGGGATAAAGCTTACATGAAAAGGTCAATTGATTAGGCATGAGTGTGGCCAGCATGTGCAACATCGAACCCGAATGCGACGATTGAATTGCTTCATGCAACGCACGCCGTGCCAGCAATCATTTGCCCGGCTGGCCAGGATATGCCAGGCTGTGCCCCGACGGCGCTTTGGCTCGTTTTCACTTTCAGTTGCCCAGCCATGGCACAAAATTAGCTTTTTGTGCCTAAAAAATGTTAAGACTAGTTAACAGGATCTTAACAGCGCACTAGCATAATAATAACATGAGACTGTAAAGCAGCTGTGAGTGAGGTGCATTGAGGAGAGTTCAGATATTTGAGGAGTATATCAAAACAATGATTACTAAAAGTGGCATAAATGTTGCTGCTCGATATAAGTCGCAACTAATGTTGTTAACAGTGACAGAAGCATGTTAACTAAGTATGCTGTTAAATGAAACGGAGTTAGAAGTCAAATGCAACAAGTAGTGAATTCTCTGCTGATAAAAGAATGCAATTCGCATGGGTCTCTATAATATGTAAATTAATTTTATTCATTTATAATAGATTTTTCAATTTGCTGTGAAATTCAAGTGCTTTGACCACTGTGCGAAGTGAGGGACAACGCTGCGTCGATGCTGACGATGCTGCAGAGGTAGATAGCAGCACGCACACAAGGAGACTCACGCACACACACACACACACACACACATTCATTGAAGCTTTTGCAAATTTACGCATTTTAATGTCCACGCACTGACCAGCCGAGGATGAGGAGCTGGCAGCACCAAACGGCACCAGCCGCAGCCGAAGAAAGAGAGGCTGCCCACGCACGACAAGGATGACAGGCGAGCGCGAGCGAGGCGCACAGCAGCACAGCAACCAACAACAGCAAGGACAAAGGCGACTCCATAATTTTGAATTTCTTTCATTCTCGAGGTGGACACCAGCGCCAAGGATGCGCAGCATATAAAGGGTATGGGCAGACTCAGAGGGCGGGCGAGCACAGCTCAAGCTGGCCAACAGCAAAAAGGGTTGGCCATGTTGCGTTCTGTTTGCTTTTTATTTAGCTTGGCATTTTATTTATGCTGCGTGGCCGTTTCGTTGCCGTTTTATGCCCTCATCGATGTGAGGCATATTAGCTCAGCCCACAGTTTGCTTGCAATGTAAGCTGGCAATTGGCCTTGAGACAGATTTATAGCCAAAAATATGATGTTCAGCTGAAAAATAAATAAATTAAATATATATTTTTTTTTAATATAAAAATACAATAAAAATATAAAATTTATTTATGACCAAATTCCATTAAAATAAATTAAATTAAATCAATCTATGTATCTCCATTTTTAATTTTAATTTTTATTTTTTTTTGTATACAAATAATTTTTTTTTTATTTCTTAAGCTAAAATTAAATTTTTAAAAAAATATTTTTAATCTCTTTTTAGTATTTCTTGTTTTTTTTTTAACATTTGAATTAATTTTTTTTTAAAATAATTTTTTATTATTTTTCAATTTTGTTTATATAATTTATATAATTGAAAGTGAAAGTAAAAAAACAAAAAATAAGACTTTTCTTTATTTTCTTTAGCTGTATTTATTTTTGCACAAATTTTCAGCATTGTTTTAATATTTTCATACTTAATATTGAGTTTTCCTCACCTCTCTAAATTTATATAATATATATAGATCTATTTTTATATCTATCTCAGATTGCTATCAGTTGCAGCTTGTGGCACTGCCAAAGTAGAGTATTTGTAGTTCGGCGTGTGATCAAGCATTCTCATCTACTTCTCACTTTTTGTGCCTTTCGATTTTTTTTTTGGGTTTTGTTGTGCTTTTTAAATTGGCAAGCGCCAGCGGGCAGCTCAGCAGCCATCAAAACGCAACGCGGCAGCCGCCCGCCCAGCCACCTCGGCCATTAGCTCGGCAGCTCGGCAAGCCACCACCGGACGGTGCTGCTGCCGCTGCTGCTGGCGCTGCTGCTGCTCATCAGAAGGCTTCGTTGGTTGGGTGTGGGAAGCTGTGACGATTCTGGACCTTAACCCGTTCGTGCGTTGCGCTGGCTGCTTCGTGCGTGCGTTGTCCAGTGGTTGGTGGATAGCTCACTGACTGGGTGGGTGGTTTGGGTGGTTGGGCTGGCTGCTGCTGCTGCTGCTGCTGGCCAGCTGGTGGGCTTAATTTAAGCGGGTTTTATTTTTTCTCAATTTTCGGTACGTTCTTGTTTTTTTCCACGTTTTTACATGCTTTTCGTTGCGTGTTTTTTATTTGATTTTGTTGCGTATAGAAATATATATAAAGATATATATATATATACATATATATATATATATATATATAAGGGATGCTTTTCTGGACTGGACTGTGCGTGCCTATGTGTGTGTGTGCGAATCTCGTTATGTTGTCTGTTGTTTGGAATGACCGCTGCTGCTGCGACGCCGCGTCGCAGTCGACGCTCAATTTGCTGTAACTCTTTTTTTAGGCATTTTCCTCTACTTTTTTCTCGTTTTGTTACTTTTCTGTTTTTTTTTGTTTCCCTCGTTTTTTGTTTTGTACATTTTGATATATAATGTATTTGATGTGTTTTTTCCTTCTTCTTCTTGTTTTTAATGTATATATTTTGTGCGCTTTGCGTAAGCAAAACAATTTTAATTGAATTTTTAGCAACAAAACAAATTTATTTACTTGGTTTTGTTTATTTTGTGTTTTTTGTTTCGGTTTCCCTAGTTCACAGTTGATGAGGAAACTTTAAATGAGCAAAACTTTCTTCAGGGCGCTAATGCGTCAGATCAATCGGGTCTATGGGGTATACGATAGACATTTGATCAAAACTTGATTCAAAATTGAGTCGTCAAGCTAAGGTATGTATAGAGTGGTTTAGAACCAGAAGTCAGGCTGCCTTGGCTGAGCGATCATTTTCTTTTCGGTAGCGGAAACGAATTCAATTTACTTGCCGCGGCATATTTATAATTGAAATAAAATTGCCTTTTAATACAAGCTTCACTTATAGTTAATTAAACTTCATATATAAAAGTTGAACAAAAAGTGTTGCCTACTTTTCAGCGCCGCAGAAAAATTATTTGAGAAGAGGGAAAACTAAAGGAAACGGGCTTGATTATAGTATTAATAATAACAGCTAATAAAAATAATGATTTTATATAATTGCAGAAAGGTCTTTTTAAGGCTTCGAGGCTAGATTTGTTATTAATAATTATTTTTTGTCATATATTTCGCCAACAATTGATTTTGTGAGGTCTGTTCAAAGTTTCGCAAATTTCAATTTATTTTATTTCTCGCTATTTTTTTTTATTATTATTCATAATTATCTATTTGGTTACCTTAGGAATCCGCATTAGATATTATATACTTCTGCCAAAGTTTCTTCCCATTCCCGAAGAACTTATTAAAACAAAACAGAAAAGAGTCAGCGGGAGTTAGTTCTGGGCAATACGGTGGCTGCGGTATCTTTAGTGTCTTCTTCTAGGCAAAATGTTGTGCAGATTCTTTGGTTCAGTTTAACCAGCGGCTCAATTGCCATTTCATTATCTTAATGCCCATTGCAAGAGATTCGAGTTAATCTGAGGAAAAGCTGAAATATTTTTAAAAACTTTTGGGTAAGTGTAAATGAAACAAATGCAGATGCGTGCCGTTAGCATAATGTTGGAACGAAATGGAATGGAAACAACTGGAACACAACTGCAATAGAGCAGAAGACAAGAGCAAATGAGCGTAAAGAAAGGAAAGAATTCACCTCAAAAAATAAGAATAAAAAAAATGTAGAAGAGGAAGAAAATAAGTAGAAGATTCCATTTATAATAAGAGAAAAGGAGAAGCCAAAGTTAATCACATGAGCAAGTTAAAAGAGTGGACATTGCCATGGCAAATGATGCAAATTTAATTGTCAGAGACGAGGTAGCCGAAGCGCAGAGTTGGGTCAGTTTTAGCAAGAAAAAAAATAGTTAAGAAGAAGGAAAGGAAAATGATGTCAACGATAGAGTCGAAAATCAAATTGAAAATGCCAAGTGGCAAATGGGCGGCAGGGCAAATAGGAAAAGAAATGTCTTTGATATTTAATATGTTTAAATATGCGAATCCTTTGAAGCGAGCAGGGCTACGTTTAGTAGAGCCAAAAAAGTACCAAACACAAAAAAAAAATAAAATAAAATCAAACGTTCACAAATAAAAAACGAAAGAAACTGAAACAAAACACACACGCGCCGGACACAGCAGGCAAAGCGTGTGTGTGTGTGCCTTAGATATATGCTGATATAGTAGTGGTAGTCCAGCTGAGAGAGAGAGAGAGTGGGAAGGTGGATGGGAGGGACGCTTGCAAGTGAAATTCATTCAAACGAAACGAAATGAAACGAATTCAATTGAGATGACGACGAGGACAAAGCTGGAAACGAAGACGCAAACGAAGCCAGAATAATGCCAATGAAGAGTAAAAAGTAGATCGATAGATAGCAGCCACTACACACACACACGCACACACACACATGTGCGTGGCCAGCAAGTGTGACCAGTGCGTGGGCCAGAAAGAGAGAGAGAGATCGTAATGCAAACTGTCAGAATGCGTAACTCAATTTACAATTTTGCTTTTACTTTTCTGCTTCCACTTTCCCTTTCTTCTTCATTTTTTTTTGCACAAAAGAAAGTGCGTGCGTATGTGTGCATGTGTGTGTGCGAGGGTGTATGCTGAATTAAAAGAAAATGGAAAATGCTAAAAAACGAACGGCTGGACACGAGCCACAGCCACAGCCTCAGCCAGGGCCATGGCCACGGCCAGAGGGTTGGGCTTGGTCCAAGGCAGTTGTTGGCCATGATAAAGTCAGCCAAAATGTGCGTGGCGTGTGCCACGGAGCGTGCGGGGCTGCACTGGAAGGGGTGTGTGGTTGGGGCGGCGGCAGCGGCAGCGTCAGTGGCAGTGGCAGGGGCTTATGGCAAAGAGCGAGAGGGAGAGAGAGAAAGAGAGAGAGAGAGAGATGGAGAGAGAGAGAGAGGCTGCGACAGCGTAGGCTGGTCAACTGGGCAGGCATTTCTTTTTTCTGTTGTTGTTGTTGTTTCGCACGAATCCTTTCGCCCCAACCACCTGAAACCAGCGCAAAAAAAAGAGTAGAAAGGAAAATCGTTGATGTTGCGCGACTAGCTGATAGCCTGGAAAGCATCTAGGCGCTATGAGAGATCGCAGGAACAATTGCAGGAACAAGGTAAGCCCCTCAAAGAATTTGCACTTTGCCCTCTACCTACTAATGCCTGCACCATGATATCGCTTGTTAGATCGTACACAGATCTTACCACATGATTCTCTGACATTTCCATTCCACTTGCTACCAAAAATTAATTTCATTCCGTTTCATAACATATATCTTAGCTCATCAAATCATACCACACCAATCATGCCCATGACAATTCCATTCCATACCATTCCTTTCCCACACTCTCACATATCGCACAGCGTTCCATATCAACCATTTTTAACTTACAATTCCATTCCAAAAGATCAAATTGCATAAATGAAATGAAATAAATGACTTGATAATTGATGTCCTGGGACAGATCGCGTTGCTTATAGATCACAGACGAGAAGAAGCTTCTTATATGATGTACTATGCTACCCATTTCCTGCTCTCTTTTACAGGGCATAAAAAGCGGGCAAAATTGTAACAAAAGCGGATGCTGCGTGGGCATCGGAAGGGGTGCAGATGATGCTGATTGGGGGTGGGGTGAGCGGTGGCTGTTGTTAGGTAAGCAACAGAATGGGTTGCCAAAAAAAACAAGAAATCCAAATGGAAAATGCTGCACAGCCTCACACACACACACACACACCACTGCACGCTCGTTTGGACAATTGGCCATGGCATCCATTCGCTCTTCTTCTTCCTCTTTTTTTGCGCTCAGCTTTCACTTTCCTCATTTTCGGTCGCTGTTTGCGAAGCGTGCAGAAAAGCTGACCAGCACAAAAAAGAAGAAGAAGAAGAAGCAGGAAAGTAGCAGGCAAAGGAAAATGTAGCAGCAGCAGCAAACGCACGAAATTACATAGAAAAATCTTCGGCACATAAAAAAGCGAAATAAAAAATATAAAAAACAAAAAAAAACACGAAGCGGGCAAAAAAATCTTTGAGGAGAACATGGTAGAGCGCAAAAAAAAAGAAGAAAACAGCACAAAAAAGGGTTACGAAATTACGTCGACAGCGATGCCAACGCCATCGCCAACGCCAACGCCGACGCCGAAGTCGACGTCAACGGCAACAACAATATCAGCAGCGGCGTGGGCAGCGACGTCGACGTTCAAGTAAAGAAATGTAAAGAAAATTACAAAATCACCCCCTTTGGCCAGGCTTACATGCTTACAGTTATTACCGCGATAAGGTGAGGGTGTCCATATAGGCCGGACCACCAGGAGGCGGGGTGGGTGTTGCTGGAAGACAGTTACTTTAGCCAATAGCCTCTGGTCGTGGGGCTTATCAGAGTTCCGGAAATGAGTTGTGTAAGTTGCAAGTTTATGTTGCTTCAGATTGTTGTTGTTGTTGTTGTTGTTGTTGTTGTTGTCTTTATAAAAACTATTCAGACAAATCGATTAACGTTTAGTCGAGAGTTGAGCCTCTAAACTATTTCAAATAGCCTGATCAAAAAGCGTATAGCGCCTAGCTTGATCGATATTTATCGATTGCACTTATGCTTTTCTTTGAATAGTATAAAATCAAATAACGAGCTGAAGATAAGGAGATAAGGACGTCATTGAAGAAGAAGTTGAACAAGATCACAATAAATGCAATTCTGATAGGAAGAACTTTAATTAGGGAACCAAATAAATATTCATAAAAAATAAATAATTTTTGAAAAAAAAAACCCAGAAATTTGCACTTATTTTTGGAAAAACTCATATATATATATATATATATATATATATATATATATATATATATATATATATATATATATATATATACACTTATCTTTCGATAAAACCAATCCAAAATGTAAGCAGAGCACAGAATAATTATAAAGAAATTGCTGCGCTTCCGTCAAAGTTAGAATAGCTTAAATTTAAGAACTTTGGAAATTGTGGAAAGATTTCAATATGATATAGAAACAAAACTATTGAATGAAACTATAAATTGTAAAAAAACATGCATATATAGATATATGCTTAGATATATGCCTGTTCTATACAGGAGCCATAAAATAACGAATTGACATTTGTAAGAAATTTTGACATTTGTATAGAAGATCCATCAATCTATTGATTGTCTCAAAAAGTGAATGCAGCAAGTTGTTATTAACTACTTTTTAAGCACTAGAGACCCATTTCACAGCTCGCAAAGATATTAAGGGAAAACAAGTTTCGCTGCTGCGAAAATATGTTACAGCTCAGCGCAGCTGTCACAGCAGCAGCGGCAGAAGGCAAGAAGATGAAGACGAAGATTTTGCTGTTTGGGCACATTAATAAACAGCTAGCAAAAGTGCTGCCCATGCCCAAACCGGTGAGAGAGAGAGGGAGGGAGAGATGGGACATGTTCATGCATATGCATATACATTATAAACAAAATGTGTTCCCACAACAACAACAACAAGCTACCCTCACACACACACAGAGAGTGGCTGAGGCTCAGGCTGAGAGGCTGGTCAAGCAAATACAGCAAATCAAACGCAGTCATCAACCAAGCCCAACCACACAGCCGCCTACAAACCTTTCGCTTGCTTTGCCTTTTACTTTTGCGCGTAAAAGTATGCTACAAAAAATTAAAAGCTGACCAAAGCGTCGCGCTGCGCTGCCGGCGTTGGCAGCGCTGCGCTGCGCTGTGTTGTACGCGTCGGCAGCAGAATGAAAAATTACATAAAAACCAAATTTATATACGCACACCAACGCACACACACACACATGCATGTGCATATGCAGGAGAAAATACGCAAAAAAAAACAGAATTTTGTATAAAAAGAATTGAGAGAAAAATCTTCCCTTAACTTTTCATTTCAAATGTTATGTAGTTGACAGTCAGACGCACTGTCCACAGGCACATGCCCGCCTGCTCCTTTCCCCTGCTGTCAATTGTTGTTGTTGCTGTTTTAAGTAGGAAATTGTGTCCGAGCTGCTCGCTCGCACTCGCTTATCAAATGAATTTCTTTTGTAAACTTCGCTGCCCGTCAAGGCGCAAAGCAGAAGGACACGACACGACAGGCCAGCGCCGACAGGCCAGACAGACAGACAGGCCGACAGGCGAACAGGCGGGCCGCAGAGTAACAGACAACCCTTTTAGCTATGCCAGATATCCAGGTGGTATTTTCGGCTGGCAGGGGTGGGCGGAACTTTGTATTGGACTAATGCTAATGTCACATATACGCTTGTCATTCGCATTGTTGTTGCTGCTGTTTTACGTGATTTTGCATGAGCTTGTTTTGCGTTGTTTTGCCAGCTATATTTGCTTCTCGTTTTGTACCTTTTATCCGATTTAAAAGGCATCAGTTTAACCCAAATTTTTTGGCCAGCCACTGTGGGAACTAAGTCAGTGTGTCTGCTGTCAGCCAGGCCAAAACAAAAACTATAAGCATACACTGTGTATGTGCGTGTGTGTGTGTGTGTGTAGACTATGAATTTGACGTGCAGCTTTGGGCGCTCAGTTGGCAGTTTTTAGTTTTTAGCTCAAATCGAGGCTTCAACGATTTTTGCTGTGCGCTCGAAAGTATGCTACGCCAAATGCGACGAGCCGTGCTAATGCCACGCAATCAAAAACTTTCGCTCACACACACACACACACACTCAGCTGCTGTCCATTGCCCAGCTATACATGTGTGC
The DNA here is from genome assembly GCA_035045825.1 of Drosophila eohydei. Taxonomy (NCBI): domain Eukaryota; kingdom Metazoa; phylum Arthropoda; class Insecta; order Diptera; family Drosophilidae; genus Drosophila; species Drosophila eohydei. Next base: position 2,877,615 of record JAWNOT010000036.1, on the reverse strand, counting down.
GTGTGTGTAAACAGGCATTTTGCTTGTGTGGTCGCAGAACTTGAAAACTAGTTTGCATAAGACAACAACTTGCGTGCGTGTGTGTGTGTGTGTGTGTTGAAGGTGGAGGGTTAGTTGTGTGTCGGGCAGCCTTATGTACACGACACTGGCTGATAGCCCCAAACATTGCCTTGATTATAAATTTCAACTTAATTACATAAACAGAATTTAATCCTTTCTAACTGTGTCGCATTTTATACATGAAAATATATATATACACGATATATAAACTGTGTATATAATGTGTCTAGGTGTATGTGTGTGGGTGTGTGTGTTAACGCGCATTTCGTATCAGTGCCTGCTTGTGTGGTCGTCCGTGTCTGTGTGTCTTTGTGTGTGTGCGTGCGTTAATTTATGGGCAGCATAACTATCACGGCGCAAGCAGCACAATATTTAGGCACAGTGGGTACAGAGCGATTGAAAACTTAGCAAAGTGGCAAAGGTAAAGGTAATTAAAGCTACAGGTAAAGTTATTAAAATTATTATCTGGGGTAGGCTCAAGCAGAGAGAAAGATATATATATGTATGTATATATATATATATATATAAAATAAAATAAAATAATAATTTTAATTTATATATATATATTTTTTTTTTAATTTATTCCGCTGTTTTTTCATAAATATATATTTATATACATATTTATAATTTTCAAGACGGCCCTCGCTCATTTTGTTAACTTGTTCAGTACTCAAGAAAACCATTTTAAAGCCTGTTTTGCTCTACGATTTCGCTTCGAAATTAGCTTCAAGTGCATAGCTCGTACCACGGTGCAGCGGGACAAACGAAGGACGAATGAGGACACAACTTGCCCATGATGAATATTCTAAAGTTTTGCATTAGTTCTGAGCTAACCACCCACCCGACACACACACACACACACTCGCACACACACACTCGCACACTTTAGAGCTGTGTGAAGTGTAGCATAGAAATAGGTATCAAGTCTTCCCTGGCGCTGCCTGTGCCCCCGCCCTAGGCTCAATGCTATATATTATTTTGACTGCCCAGGCTGATCAGCGCAGAGCACACACCTGACACACACACACACACACACACACACACACACACACACACACACAGCTAGACAGAGATAGTGAAAGTGCAAATGAGAGAGAGCGAGGCAAATGTTAAACCAATTTCCACACAACAATTTTAAATTTCCGTCTTGGTCCGATACACACACACAGACACACGCACAGGGAACTTAGATTTGCGAATGCCAATTTGAGGAGCAGAAGCCTGAAGCATGTTACGCACACACACACACACACATACACAGAGGTACACCTACCGTTAGCTTACGCAATGTGAAGCATTCGCATTCCCATTGCCAGCTACGCTACAACCCACCCACCCACTTGTAAAGTGCGTAAGGGTGTGCGTGTGTGCGTGTGTGCGGCACTATTTTACATACGTAATGCCAACTTCATGGGGCTTTTGGTAAAGCTCATAAGCGCCGTCGGCTACAGCATCGAAATTAGCGTTTGGACCTTAGACCTGGCCATTGGGGAGTTTGCCCAAGTCAAAAGTGGGCGTGGGCGGGCTACATAAATACACATATAACTATGTGTGTGTGTGTGTGCGTGTGTGTGTGCATGGCACATGTACTTAAACACTTGTATGTAGCGCTACTTAGTTTGCCAAAAACTCATAAAACGCGCCTAGGAAAAGGTTTAAGGCTCGACTGCTCCAACCCCAGAACTAACAAAAATTGTCACAGCCACGTTTTATGGACCAGAGTTGAGCTTCGATTCATGAATTTAATTTTTGGTCGAAGACACAGTCCCGCTCTGAGAAGTATTGCAAATGCATTTGGCTTATTTCATGGCTCGACTCATATCAGCCAGCTGCGCTTAAGGCCAGCCCCAGGCTTAGCGCAGCAGCAGCGAGTTCGAATACCGCAACTTTTTTGCCTTGCTTTAAACTAAGTTTGATTGATTTCCAAGAGTCAGCCTAGATGGGAGTCTAAACTTGAGTCAAGTTGCAACTGAACTCTGTTTGTAATTCAATTCTTTAAGCATAATCGCATCCAATTGGAATTTAAACTTTTGGGCAATGTGAAAATCAGTTTGACTGGAGTTTGGCTCTTGCCACAGTCAGAGGCAGCAATTGCCAGCAGCTGTCCAGGCATGACATACGCACACACACGCACGCACACACGTGACTTATGGATTGGACGCCAATGGAGGCAGCTGAGTTGCGGCTGCGGCTGTCTCTGACTCTGACTCTGCCATTGCCACTGTCTGTGGCAATGCGTGCGTTGCGTCAGGACACACAGAGACGCATGAATTTTTTACAGCACTAGAAGCCAGCATCAGCTTCCTGTTTTCGAATTGCTTTTTCAGCTGATATACCCTGTAAGCAAACACTGCGGCAAGTGCCAGACTTCATTGAATGAGACTTTCCCGAATAGAAGCTTCTCTAGCTGTTTAGAACTCTTTCCAGTCAGTGGCTCAATCTATAGGATAACTGCTAGTCGAGCACTCTTTAAGTTTCACTTAGCATCTAGATATTCTATTCTGCACGAGTTCAACATTGTTACAGCATAACTGTTAGTCGATCACCTTGCATAATATTCGTTTTTTATGTATTTTTTTTTTGCATTTTTTACTGGACGCCACGACTTACGTGCGATTACTTGAGATAGCGTGCTTGTATGTGTGTGTGTGCGTGTGTGTGTGTGTAGCTGCTACCCCTATTTGCCATTCACATGTGTCTGGACGTGGGCACCAGCAGCACCACCTAACCCACGAAGCCCCTTCAACATGCCGCTGAGCCGCTGGCCAAAAGCTAAAAGCGAAATGCGTTTCGTTTGTCTGTCTATTTGTTTATTTGACAACATTTTAGAGCACATGTGTGTGTGTGTGTGTGTGTGGGTATGTGTTGGTGTGTGTGCGCTTGTTATTTATGCGCTCAGCCTATGGGGCGAGGCCAATTTTTCATTCAGTTCCATTTGCTATAATTGCTGTGCAATTGAAATTAGGCTTAAGTTTCTGCTTGCCGCTGCCGGCCAACAGATGGCGCCCCGCATCAATTAAGATGCCGCGCTCGAGCGCTCTTCTTAGGCCGTGTGTTTTGTTGCCAACTGTACATTAGCGAAATGACATTGAAATATTACAAAAATTTAAAAACCATTATAAACAGACAAGCAGCAAGTGCCCCAGCCCCGCCAGCCCCCTGCCACAATTTACACCCTTTACACACACACACACACACACATACTATATATACATAAATATCTTATGTAGCCGTTACCTATGGCACGGGGGCAGCTCGAAAAATTCCTAACACCGAAAATTGCGCGCGAATAAAATACAGCAAAAAAAAAAAATAAATAAGAAAAAAAAGGAAATTTCTTTATATTATATATATGTATAAATATATAGAGGAAAATCAACAGCAGCCAAGAAACAACAACAACAACAGAATCATCCACTTTTGGCCCGTTTTTTTTGGTTTTGTCCTTGTCGTGTCGTAGTCGTAGTCCTTGTCGACTGGACCGCAGTGGGCGAGCCGGGTGGATGGGGCAGGGGTAGCGCTGTGCTGCGTACTACCAATTTGCTAGTGACCATAATCAACCCCTTTTCTTTCGTTTATTCTTTCTTGATTTTTCTTTTTTTTTTGCGCCCAAACGCTTTTTGTTGTTGGTATGCAAAAAAGTGCGTAAGGCGCTGAGTTGGAGGCGTGGGAGGCCGGTAACGAGTGCGAAGTACAGCTGTACAAATCAAACGAGCAGAGGCGGCGCACCAAGCAGCGCGGCGGGGGCGACGGACCGATGCGTAGTGGGGTAGATAAACATCTTAATGTTGCCACAGGGAGTGGCAAAAGGCAAGAGGAAAACTTCAACAGATTTTCACTTTACTCTTCGATAAAGTCTGAATGGTTTTATATAGTCTAATGAAATTCTGGAATTCTATTATAGCTGCAAGCTACTTCGATATTTGACAAATAAATCAGCTTGAGATGAGGATGGGATGGGCATTGGGCTAGGCTCCAGCTGAAAGGATTCGTAGTCACTATGAGCAAAGTCCTTGAACTTTATCTGTCAGTTGAAAGTTGTCACATTATAAAACCAACTATTAATGCCTGTTATAGAGCCGCTTTTACAGCGACTGAATAACAAAGAAAATGCTTCAAAAAATTCTTCCTTTTTCGTTCCTTTTTTTTTTGGTTTATTTGCAGCTGTCTTTTATTACATTATTATGTGTGAGATTTTTAATGTTAGATCGCCTTGAGGGAAGCTCAAAAGGATGGCCCAGAAGAAGGATTAGGGCAAGGTCTAGAGTTAAATCTAAGGAAAAGTGTAGAGCATGGTCTAGAGGAAAGTGTAGAGAAAGGTCTAGCGGAAGGTCTAGAACAAGGTTTAGGGGAAGGTCTAGAGAAAGGCCTAGAGGAAGGTCTAGAGGAAGTATCAGAGAAAGGTCTAGAACTGGGCCTGGAGGAAGTTCTACAGGAAAGTCTTGAGAAAGATCTAAAGGAAGATCTAAAGAAAGGTTTGGACGAAGGTCTAGAGGAACGTTTAGATCAAGGGCTAGAGGAAATTCTAGAGCAAAGTGTAGAGGAAGGACCAGAGAAATATTTAGAGGAACGTTTAGAGCATGGTCTAGAGGAAGGTCTAGAGGAAGTATTAGAGGAAAGTCTAGAGCTGGGTCTGAAGCAAGTTCTAGAGAAAAGTCTAGAGAAAGGTTTAGAGGAAGATCTAGAGAAAGGTTTAGACGCAGGTCTAAAGGAAGGTCTAGAGGAAAGTGTAGAGAAAAGTCTAGAGGAAGGTCCAGGGAAATATCTAGAGGAACGTCTAGGGCATGGTGTAGAGGAAGGTCTAGAACAAGTTTTAGAGGAAGGTCTAGAGGAAGGCCCAGGGAAATATCTAGAGGAACGTCTAGAGCATGGTCTAGAGGATGGTCTAGAGGAAGTATTAGAGGAAAGTCTAGAGCTGGGTCTGAAGCAAGTTCTAGAGAAAAGTCTAGAGAAAGGTTTAGAGGCAGATCTAGAGAAAGGTTTAGACGCAGGTCTAAAGGAAGGTCTAGAGGAAAGTGTAGAGAAAAATCTAGAGGAAGGACCAGGTAAATATCTAGAGGAACGTCTAGAGCAGGGTCTAGTGGAAGGTCCAGAGAACGGTCTAAAGGAAGGTTTAGTAAAATGTCCAGAGGAGAGTCAGACAACCGTTTAAAAGAGTTGAAAGCGAAGCAATTTTGATGATTTGTTAGTCTGATTAGCTCTCTATTGCTGCGCCTAAAGATTACTTAGATGTAAGTGTTGAGAAGATATGAGTATCTAAGCGAAGTTCGAGCCTGAGAAAATAAGTGCAAAAGCGACTTCCCTTACGCGTTGCTCAAAAACAATTACCTCAAAGACTTCTCTAAAAATGAGCTTAGTTCTTTGAATTAAATTTTTAAGGACTAAGCTCGTATAGAAAAGTTTTTAATTCATTCAAAATGCTGCTTAATACCTCGGTCAATTTGAGCCACGTGATACTCTTTGGTGGCTCATGAGTTGGCAACATTTTGTGTTATAATTTGCCCTTTTTCAAGCTGCCCTCGCTGCTGGCTTGCTGCCAACCCCTCTGCACTGGTCAGTGGCTACGCACGTGGCATGCATCAAATGCCTTACAACTACGCTCCATGCATATTCAAATTTTTTGGCAAGGAATCACAGCAACGAAAATCAAGCTCACGCACTTAAAAGCCTGGCCAGCAAGATGAAGAAGAAGAAGAAGAAGAACCGGGAACGCCCCAATCAGAGCACTTGTCTCCTCCTTCTAGCTGCCCCGCCCCCCCAACTGGCAACTGCCCAACCCCATCTACCCACTTTTCGAACCTTTTCCAGGCCATAAAATGCGACAGCGAAAAAGAAAAGAAAAGAAAAGCGAGAAAAAAAGACAGTGAAAAGAGAAGAAAAATTAAAATACGCACAAAGTTTTGACAGCTGAATTGGCATAATGATGGGGTTAGTAACGCCAATGGGGGTTGGGGTGAGGCTTGGGTCTTTGCCATTGTCACTGCTTCGCGTGCGACCAACCCCTCCCCAAGCACCGAAACTTGCTTTCAATTCTTTTTTTTATTTTTACTTTTTAGTCCCTTTGCTTTGGTCGCCATCATCGTTAATTTTATCTACGCAAATGCAAAATAATTACTTTACTTTTTCTTTGGTTTTGCCCGTTTACCGCACCCCCAAGCCCCTACCCCCTGCCTCCTTCCGAAACCCTTTCGAAGCAACGGCTGTCGAAATTTATGTACTTTGCCCGCGTCTTGCTATTTCTTTCTATTTTTTTTGCTATACTCGTTCACTAAGTGAATAGAGTATATTGGTTTGCTCTATTTGTCCGTCTGTCTGTTCGCCTGATCGTCAGTCTGTCTGTCTGCCTGCTGATTGTCTGTCCGCGTGTCTATGTGTCTATATAGCATTTCGTTCGTCCGTCCGACGTTCAGTCCTTCAGTTTGTTCGTCCGTTTCTCCGTCCGTCCGACGATTAGTCCTTCAGTTTGTTCGTCCGTTTCTCCGTCCGTCTATTCGTACCCCTTTTTGTCCGTCCGTTCATTCGTTCATACATTCGCCTATCCGTCTGCTTATCCGTCTGTCCGTACATTCAGCCGTTTGTCCGTCTGTCTGTCTATCGTTATGTACGTCCGTTCGTCTTTCTATTCTTCCTTCTACACACCAAACTACTTCAAGCTGAAGATGTGCTATCTTATACTATCCTATACTCGCCGGTATTCGCATCTAAGATTCATGTGCTTGAACCCTGAGCGAGCATTGTGCAGTCAATGCTGCCCGATTGCAAGATTGCTTCTTGTTTTTTTTTGTTGGTATTGAAAAGCATTTTAAAATTCAGCGCCAGCTGTCCTGCTCCAAGCACAGACACAGACACACATATATATATATATATGCTATATATACTGCATATATATGTATATATATATATATATGATTGTCTGTATGTATATATTTATATATATTTTGCATTTTCTTTTTTAATTAAAGAAAAGGGTTAAAAAGTTTGGCAGCTCCGCAGCGTTTCGCCTTGTGAAAAACGGGGTTAAAATCAAAATTTTGTGCGCCGCGTTTTTTTTTCAGCATTTTTTTTTTCTTCTGTTCTTTCAGCTTTTTCGTTTCTATTTAGTTTTCATTTATTTTTTAAATGGAAATTTTTAATAACAAAAGCGAAAAGATAGGGTTGCACGCGGCCTCATTACCTCGCCTTCTGTGTTCGGGGGGAGGTTGGACGAGACACAGCAAACAGAAAGTGGACGGAGCGAATATAAAAGAAATACACATTAATGTAATTTTCCTGGCGTCCCAACTGTCCGCCCTCGCCAATGTCCGGTTCTGTGTTTTCTCTCTCGACTTTTTGTTTTCTTAGTGTTTTTTTAAATACCCTGTAGCGGCCCGGATTCCAGGACAAGAGAACTAGAATTCAATGCAAGTGTCGCCAAGTTCTATATGTGCTGTATATACTATAGGTATCTCAGGTCAGGGTATTTGTAGGTCAGTCACTCTCTGCGTGCTGCATTCCTAGTTGTTTTCTTTGCCCCTTTTTTTTGAGCTAGCGTACTCTCTGCTTCAGTTGGGCATGTGTTTATCTTCGCGTCTCAGTTGTCCCATTTGCTTTGACTTTGGCAACTGGCGACTGGCAACTGGCAATGGCAATGGAAATGGAATTGGAAATGGACATGGAAATTGTATAAATCTTTCATCACTTTCATTTCACTTTGAAGCAAATAGTTCGAACAGTTGCGATTGAAAAGTTAGCATTGCTCTGTCTCCTTCTGTCTCACTCTTCCTCTCTCACGCTCTCACACTCTCCTCTCAACTGCAGCTAGATATTATCTCCTTAAGTAATTAAAACTTATTCAGCTGGTAATTCCATTCAACTGAAAGAAAGGGTTCACAGTCGAGCCCGAGCGAGCTGATGCACTTCTCTAGCTCTCAAGTGTTCATAGATATAGAAGATATTGTCAGCCCTGCTCTACACAAATTTCGTACAGCAAGTACCTCAGTCCTTTCTGCGCTTTCTGCCAAAACGCGTTTATTTTCATAATTGAAGAGATTTTGTGTAATTCTGTTGTCTGTGAAGTGTTAAGGACAAGGCAGCTGTATTGCAAATATAGTCTAAATATATTAAATATATTAAATATAGTCTAAATATATTAAATATATATATTATATATATTGTCTATAGTAATAAATATTTTTAGCTTAACGAGTCTCTCATGCATTTATTGTTGAGTGAGAACGTCTTAGTTCTATCATTTCACTCTGGCTAAGCTGTAACCATTTGAGAATTGTAGGCTTGCAGCTTGCAGCAAGTGCAGTTGGCTTTCGCTTGTTCTTAACAACTCAAAACGTGTGTCAAGTGAGTCGTATCAAGAGCTTAGCATGTTTCTGCAGTGCTAATAGATGCTTATCCTTATCCTGACAGCTTCACTTTATAAATTCTATATATACTTATATATAATATTGTCCTTAGAGGTCTGACAACGCCTCTGCCAACCAGTCAACTCTTAGTCGAGTTCTCTTAGTAACTCAGCAGGCGCGTGCAATTAGACATTTGCCTAGCCCCGCCCCACTTATGGTAGCCTGAGGCGGGCACGCCCCTAGCTAGTTGCTCGCACATTTTCCAGTCCGTATGCTATCGCAATCGTATTTATTTCTATTCAATTGGATAATAACCCATGTGTGCGTGGCCTCTCGCAGGACCTTGAGGGCTCCTGGCGGAGTTGGCTTCGTTTATAGCAGCAGCAGCTGCTGCTGGGCGGCCACAGCGGAGCATTTAGAGTGGACGCAATGTATCAGCGGCTGCGGCTGCGGCTGCCGCACACCACTAGCTCATGCCACTACTCCTCTGATGTCTTCTTCTGCCAATTCACTTTCGCTTTTACTTTCACTTTCACTTTCACTTTGCGCGCCTCTCGCCCCCACCGCCCAGCTTCCATCTCCCATCTCCCATTTTCTGGCAAAAGTGAAACTCATTTTCCCCTTTTTTCGGCCAGCATTTTTTCCACTTCTTTTTGGTCCAAGCCCAAGGAAGAAGCAGCAGCAGCAGCAGCGCAAAAAAATACCCCCTTGAGTTTATAACTTAAAAATTCAAAGCACGAACAAAGTTCTAATTTAAACACCGAACAACAAAAAAAAGAAAGAAGAAAGCGAGCCAGAGAAGAGGCAGAGTGAGCACAGCACGCGGCGTGTGTCGGAAGGAAAAAAATTGGACATAAAGTGCACGGCAGTCGAGGCGAGTAAATAAAACTAAAAAAAGAGGAGGACCAAAAAAACATAAGAGAAAATGTACGCCAGAGCAGCGGCAAAAGAAAGCCCCAAGCTCCAAGAGCCCAGGTCCGGACCAAGCCCCAGAGTCTCGCCCGTCCTGCGACCTGCCGCCCGCATCCTGCGGACAGCGGTCCACACAAATCAAGTAAAGGGGTGGCAATCGCAAGTTCCCTGCGAATAAAAAAAAAAACACCAAAAAACTGCGTAAAAGACTTCAAGTAGCAAAAAAAATAAATAAATAAATAAGAAAAAGTTGAGATAAGAAACAAGCAACCGAAGGACTTGATGTCCAAGCGCCGAAGACTGAATACCCTTCCTGCAAGCAGGTGTGCGACGGAGAGAGACAGAGAGAGAGAGAGAGTAATGGATAAAAGAGATGGGAAAGATAGTGAGAGAGGAAGAGAGGGAGTGAGAGTAATGGGAGAGTGAGATGGGAGAGGGAGAGAGAGCAAGAGAGGGTAGAGACAACAGAGAAAGAGGGAGAGAGAAAAAGAGAAATAAAGAGAGAGACAGAGAGAGAGAGAGTAGTGGGAGGAAGATACTAGAGATATTGAGAGAACGAAAGAAGGCGAGAGAGAATGATGGATGAGAAACAGAGATACAGAGAATGAGAAACAACACACTACACAACAAGAGAAATATAGAGCAAACAGAAAAAGATTGTGTAAGAGAGAAACCGAAAGAGAAACATAGAAACACAGATCGACAAAGACAGAGACATAGAAATAGAAGCACGGAAGATATAAGCTCTCTCTCACTCACACTCTCTCTCTCCCTCTCTCTCCCTCTTCCTCTCTCTCACACAGATCATAGACCTTTAAAGCATTTGATATATTGCAATTATCATTATTAATTATGAATAAGAAAAGGATAAGCCTAAGGCTGATGGCCAATGGGCGAGCTCCTACGTCTTACGTTAATTAATATACTTAATGCCATATAAATTCAAGTTTATGAGTATTTCGTGGCGAGAGGCGTGAGCTGTAAGAGAGGTTCAGGGTTCAGTTTGATGCTTTAGTTATTTACACAGCATTCAAATGCTCACTTGCAACTGCTTTACATACCCTGTAGACTGGTGTTCAGAGCAGGGCATATCTATGCCTAGTGCTAGAGAGTTGGCTTGAAAGGAATTCGGAGAACACTTGAGATATTTCAAACAGTAAATCGTTGTCATTTGCCAGTATTTCCAGGCAAATGACTAGATTTGTCTAGTTCGGAGAATTACAGGGTAATTGCTCGCGCTATCCATTTCGTTGCCTCGGAAGTCTTACTTTGAATGTATATAAATGTCGATTTTCATTTACCTCGTGTCCAACCCTTGCGAATGCGAATGCGGATGTGGATGCGGGCCAAGGGTCCCAGCTCATTATGTCCATCGCCGAGGCTCACTTATTTACTGGCCATCGCCTGCTCCAGGGCCAGGCGGTCCTTTGATACCCAGCCATCACATGGGTCAACGGGGTCGTCGTAATGGCTATATAAGCGGGTCACAGTCCAGAGGTCATGACGATAATCAAAGGTAGCTACATCTATTTTTGCAAGGGTCAACTCAGAAAGCACTCCGAAACAACTCCGAAACAACTCCGAAACAACTCCGAAACGACTCCGAAACAACTCCGAAACAACTCCGAAATAACTCCGAATAGTTTCTAGAACATGATTAAATAAGTTTTAAGCATTTCATAACATTTGAAATTTGTATGATCGTTTTTCGGAATCAGCTTCATATAACTGAATTATTCGGAATCAGTCTGAATGTTGTAACTGCTTCTAACTATATGCAACAGTATATATACTATACATATTTACTATCTTTAACATTGAGTTCCCAATTCGGAGTTCTTATTCCGAACACTTTCATAAGGAGCATCGTTCAGTCGCGCAATTAGTTTAAAATTAATTTAATTTTTCTCTCTTTCTCTATTTTTTTCTTTCGGAAAAGTTTGCGCAGTTTCTTTTTTCTTCGCTTGCCAAGTGGGCGGGGTCTCAAAAAGGGGGCGGCCACGCAATTATGTTTAATTGGACCTGGTGGACCTTCGCTTTTGTTTTTTTTTTGTTTTTTTTTTCTATCCAAAGTTGAAAGCTGTGCGCTGTGGAATTATATAGAGTGCTTGGAGTGCTTAGGCAAGGCTCCAACAGTTTGAGCATCTTGAGAGTGGGCGTGGCTCAGCAAGGGGCAAGTGTGGGCGGGAGCCAGCGCTTAATGATTGTCTAATCCTTGCTCATTGTGCTGTAAATATTCAAATTGCAAAAATTATCAAGGGTTCATAATGCGCCAGTTAGTTTGATTAATTTGTTTTTCATTTAACATTAGCTAATGACAGTTATTCCTACAAAAGTATATATATACACACGCATAGAACTAGCTGGAAGTAAATAGAGAGAGAGAGAGAGAAAGAGAAAGAGAAAGAGAAAGAGAAAGAGAAAGAGAAAGAGAAAGAGAAAGAGAAAGAAGAGAAAGAGAAAGAGAAAGAGAAAGAGAAAGAGAAAGAGAAAGAGAAAGAGAAAAAGAAAGAGAAAGAGAATGAGAAAGAGAAAGAGAAAGAGAAAGAGAAAGAGAAAGAAGAGAAAGAGAAAGAGAAAGAGAGAGAGAAAGAGAAAGAGAAAGAGAAAGAGAAAGAGAAAGAGAAAGAGAAAGAGAAAGAGAAAGAGAAAGAAGAGAAAGAGAAAGAGAAAGAGAAAGAGAAACAGAAAGAGAAAGAGAAGGAGAAAGAGAACGAGAAAGAGAAAGAGAAAGAGAAAGAAGAGAAAGAGAAAGAGAAAGAGAAAGAGAAAGAGAAAGAGAAAGAGAAAGAGAAAGAGAAAGAGAAAGAGAAAGAGAAAGAGAAAGAGAAAGAGAAAGAGAAAGAAGAGAAAGAGAAAGAGAAAGAGAAAGAGAAAGAGAAAGAGAAAGAGAAGGAGAAAGAGAAAGAGAAGCAAATTCCAATATGCAATATGAATCGATAGAGATAATTTCTCTCAGTGTATTAAGGATTGTGGGTTAAGGATTGAATAACCTTCAGTAATCCATTTAATGAGTGGTGTTTCGCTGAGTGCATTTGATGTGAACACATCAATCGGTTCGGACAGCATCTACCTCTACTACGCTGTCATTCGCTTTGTTAACTGCAACATTCTGAATAAATTCTCTGAGTGTAAAAGCGCTAAGACGACAATATGATGTGTTTTTCATATAGTTATATAGAACAAGTTGCTCGAGGGGCATTGAAATAGTAGCTCCATGTGCTTCAGTTACTCGAAACTTGCGACTCACTTTGCGCTCAGTGTATTTATATATATAACTCCCTGGGAACTTATGAACAATGATTTCTGATTAATCGTTTGCTCAACTTTATTCAGCTTCAGTTTTGGGCCTGAGCAGAAAAGTCTGGCTGGGCGAAGGCATTTAAATGAAATGCGTAGCAATAGCAATGACAATCAAAGTGCAAAAATGTTGGACAAAAGTTTCTGATGGCTCAAATAAAAGCGACAAGAACGGGACAGCAGCAGCAGCAGCAACAACAATGAATAACTAGCAACAACTCTGGCTAACTGCCACATTTGCGTCACTTAAGCTGCACGTTTAGCGACAGCTTACACACACACACACACACACGCACACACACAACTACATAAATTAAGTTATTTTGATAATCAAAACTGAAAAGCGAATGTTGTCGCAAGACAAGAGCTGGCAGGGTTCGGGATGGAGCTGTGCGAAACACAAAACATGGGCATTCATTTGTAGTTTATAGTTGTAGTTATAGTTGCCAGCGTGTTGGGGTTATATTGGTATGTTATTTGGGGACGTATGGGGGTGGGGGTTGGGGGGTGTAGCTTGGGAAGCTGTTGCCTGCTGTCGCAAGGGTTGCTGCCATGTCCATTGTTGTCGACGTTTTGCATTTTACAATAGCAAAAACGTACACACACGAACACGAACACGAACACGCCCATGCCCATGCCCTTCCAGCTTCCCTCTGCTCACTCCACTGTTGTATTTTATGGAGCTGGGGCAGGCGGCAACATAGTTAGCACAATTGTGTTGCATACTTATTTGGGCATGCGTCAAAACGAGATGCCAAGTGCGTGCGTGTGCCTAGATCTATGTGTGTGTGTGTGTGTGTGTCCAACAACTGCCCAGGCTGGCCAACCCACTGCCTAGACTCACACACACACGCGCGCTTAAACTTACAATTTTAAAGGCTGAAAAGTGCGCACCACCTTCGCACACACACACACACACACTTGTACACACACGCATCTAGAAGCAAACTAATTTACCTACGCTAGCACTTTTTGGCACACACACACACACACACACACACGCTGGCATAGCACACATATGCAAATTTTGCAATGCTTTATTTTGAGGGTTGGCCGCGCGCGTGTGTGTGTGTGTGTGTGAGGTGGGGCTGACTCGCAAAGCTGCGCCGTCATTGTGCTCTTGCCAATATCCAACTGCCGCCCGCCTCTTGGCCAGCTAGCCGCCTGCTCCTTCTGCGAAGTCGTTTGGCTGCCTTTTGGCTATTGTTTGGACTTATGTTTCCCTTTCACTTTGCCAGCCATCAAGTTGCTCCTCATCCACGTTCACATAGCCGCTGGGCCATGTCCATTAAAAAATAGGAGTAGAAGCAACAGCAGCAGCAGCAGCAGTGGAAGGCGCATGCTGCATACATTTTAATCTTTAATTTATGGCTTATTCAAAACTAATGACACTGAAAAAGTGTCCGCAATGCCCGCCTGCTGGCAACTTTTTATATTGTTGTTGCTGTTGTCGGTTAGGGCTAGGGGCGTGGCAACGGCCAGTCAAAGGATTTCGGCTGCCACATGAAAGGCTTGCACAATGAACACATTTTGGCCACTCGCCAAGGACATCGCAACCAAAAAACAACCAAAAGAAAAACAAATGAAAGAACTGAACACCTCGCGATCTATATCTATATCTATATCTATATCTATATCTATATCTATATCTATATCTATATCTATATCTATATCTATATCTATATCTATATCTATATCTATATCTATATCTATATCTATATCTATATCTATATCTATATCTATATCTATATCTATATCTATATCTATATCTATATCTATATCTATATCTATATCTATATCTATATCTATATCTATATCTATATCTATATCTATATCTATATCTATATCTATATCTATATCTATATCTATATCTATATCTATATCTATATCTATATCTATATCTATATCTATATCTATATCTATATCTATATCTATATCTATATCTATATCTATATCTATATCTATATCTATATCTATATCTATATCTATATCTATATCTATATCTATATCTATATCTATATCTATATCTATATCTATATCTATATCTATATCTATATCTATATCTATATCTATATCTATATCTATATCTATATCTATATCTATATCTATATCTATATCTATATCTATATCTATATCTATATCTATATCTATATCTATATCTATATCTATATCTATATCTATATCTATATCTATATCTATATCTATATCTATATCTATATCTATATCTATATCTATATCTATATCTATATCTATATCTATATCTATATCTATATCTATATCTATATCTATATCTATATCTATATCTATATCTATATCTATATCTATATCTATATCTATATCTATATCTATATCTATATCTATATCTATATCTATATCTATATCTATATCTATATCTATATCTATATCTATATCTATATCTATATCTATATCTATAGCTATATCTATATCTATATCTATATCTATATCTATATCTATATCTATATCTATATCTATATCTATATCTATAT